>WNGS01163519.1:8677780-8705051 GCA_020271785.1 Procambarus virginalis | reverse complement strand
CTCATATGCTTCAATAGACCTGGTTGATGGGGTTCTGGGATTCTTCTACTCCCTAAGCCCGGCCCGAGGCCAGGCTTGACTTGTGAGAGTTTGGCCCACCGGGCTGTTGCTTGGAGCGGCCCGCAGGCCCACATACCCACCACAGCCCGGTTGATCCGGCACTCTTACCTGGGCGCCACGGTAAGAGGAGTACAATACGACGCCAGCAACAAATCCTCTCTCAATACACACGGAGTAAATTACACCACTAAAGATTATAGTTGTCTTTATGACAGTACTGGTGGATTACAACGAGTCTGAAAACATCTCAAACATCTTCATTCACGATGTTACTATTCGTTAAATCTGATGAATATTCTTGCCTCTTAAGAACCCACACCATAAAAGTAACTCGAGGGTCAGTTTTCAAACCGGGGCGATAACATAATTAGACTGTGAGAGGTAGGAAGTGTAGAATGAACCGAATGAGAAGTAGAGGTAGAGTAAGCAATGTAACATCTCCGCCGCCCTCAGCTTTGGCTCGTTCCAAACTGCAGCTGTCGAGTTGCAAACTGCAACTGCAGCTGTCCCAAAACGAGCGTTCCTCAATATTTAAGATTTTGTAGTATTAAATATGTATTTTCTGTAAAAAAAAAAACTTTTCTTAAATATAACTGAATATTAAATTATAGTTTTAGTGTATAATTAAGAAAAGGTAGATTAGGCGTTTACTCGCGTGGATAAAATATATTTTTAGGCTCCTGTGGATTTGTTAGATTAACTGTAGGCTGGGAGGTTATCTTGAGGTTATCTTGAGATGATTTCCGTTTTTTTTTAGTGTCCCCGCGGCCCGGTCCTCGACCAGGCCTCCATCCCCAGGAAGCAGCTCGTGACAGCTGACTAACACCCAGGTACCTAATGTACTGCTAGGTAACAGGGGCATAGGGTGAAAGAAACTCTGCCTATTGTTTCTCGCCGGCGCCTGGGATTGAACCCAGGACCACAGGTTCACAAGTCCAGCGTGCTGTCCGCTGGCACAGGAGCGGGGCAAGTAGCACGGGCTATGGTGAGCCCGTAGTGGACTTACCTGGCACAGGAGCGGTGCTGTGTGTGTCCCCCGGGAAATGATTACAGATAAAGCAAACTTCGAGACCACACATAGACACACAGATGAAACCCAAAACACAAATTCACAAATAAAAACAAAAATGGTTCCTAACAACAAAAAGGTCAAACAAAAACAAAACAAGAATAAGTGCCGTGGTGGGGAAATACCAACAAGACAATAGAACAGGAGGGTCGATAAGGATCGAGACGAGTAAGCGGCTGGCACAGCTAGACAAGTCATTTCATATCGCAGACGGCGCGAAGATAGCGGCACACTACCGAGCGCAAGCTTGCAAGAGGCTCACACCAACAGGCGGTAGGGAAGAGAGATACTCACGAAAGAAGGAGAGTGAAAGAAGGAGAGTGAAAGAAGGAGAGTGAAAGAAGGAGAGTGAAAGAAGGAGAGTGAAAGAAGGAGAGTGTGAGGAAGATACAGAGAGTAATGAAGATTCTTAATAATTCTTTCCTTTTAATTTCTGGAGGAAACACGTTGATTAGCTGAGGCTTTTAATCCTGGCTGATTGCTTCTCTAGATACAGAATGGTAAAAAGAGGACCAGGGGGGAGCTAAATGGGCCACAAGGTTAAGTAAAATTAATCACATCAACCCGACAAGATGGGCCTATGAAATTCCTAACTAAAATTCCAGACCGGCTGGAAGCTGTAACCACCCAGATAGGTCAACCCGGTCAAGGTATTTACCTAGTTGTATCCCCCTAGTTGTGCTTGCGGGGGTTGAGCTCTGGCTCTTTCGGCCCGCCTCTCAACTGTCAATCAATCAACGAATATATATTTTTCCCCACACACACACACACACGTGTGTGTGAGACCTACGCTTGAAACAATGTAACGACCCCACGTCTATTATGCTCCATGACAACCCCGTTTCCAAAATGTATTTGTCAAGATCTTTCCTGAATGTAAACTTCTCCCAATTTATATCCGGTGTTTCGAGTTCTACTCTATGTAGATATATTTAAAACGCAGGTAAAGTGCTGCTGCAAGTAAGCCGGCGATACATCATGGCGAAAATCGCCGTCATTGTACATGACATCCGGACCATGTTGCCGGACGGACTGTGGGAGGGACGGGGAGGGACGGAGTGTGGGATGGACGGGGAGGGACGGAGTGTGGGATGGGGGACGGGAAGGGGGGTATGGGAGAGAGGGAGAAGAGCGACTCTCCCCAATGAACCATGCCCACGTATATCTACTTCTATATCCATAACAAGAGGCGGACGGGAGACATCTCCCGTCACGCAGGGTGCAGTTGCACCTCCACAGATCTCCAGTATCAGCTGTTGATACTGGTATTGGGCTCAAAAGGGCCACCACTTACGGGCTATTCATGCCTGTGCCACCTTTTGGGTGGCTTAATCTTCTTCGAATAACAAGAGGCGCCATTCACAATTCACTTTCAGCGCCCGTTCCATGGGTATTCCACCTAGGCCTCTAGGAACCATAGTCGCTATCCTGTGTAAACGCCAATACACGTTATTCACTCTACTTTTAGAGTGCAGCTCTTCAGTACTGGGTAAAGATATTTCTTGCCTCTTTTACACGCTGAGGAGTTTGGTGTCTCTATATTTAGAGTGTACCAGCCCCTCCCCCCCACTCAATCCCTCCATCACCCATGCCGATGATGTAGATATATGTAGATATATCTACTTCTCACCCGTGCAGGAAGTCAGCGTGTAGACCCCAAGTCTACAAGGGTTACCTCCGTACAGGACGTAACTGTAACTAGTCGTGCAGACTTTCATACGCTGTAACCTCCCATTTACTACAAGATATCACAGCCATTATAACAGGAGTGCTGGCGTATAAGTGTATATTCGTGGGGGGAAGTACAAAAGCCTGACTATATTATGGTTGATGGTGGCGGTTCTCACCTAACAACTCTCACCTAACAAAAGTATGTCGAAGCGCATATCAGCTCCTGGACCCCAGCTTTTGCAACGATTAGTCAGTTTCGTGCAGCGACTCCCGATCACTGTAGTTGCCATATCTACTAATAAACCTTTTTTTTTTTAAGATATATACAAGAGATGTTACATTCTTGTACAGCCACTAGTACGCGTAGCGTTTCGGGCAGGTCCCTGGAATACGATCCCCGCCGCGAAGAATCGTTGTTACAACCAAGTACACATTTTACTGTTGCGTTAAACAGAGGCTACAGTTAAGGATTTGCGCCCAGTAAATCCTCCCCGGCCAGGATACGAACCCATGACAAAGCGCTCGCGGAACGCCACACATCTCCAGAAGCACGTCAATATATTGGAAAAGGTGCAAAGACATGCAATTATATGACTTCCACCACTGAAAACACAAGAGCTGCGAGGAGAGGCTAGAGGATTTTAAATATACCAAAGCTAGAAGACTGATGAGAAAGAGATGATATGATCACTACGTACAAAATAACAACATGAATCTACAAAATTGACAAAGAAGAATTAAACGACAAAAAATGCAATTCCAAGAACATGAGGAGACATGGGTTCAAACTCTGGAAACAAAACGACAGAAAACAATTACAAAATTCAATTTTGCAGTTTTTTATTATTATTATTATTATTTTCTACCACAGACGTGGCCACACATTTACAATGCTAACTAGCATATATACATTTTCTTCTGTCCTCCATGGACAGGGTGAAAGATTTACTTTTGCAGAGTGGTAGACGGTTGGAACAGCTTAAATGAGGTGGCGGTTGGAGACCAAACCGCCATACGACAAAGAGTAACGGGAAGACGGGACACCACAAACGTAGCTCTCATCTTGTAGCTATACTTAGGTAATTACACTGAAAACTAGCCCCTTCTCTTTATTTGGCACTCCCTTAAATAAATAACAAAAATAATCCAACCTTATAACCTAACCAGAAACGTACGAGCCCAAGCAACCCGCCTAACCTATCGAGTCCGGTGGATGGAAAACATGAATATTCGCGAGCCGTTATCTAAATAGGCTGCATTTAAAACGGTATTTACCATACCGTAAAAAACACGACCTATTAGTTGAGAGGACGGGTTGGTGTGCCTAGTAATTTACACCCACCAGCCCCACCCACCACTCACACACCTCCCCCACCCCACACCTCACTCACCTCCCCCTACCTAGAAATCACAATCCTCCTCCCCCCTCCCCCTACCTAGACATCACAATCAATCCTCCTCCCTCCTCCCCCGCCATCACCATCCACCCCCCCCCTCCTCCCCCCGCCATCACCATCCACCCCCCATTCCCCGATAGCATCCCCTCCCCGCCCCCCGCCCACCCACGACATCCTCATTTCTAGATTTATAACTTTATACCACAAGATGGCTGAGCAGAGTACGCGGGAACAATAAAGCAGCCCCCCCCCCCTTGGATGTCTGTTCCAACCCCAATTAACTCTCATCTCAATCGCTCTTCTGCAGATTAATTCTAATTAATTATAGTATAGTTTCACAAATTATTTACATTATTCCCCCCCTCCCTCCCTCCCCGGGGCACGTCTTATTTTCTTCAGTGCATTACTTTCATTTGTAATGAAGATAGCAATTTTGACACGAGGACAACAAAAATGATACAACTAATTTTTTTTTGCCTCCAGCAGACGGTTACTTCTCTCCCACCACATTCCTCTCCCCCCTCTCACCTCTCTCACTATGAGCCACTTGAGGCCTTACAAACTATACAATTGGCACTCTTACCCAAGGGCCCGTGGTCAGTGCTCCTGGGCCGGTGGAGTTTTGGACGCACTCCCACCGCCCGCAGCCTCAAACGTAAATTGCACTACTCTCTGCTTCCATCAAAACTCGACTGGCATACCCGTCTTTTTTGTCTACGATTCTCTGGCCTTATTGGCCAAATGTGGTCAAATTGCTAATCATTTTTCTCTTATAATCTCTCTTTGGATCAACGGTGCAAAAACGGAGAGCGGTAGAATTCGCAGCTCATGTAAGCACAAGTGAGGCTGTGTTCAGTTTGCTCACATGATTCGTTTAAACAGATAAGATAATAAGAGGTTTTCAGGGATGATGAGTTATTTCAATTATTAGTGTTATATGTCTTTATTATGACAAAGGCTGGGACACTTGGGGTTATAGATCTTTGTTATCGGGAAACTTTGTGTCATGGGCGCTTGGGCGAGTGTTTGTATGTATGGGCAGAATGACAGGTGGGTGTGTGGATGGTTAGATTAATGTGTGGGTGGATGGGTGGGAGTATGGGGTGTGGGTTTATGGGTGGGTGTATTGGAGTATGGGTGGGTGTATTGGTGTATGGGTGGGTGTATTGGTGTATGGGTGGGTGTATTGGTGTATGGGTGGGTGTATTGGTGTCTGGGTGGGTGTATTGGTGTCTGGATGGATGCATTGGTGTCTGGATGGATGCATTGGTGTCTGGATGGATGCATTGGTGTCCGGATGAGTGTATTGGTGTGTTTAACAAGATGAAACTAGTTTATCTGAGGATTGACCGGTCACCAATCCTTAACTGTAGCCTCTGTTCACCCAGCAGTGAATGGGTACCTGGTTATTAAACGATTTGGCGGGTCGTATTTCGGGAAAAATTAGGATTAAGCACCTGTTTGAAATGCTATGCGTGCTAGTGGCTATATATATATATATATATATATATATATATATATATATATATATATATATATATATATATATATATATATATATATATATATATAATCTTCTTGTGCCTCTAATCCTCTCCAACACTGCCCATAGCATGGGTATTGGGTGCATAATAGACTAAACCCTGCTACTGTATAAAAGTGAAAAAAGTTGTATTTCTTAAAACAGCTGCACAAAGGGAACAGAATAAACTGATACATGAAAATCGTGATTCTGAGAACTTACCCCAGGGAGCCAGCACGTCGTTTCCTGGCATCTATGTTGCCTGCAATTACAAAAAATAATAAAAGTCAAGAATACTCCATGGATCAACTGCATTAATTGTTCAGTAAAATTTGCTAAAATCAACGCAGCACAGGAAATGATGTCATGCATATTGAAAATAATAAGCAAATAAGATCAAACATTCACAAAATAAATAAAACGATAAGATGCAATCCACAATAGTGTGGGTGGTAACATTGCATCACTTGCGTCATCAGATCCAATAATAATTACTTTAGTTTTAAGCAATTTCCAATAGCATAAATAAACTGCCCCCTCCCCGCTTTAATTAGTTTTTAAGATCATGATACCATATATACAAGCACAGTATACAACTGGTAGATGTAATACGGACACACAACTGCAGAGGTATTATTAGTACCGAGGGTCAACGCTTACAAACATCACCTCAATGAAGAGTGATGTTTGTAATCACTCAAACATAATACAAACCAGTAAATATCTCGGGCATCAAACTGATGCTGTACATTAACAAAACACATAATGAAACACAGTGAAAGACCTCATAAATTGTATCATACCAAACTTAAAAATACTGTATATAATGAGTGACACTTAACTTTTGTGTTAACAAAAACACCATAACAGGCTGTGAAAATCCCAAGCAAAGGCAACGACCACAATACAAACTATTAATTTCTTCACCAACTGAAATGTTGACATATCCCATAATATTTTATTGCTAGACCAAACCACAAACCAAGCTCCCCAGCAAGCACCATGCATTACTGAAACTTAAAAGTAAATAAATCAATATTTAAAAGTGTTGTGAGGGCAATTGTGTGTGAGGGTAAGGTATCTTACATGCTGCATATCAACTGTTCCCATTTTCAGTACAGTACATTGAATCTCCTCAAGTACTAATATTCAGACAAAAACAAGTCCTATAATCTTATAAAAGTAACACCAGCAAAGGTAAATATGAACATTTCGAATATACAAAGTAAAATGTAAATAAACGAAACTAATAACTACATAGTCTTCATATGAGGCAGCAATCTCCATACCTGGAGCATACCTAGAGAGGGTTCAGGCACCACTACTTGCAAGAACTTATCTAAACCACCATCACAGAACAATTACCTCAAATAGTTACAATTATTAAGCAATTAGGACTACAGGCATCCTTTGCACAAATGCAATAACATTGTTAATTACCCCAGCTACATTGACAATTACGTTCTGCAGTTGTCTGCATTAAATGTCTCAATCTTCCAGATAACTTAAAAAAACATGAAATTGCCAAACACTCACTTTACTAGACTGGTAACAAGGGCAATTCCACCTTCCTGAAGATGTTAGAAATCCTGAAAATGGTTTCCTTTCGTAGATGGCAGAGAACGTCATACCTGCCTGCTCAGATTTGTCACAGTTGCAAATGAAACGTAACCAACACCCAGGTATGTGAACACACATGAACGGCTAGATGAAAATGTACAAAGTACGGAAACTGAACAGCAAAACAAATCCACTGAAACTTCAATCACAGTACATAGCTAAAACTAAGTGTTATAAGTAAGGACAGGACCAAGAGTAACAATGATAGCAAATTCAAAACTTGCCACTACTATGCATGAATTGAGTGTAAATATGAGCAATCAGCGTTCTATATTACAGGGGCCAAATAAATAAAACCAAATGAATGTCAACAGAGCCCTACAAACAACCCTACCTACCAGGAAGATTTTTAGCTCGAGAAAGAGAAGAATGGCAAAAAATGACAAAAGCTTTATAACCAAACTCATCCAAATGCTAAACAGGACACAAAGACAGAAGGCACAGATATTAACATCATTCCTATCTGCCAACATATAAGATATCAATGCACACAGAACAAAGTAAATTGGCTTTATAACTGGCCTTATCAATGAGGCAAATGTAGCATTTGCAGCATTGATGAACTCATACAAAGGGCCACTATGACAGTGAAATATGTATATCGAAATACTGTACATGCTTCCTAGATATGAAATCGAATCCAGTACTGCTTTTCAAGCACTCACAAACTGAGCTTTAAATCATCATCTTGTTTGATACAGTTCAATCTATGACACCTAAAGGAAAAAGTAGCAAATACCATTATACCAGAGAGAATGATTACAAATACTGTATATGTTTCTTAGATCAAAATATAATTGAAAGTTCGGATAACCATAGACAATAGATCAGTATAGTCGGTTTCAGACCCACAAGGAGAAATTGGCAAAATACATTTAAATAATATTTTTTTATTAATTTTTTTGTATTAAGTGGGCACTAATAAATCACAACCTCACATAAATAAGCTGAAGCAAAAAAAAAATTATAAACCAATAGCACTTGCATCATGCAATATATACATCTTCTGGTCAACATGCAACATTGCCGCACATGAACAGCCCAATTCAAAACTTGAGAATTTGTTGATATGGAAAACATACAAACTTTTTTTGCCCAAATCCAAAATTGTACCTTCTTGTAAAATTATTATTAATACTGTATTATAAATGCATTCAATAAAACATCTAAATTATTTGGACTACATAAGATCTCTTAAATTACTGTATACTCCTCGGAGCACAGGCGAGACACCCATAATATTTTACACTTATAAAATATTAGAGACACAGGACCCAAAACTGCACACTTACGAGATGAGAAGACTTTTTAGTGAGGCAAAATAGCCTCACTGAAAAGTAGAGGTGCAATGATTATGCTTAGAAACAATTCTATAAACATTAGTAACCAAGACTTGTCAACACCTTCCCTCTAAACTTTACAGGCATAACTAGCCAACTTTTTTTTTATATTTCCAAAAGGAAACTTTCTAAAGACCTCAAAAGGGTACATGATCAACCAGGCTGTAATTCATATATCAGATTACAAGCAGCATAGCATAAAAGTCTGGTTGACTAAACAACAAATTAGGAGGCCTGGTCAGGAATTTGGCCACAAAAACATTGATACTGTACCTTTAAGGTATTAAGGTTGACTAGACCACACGCCAGAAAATGAAGGGACCATGACGTTTCGGTCTGTCCTGGACCTTTCTCAAGTCCAGGACGGACTGAAACGTCATCGTCCCTTCACTTTCTAGCGTGGTCTGGTCAACATATTTCAGCCACGTTATTGTGACTCATTGCCTGCAGATATCAAGGTAGTAACTATGACATCCTGGATGCCACAAGCAAAACACACATGAAATATACACAAGACTTAGTAAAAGCTTTCAATAAATGTGGTCACCATGTAACAATGCAAAATATGCACAAAATTAATAACTGGCAAAGTAGGAATCTGATGTATTTTTAATTTTGTAACAAAAAAAAGACCCAAAGAGTAATGCAGTACTGTACTGTACTATACTGTACTGTATGAACTACACTGTAGGTATCAAAATATGCTTATTCATTACAAGAACAGGAGGGAAATGAGTTGACAGGAGGGAAATGAGTTATCAAGAGAAAGTGCCAAGCCATTATGACTATATGATACTTGGAAGGGGTTGATAATGATTTGGGATGGGATGGAGGGGGGAAGGAATGATGCCCAACCACTTGGACAGTCGGGGATTGAACGCAGACCTGCCTGAAGCGAGACCGTCGCTCTACCATCGAGCCCAAGTGGTTGGGCTACAAGACCAGGAGGCATTTCAGAATGCATAAAATACCTCATTGAAAAGTAGGAGTACAACAGATACTCTTAAGGAACAATTCTGTAGACATTAGGGGTCTAACAGTTTTCATCCTCCATCTAAATAAATATAGGATATAACTACCCGACCTCTATCAGCATTCACGAGGGATCTTGATAAAATACCTTCAAAGGGTACCTAATTAACTGGGCTATGACTCCTACATCAGACTGTTTGCAGCAGTATCCAACAACCAAGTTAACCAATCTGTCAACCAGGAGGCCGGGTCAGAAATCACACCAGGTGGAAACCGATCCTCAGAACCAACTCATGGTAACCTCAAGGTGGTTTACCATCGATTAAAAGAGAGACTAACAAAATTCAGATTTTTTCTTTTAATACCAATTTTAAAGCCAAAAAACTACCTTTTGAGTTAGACAAGGAGTAACAAATAACTAACCATTCTGCCAAAATTGATCTTTTCTCTGTATGTAACAGACAAATGGAACAACAATATCTGAATACTATACAGTATATACTATGTATATATATATACAGTATACAGTATATATATATACACACACTGAGAATGAGAGAATGTTCAACTGAGTTGAGCATTCCACTTCAACTGATATCCTTTGTCCACAAGAATTTTAGCAGTCATTTGGAAAAAAGCAAACATAGTCCCAATTTACATAAATGGTAGCAGAGAATACACTAAATTATAGACCAGTATTATTAATAAGCATGGTAGTCAAAACACTAGAAAAAAAATACTTAAAATGAAATGGGTAGAAAACCTGGAACCTAATGACAGACAGACAATATGGTTGTCAAACGGGAAGATCCGGTATAACAAATCTACTGAGTCTGCAAATCTACTTAGTTTTACTGATTGTGCCACAGATATTTTATAGGAAAGGGTTGACTGTGTATATATGGACCTAAAACGTCTTTTGACAGTCCCCACACAAGAGGTTGTTTTGGAAACTGGAACATGCTAAAAGAGTGACAGGGAGACTGCTGACATAGCTGAAAAATTGTCTGTCAGAAAGATGAGAGTGGTAATCAGAGGCAACATATCTGACTAGAGGGGTGTTACTAGTGGAATACCACAGGGTTCAGTTCTTATGCCAGTAATGTTCATCGTCTATATAAACGATCTTCCAGAAGGAATACAGAATTATATGAACATGTTTGCTGATGATGCTAAGCGACTAGCAAAGATAGGAGACGAAGACGATTGACGCGCCCTTCAAATCTCCTAGGTGAAATAAATGCTTGAAGCCCCAAGTGGTAAATGGATTTCAATGTAAATAAATGCTATGTATGCCATGTTGTGGAATAGGAGAAAATAGATCACACACAACCTACAAATTATGTGGAAAGGTATTAAAGAACTCTTAACAAAGAGAACTAGGGGTGGTTCTGGGTAGTAGAATGTCACCAGAGGAACACACAGAAGGCATTGTGCAAGAAGCATATGCTGTGCTGTCCAACTTAAGAAGTGGTTTAATTCCAAGGATGGTGAAATACTAAGAAGCTGTTCATGACTTTTGCAAAACCAAAATGGTATATGCAGCAGTTGTATGGTGCCCATATCTCAAGAAGCACATCAATAAACTGGAAAAGATGCAAAGGCATGCTACAAAATGGCTTCCAGAACTGAAAAACAAGTAGTTAAGAAGGGAGGCCAGAGGCATTAAATATGCCAAGGCCAGAAGAAAAAGAGGAGATATGATCACCACTTACAAAATAATAACTGGAATCGACCAAATTGACAGAGGAATTCCTAAAACCAGCAAATTTAAGGACAAGAGGTCAAAGATTCAAGCTAAGGAAACAAAGGTGCCAAAAAAATATTAGAAAGTTTTCTTTTGCATACAGAGTGGTAGATGGTTGAAACAAATTAAATGAGAAAATGGTGGCTGCCAAATACATCAATACTGTAGTTTCAAAGCTTTATATGACAGGTGCTGGGAAGACGGAACACCACGAGCGTAGCTCTCGTCCTACAACAACACTTAGGTAATTACACATACTGTATGGTATCCCATTTAATACTTCAAGATAAATACCAACATAAGGAAAATATTTATAAAATGTAGGTTTAATGCCCTTGAAGCAGCAATGATGTAGAGCATTGTAAAACTTATTGAAAAATTAAGAAGTCAACATACTAAGTACAGTACACTGTATATTATACAGTACTATACGTACTTTAAGATTTAAAGGAAAATTAAAACGACTATTTGGAAAAAATATTTTAATGGACCAGTCCAATTATTCACTTAAATTTTAATACTGTACTGTATATTAAATGTTTTTCAACTCTAAATGAGAATTTCCTCCTTTAACATTATTAGTTTTTAAACTGAAACTTAAAATACAGTACATCCTCAAGTCAATCAACCATATGGAACCAACTCCAACCATATGAAACCTCAACTCATTGCAGTGAGGGGGTTTCATTGCATCTGGATTTCATTGCACATGCCTCCAGGATTCTGCTAAATCCTGAAATCATGCTCACACCCTATGGGTTGATTTCACTTAACAAAATTTTAATTTCAACCTATAATATAATAAACTACCAAATGAACACGTCTGTAAACAAATTTAACAACATCTAGCTTATTAAACAAATAAACAAATCCACAAGGGCCGTGATGAGGGTTCGAACCTACGTACAAGGTGATCCCAGATGCGCCTTAGTCGATTGCGCCACGACATGGCTAAAAGCTAAAGAAGTTAAAAGAAGTAAAAAGATTTGTTCATTCGATACATCATGCTATTTTGATTTGTGTGTGTCTATTGAAGTAAGGGCGAAGAGGTAGAACAGCTTGTTGACAAAGCCCGGATGCATGGGAGAAATTGTGTAAAACCTTGGTTTGTGTCTCGGAGAGGCTGCAGGATCCGTGTGAGGGCAGTAGCACTCCCGGTTGCAATTCTTTTAACCACGTTGTGGCGCAATCGACTAAGGCGCGTCTGGGATCATCTCGAACGTAGGTCCGAACCCTCATCACGGACCCTATTGATTTGTTCATTTGATGCATCACGCTATTGTGAGTTCTGTGTGTATCTAGCTTATTTCTCACATTCTCAGTCTCAAAGCTCATTTTGAGGCTGGGAATGCTGCAAAGCAAAAGGTAGCGGCGCCATATCCGAGTGAACGAAAACATTGCCAACTCAGAATAAAAACAAACCATAGAATTTGGTTCTAAATATCCTATATAGCTTTCCTAGGGCTTCAAATATTTCTTGAAATGTAAATCTACCAAAATTCATC
This sequence comes from Procambarus virginalis, assembly GCA_020271785.1. Classification (NCBI taxonomy): domain Eukaryota; kingdom Metazoa; phylum Arthropoda; class Malacostraca; order Decapoda; family Cambaridae; genus Procambarus; species Procambarus virginalis. Next base: position 8,692,148 of record WNGS01163519.1, on the reverse strand, counting down.
AAAACCTTGACTGGAGCCATATTAATAGGGTTACCATTCAAATCCTAATACAGTACAGTATTGCTGACGCTCTAGGGGCTATCTTGAGGTTATCTTGAGATGATTTCGGGGCTTTAGTGTCCCCGCGGCTCGGCCCTCGACCAGGCCTCCACCCCAGGAAGCACCACGTGACAGCTGACTAACTCCCAGGTACCTATTTACTGCAAGGTAACTGGGGCATCAGGGTGAAAGAAACTGTCTATTGTTTCTCGCCAGCGCCCAGGATCGAACCTGGGACCACAGGATCACGCGTCCAGTGTTCTGTCCGCTCAGCCACCGGTTCCCTATGTAGCATCTGATTTTAAGGCTGATTTGAGGCTTTTATCAGGCTGATGTAGCATCTGGTTTTAAATATGCTCAATGGCTTCCCAAGGCCTTTTATTATTTTTCGTAGTGTTGCACCCATCTACAAAAATAAGTATGGCTCCATCATTATGATTGGAGCCATATTAAGAGGAAAGGGAAGGGAATTATCAGGGGAAAGTGCCAAGCTATTACGACTATATAGCACTGGGAAGGGGTAAGGATAAGGATTTGGAATGGGACGGGGAAAAAGGAATGGTGCCCAATCACTTGGACGGTCGGGGATTGAACACCGACCTGCATAAAGCAAGACCATCACTCTACCATCCTGCTCAAGTGGGCAACCATATTAAGAGGGTTAACAATCATGCTTATATTTCCCAGTGCTCTATGGGCTGATTTCATTAAGCAAAATTATAATTTCGACCTGTCATATGAAGGACAATAACCAAGAGAACCTGTCTGTAAAAGATTTAGCCACATCTATCATATTTCCCAGGCCTTGAAATCTCCTTTTCGAAGGAAAAGGGCCAATATTTTACTGAACAAAAACCTCTGCACCTGGAATAAAAAAAAAAAAAAAGAACCATAGATTTGGTTGTAAATATACTCAGTGGCTTTTCTAAAGCCCAGCTATTTCTTTTAATGTTGCTTCCATCTAGGAACTTGGTTCCAACATCCTTAGCAAATCTACACATTCCCTGCTTCAGCGAACAGTTTTTCGTCGAATTGCGAGAGTAAATCTGCCATGTAAAGTGTATGTTCCAACTGGAGAGTCATCAAATTGAGGTTTATTGAATTGAGATTTCACTATTATTCTTTTTATATGTTAAATAACATTGGACACCTAACATAAGTATGTTTCTGAAATACAGGTATGAGTTCCGTTCTAAATTATTTATAAAAACACACAATTTTGAAGCAATTTAATGTTTTGGTATCAGTTAATTTGTAATGCATTCCACACAGTACTATGTGAAAGTTATCAAAATACCACACTAAAATGCTCAAAATGGTACTTTTGATATACTGTACTGGGGTAATTTTTATTAGTATTTTTTTAGTATGTCAAGATAAAAATGACATACTAAAAATGTATTTTATTGTATAAAGCTTGAAATGTTGCTATAAGCTAGGCTTTCTTATGTAGTCTAAATATCACTCCATGTATTGTTGAGAGGATATTACACATGCAATATTGATCAAATAAAAAATAATAATACTGTATAAAGGTTATAGCTACAATATTGTATTATAAATTAGAAAATTCAACTTGTAGACATTGGCTTGGATATAATTTCTGTTTTGTATTCATACTAAACAGTGACAAAATTATAATGCTACAACTTTTATCAACCTGTAACAAAGCAAACAGTTTAGTCTCTATCTGTCTCCTCAATTACAATGCATTCTATTAAAAATCCATCAGTGAAAACTTTTTACTGCTGTATTTTTAATCTAAAAGTTAATGCAATGATCTAAAGCTCATTAATGATGCTTATAATACTATTTTAATTTTACAAATACTTATATGCTTACAGACAGGCCTTATTAATGCTTTTGTCCAATAACCAGGCACCTTCCCAATCTGAATACATCACATCCGACATCCCTTCTTTTTTTTACCATGGCTGAACTTAATTCTTAATCATTCATGGCCTCGTTTATTTCATGGCCTTTTATTTATTTATTATTAATTCATGGCCACTTAATTCTGTTTTATAACAATATTTTCCACTCAATCTGCAGACATTAAATTAATTTCACCTCCAACTTTGCCCTTTCATACACTACCAAAAGATTACACCCTCCTCCCACACACACACACAATTAATGCACCTCAGAACCTTACCTTCTCTTTATCATGCTTATTCTCTCTATTAGCTTGAGCACAAGTGCTTAGCAATTACGCTTATGCAAATTAAAAAACTCTAAAGTTACTAATGCTTTATATCTACCGTAATCATAACCACACAAGACAAGCTTTACACAAGTCACGGTAATTACTGCACGTACGTCAGCGGGCAGGAACAGTCAAGAGTGCAAATCTCAATTGCACCCCACATTTTACACACATGCAAAAATAATTATATTTTTGCATTTACTGCAAGAGAATAAAAAGTACACTCACTTGAATCACTAGAAGTTTCATTCCGGTCAGCCACTAAGTAAACAGAGAACAAAATTCATGTAAAGTTTCCTCATTATATAAATGACTGGAAGAGATACAACTAACAGCTCATAACATTTAAATTCAAAGCAATTCTTTCTAGGGCATACTAATCAATAATCAAGTACCTGTACTACAGAAAATTTAAAAACAATTACAGATAAGCAACCCCTGGCACTCAACACTGTACACACATTAATTGAGTTTTTTTATGTAATACTGTGCAGTATTATTCAGTACCAGAAACAACTCTTTGTAAGCTCATGAACTAGAGTGAAACACCCCACAAGACACAACAAGAGCAATGACTATTCATGAGACTTTCTAAAATGACAAACACAACTGGTAGACTAATGTATCAAGTACTTGACGTTAGCAACACCTGAAAAGAAAGTTAAAAATCTGAAAACTTACAAGGGTAATTCTCTTAACTAAGTAACAGTCAATCACCAATTCTGTAGCGAAGATTCTTGTCGCTTAAGTTGATGAGACGAACTTTTTAATACAAAGAATACAAAAATACATAGCTATTAGCTGTGCAGCCTGTCCTCTCAGATGTTCCTAACATCACTAAACTGATGTACTAAATTGCTCAAGCCTAACCAAACCAAGGACCCACAAATAGACAATGGGATATCACATCAATTTTGCAAGTCACCATGATTTTTAGTACACCAATTTTTGGCTTTAGGTGAGTTATACGTCAAAATGTGATGCCTTATTCGAGAGGATGGGTTAAACTGTGACCGTTTCTTTTATCACACAGTTTGTCTATTTTGGTTTACTGTTGAAGACTGTAGACACATTCCACAAGTTTCTTGAAACTTTAAACATGATTCAAAACCATGTATGTAATGTCAATGTGATACTGATCCATCAATTATACAAAACAACTGAATATTTGATTATTAATTAAATGCTGAATATTTCCTCCATGATATCTTAAACCTTTCAAGTTATTAAGCACATGCTATATAGAGTTTCTAAGCTACCATGATGATCTTGGTATCAATATTGTGACTTTCTTTAATTCCTAAAATGACTTCTAATTTTAAAAATTAGATACTTATGTTACGAGAGTAACTTTATTTGTTTCCACGCAAGCCCAAAGAATCGAAAGGATCCCAGAAACCTAAAAGAGAACCTGCAACTGTGAAGTGCTACGAAAAATATTATGTAACTTTGTTTACTTGTTCCAAACATCATTAAAATATTAAACTGACACTGCAAAAGTTAAATTATATTTTTCTTAAGTATTCACTAATAAAAGCTAACAAAAATGCCTTTATTGTATATTCAGTATATCTTTGTTCAGGCTAGTGTGCAAGGATATACAGTATAGCAGGCTTTTTTTTAATAATTATACTGTATCAAGAATCTCACCAAATAACAGGTAGAGTTGTTCAACAATTGCAGTGCTTCTTAACATGATAAGGGACGTCTATGCAAATTTTTACTTCAAAACCCCAACATAGCACATCCAAAACTTCTATTAAATTTAATTACATTGGTATTACAGTATATAAAAATTACTTGGCATAAAACTTTTATTGCAGCTCCATGCAGAAGATACAGAAAAATCACTGAGTCTTCTCCATGACTTCAGTGTGTGGAGTCCAAGCCAGGAGGGTGATAGTTTGAAAGCTCATCACCACTCAGACAAAAACAACCACCAGAACTCTGTTTTGGTCTCATTTTCTATTCTGTTACATAACTTTCTACTACTTTGTCTATTTCTGAGCTTACTCACAACAATGCCTCAATAGAGGAGGCTACCTTTTCTGAAAATCAGAAAAGGTAGACAAGGCTGATCTATGGGAGAAGAATAACAGAATTTAAAGCCAACAAAGAATGACAGCTGCACATCAAGTGCGGCAAGATCGAAGGACATCCAACAGGGAACCATCTGTCAGAAACTCAGAGCCCAAATATAAGCAATGGACAAAACAGAAAAAGTCATCAAAATAACAACTGATATGCCCTGACTGAAGACAGCCAGCCAGTAGGCTTGACCAAAACCACCACACAGACGACTTGAGAAAAGTTGGCCTTAGAACAAAGCCCCATCCCCAACAATGCAAGAAGCATGCAAAAATGTAATAGTGTGACTACAGCACACCAAACCACTAAACAAACCATGCTTAGAGATCAAAGAATGCCTGAGACAAACTGAGAAAAAGGGGAGGAAACCCTCTGCCCCCAAATTCCAGTGAAAGGAGTTCCACCAGGCCAAATGAGATTAGGTAACAGTATAGGCTGCAACTGGCAAATCCAGAAAAGCTAGGACAGAAGCAATGAAAACTGACATACAGGATGTAAGACAAAGAAATAAACAGAAGGACTACAAAGCTGTTACACAATGCCACCGAAAAGAAAGACACCAGTGCAATGCCAAGAAGTGTGCCACCCAACTCTTTGACACATGGGAAAGAACAAGGCCAAGAAACTGCATAGAGTATGAAAAAATGGCAGAGAACTGCAAACTATGTAGGAAGAATAGGGGTCAAGATAATGCATGGGAAGAAGCCTATAGAATACTGTAATGTGGCCTGCAAACAGCTCCAATTCAGTCAATATGAGAGGCAACAGCTGGCTGGGGAAAGAGTTAATGATAATCTCATCACTCCCAGGACATGTGAAATGTCCCCCTCTGTGAAAGTCATATGACCCAGAAATGGTGCCCATAGACTGAAAGCTGCTAGGACCATGCAGAGAAACAGGCCCGCCCACAGATGGCCAAAAAGTCTGCAGGGCCAGAAAGAGGTGGTCCTTGTCCTTCTCTCAAGCGATCAAAATGAGCAGAAAGAAGAGTGGCTGAAGCCTGAGAAGCAAGAAACAAGGATACCATAAAAGATCACACAGAGAGGAAAGAAACAAACACAACCAACTCTCGAAGGAGGCATCAAAATGACGAGGAGGAACAATCAGAGAGAAGATGGAGAGCAAAACCCCATGGAAAATAAATGCACTGAAGTGCCAGCAAGACTGCACAAAACACCCACATCTGAAAGGGAATATACTGCAGGACACCCAATCTCCTGGAAGAGCTATAGAAGAATTCCCAAATGAGTGTCATCATAACTAAGAACAGCCCAAGTACCATAAGTAGCCAGTTGTTGAAGTAGACAAGTTTGGGAAAGATCTGGGCGTTGGGAGAAAACTAAAGTGGCAGAAACCAAAAAGTGAGCCATGGGGTGCTCTATCACAAACCCCCAACCAAATCCAGAATTAAGGAGGCAAGGGACCTTGACAGTAGGCATCCTGAAGGTTTAGGAAAATATGCAAAGACTTCTAAAACCCAGTAAACCTTGTCACATCATGAAATTGCTGGCAATATTAACCATACCAACCACAACTGTCGAAGCCAGCAATTTATCTCAGGCTAAGCTCGGCCAAGCGATGGCAGTCCCCAAAGACACATCTGATAATTAAATTCAATAGCAAACAGATGTGAGTAGGTCCAAAAGCATGTTCTATTCAGAAAGCTTGAGGTGACAGAGGAAGCCAGTTAAAATAGTCACAAGTGTTCAAGACCAAATGCTTGAAACTTCCTCAGAAAAACACAGTAGGGGTTTCAGCACCAGCTCCTGAAGACAGGCTGCAAAAGCCTACATCAAAAAGCCAGGCCCTGCATAGCAGCTGTATGAAAAGGCTGGCCAGATAAAACGTAAATAAATAAAATCCAGCACCGACAACATGACTCTTCCACAGATGAAACAACCCTGAAATCTAGCAGGCTACATGATGGAGGAACCAAGCAAGACCATCAAGGTCTTAAACACACAAGCCCAGCCTGAGAAACTGCAAACAACATAGTCAAGCATGAAATCAGATGGAGAACCTACAACAATCCAAACAAAAAGGCATACCAGACAACTCCACAGGTACAAAGTATTCCAGCCATCCAAACTATCACAAAGGCAGGTAGGTAACACTATGCAGCAGTTGTATGGTGCCCATATCTTAAGAAATGAGTCTGGAAAAGGTGCAAAGACATGCAACTAAATGGCTCCCAGAACTGAAAGACAAGAACTATGAGGAGAGGTTAGAGGCATTAAATATGCCAAATTAGAATATAGAAGAAAAAGAGGTGATATGATCAATATGTACAAAATAGTAACGGGAATCAACAAAAGTGATAGGGAAGAATTCCTGGAACCTGGAACTCCAAGAACAAGAGGTCATAGATTTAAATTAACTAAACAAAGCTGCTGAAGAAATGTAAGAAAATTCACTTTCGCAAACAGAGTGGTAAACAGGTGGAAGAAGTTAAGTGCGAAGGTGGAGGAGGCCAAAACCATCCGTAGTTTCAAAGCATTATATGACAGAGCTATGAAGATGGGACTTCAATCAAATTCACACACACACATCAGCTCTTCCCAGGAATCACAACTAAGTGATTCTCAAGGCCCCAAGTACACAGGGGCCTTGTGGCTGAGTGGACAGCACTCAGGGGTTATCTTGAGGTTATCTTAAGATGATTTCGGGGCTTTAGTGTCCCCGCGGCCCGGTCCTCGACCAGGCCTCCACCCCCAGGAAGCAGCCCATGACAGCTGACTAACACCCAGGTACCTATTTACTGCTAGGTAACAGGGGCATAGGGTGAAAGAAACTCTGCCCATTGTTTCTCGCCGGCGCCCGGGATCGAACCCGGGACCACAGGATCACAGTCCAGCGTGCTGTCCGCTCGGCCACGACCGGGTCGTAGTACTAAGGGCTCAGGTTTGGTTCCCGGCCAAGGCAGAAACAAGTGGGTAGAGTTTCTTTCACCCTGATGCCCCTTTTCACCTAGCAGTAACAATAGCAGTTCTAGCAGTACCTGGGAGTAAACAGCTGCTATGGGCTGCTTCCTGGGCATGTGTGTGTGTGCATGTGTTAAGACAGAAATACAATGGAACCTCGAGTGACAAGCGACTCCAGTTACAAGCATTTCGAGTAACGAGCAAGCCACTCGTAGAAAATTTGTCTCGACTGACGAGCTTTCGCTGGTTCTTGGACACCTCCGACGACAGTACTGTATTGTTGTTGTTTTGCAAGATGAGTTTTCCACATGACGAGCTCGGTGCCAGAACGGATTAAATTCGTTAATCGAGGCGCCACTGATATACTGTATGTAGTGGACATAATAGCGGAAAGATAGATTGGTTAGAAAGGTGGGGGTCCAATAGAGGACCTAATAGCTAGCTCCTACAGACACACATAGTAAAGACACACATTGTGCAAGAAATCCAATAATTACATTGTCAGCTTACCCGTATTTGATTAAGCATTCCTTTTATTTCAGAAACCCAGAAAATATAGGTAGCCTACATAAATTATTTGACACAGCTTTCTAGTACAGTACAACCTAAGCGTATGATTGCCCCGGAGTATGAACTTTTCTGTAAATGATGACTAAACTGTCGTAAAATTTGTCCTGGTGTACGACGTTTGCTCTGGAGTACGAATCATTTGTTCACACGTGTATGGGTCATGCACATGGATTCTGTGGGGAGCGGGGCAAGGTACGATCAGTTTACCCATGTATCCCACCTAGTGATAACCAAGCTTGAATTCTCTGTAAAGAATTTCATCGTTTTTGAGCTATTTTTTGTTACTGAACAGAAAAGTTCTTGTTATATATCATTTTCTGTTAATTTTATTTATTTATATAGTATATACAAGAGTTCTTACATTCTTGTACAGCCACTAGCATACATAGCATTTCAGGCAAGTCCTTAATCACACATTCCCAGGAAGCAGCCCGTAGCAGCTGTCTAACTCCCAGGTTACTATTTACTGTTAGCTGAATAGGCACATTAGGGTGAAAGAAACTCTGCCCATTTGTTTCTGCCTCTGCCGGGGATCGAGCCTGAACCCTTAGGACTACGAACACCAGTGCTGTCCATTCAGCTGTCAGGCCCCCTTGCCATGAGTCCCAAGAAAGTCAGTGGTAAAGTTCAATCTAGGAAAATGATTGGGAAGATGAAGATAGAAGGGTAAAAAAAAAAGGACTGGATATATCATTCGTAAACAAGAAGATGGTATGCGTGTGGTTGATCTGGCTGGGAAAATGTGTGCAGTATGAGAAGAACTGCAAAGTTTTCCTGAAAAGACTCGCCTAGATAAAGCTGTAGCAAGCCATTGTGTTAACCTTTTTAATGACAATATGATGTCCCCACTACAGACAATTACAGTACAGTATTAAAATGTAGGTAAAAAAAAAGTGTCTTTAGACAGATTCTTAGTGAGACAAACAAGCTCTGAGCCACAACCAGGTCCTAGCAGTATGCCTACAAAATGAAGGAGAGTGTGTACCCAAGAAATGTCGTCACTGTCTGATATAATGGAAAGGGACACCCCTTCTAAACACTTAACATCTTCCCTCCTCACTGTCTTCCATATGCTAATAAATAGCCCTCAAAAAAGGTAAAGTGCAGCAAAAATATAAATAGTATTCTATATAAAATGTATTTTTAAGTTAATACTGTATGTTTGTGTATGTGGAATGGATTAATTCAATTTATATTATTTCTTAATGGAAAATTTGATTCGGTATGCGAATACTGTACTGTATTTGGGTTATGATGCATTTCTTGGAACAATAAATTTGTACATCGAGGTTCCACTGTATTATTATATGCTGCAGTATGAATGTACCAGGTGTTTTATAAATAAACCTCATAAAAACACAAATTTTTTAATTCGATGATGCATGAACTCCATAATCAACTTTTCTGCAATAAATTTATTTAATATTTTAGCTTTGTAAATATATGCTACTAATATGTTTTGGGGGTAATGTTTAAGTTTATCCTAGGAACACCACCTTATTACTCGATTTAGAGCTGAAATTTACTAAGGTTTCTTAACCTATTTAAATTATACATTTTAGTGAGGTTGACATTTACTGTACTATGCAATACGAGATTCATTAAAATTTAGGCTAACTTCTGAACAGAAAGAAATGTGCCTAAATTTAAAATTCTGATACGGAATTAACAGGAGTACAGTATTAATATTCGTAGTTACTGTAGATGTCTGGAGAGTTGAGCACTAGAAGTTACATCAAGAAATTTCTAACTACATTATTTTTATATAACAATGAAAGCAAAAGTCTTAACGAGGAACAAAATACAGGATTAACTATTACAAAATGGTACTGAAATGGCATCAAATGCTACAGTTTTACCCAAAGAAAGAGATAATAGATGACAATAAAATTTAGTGACATTGGCCTCCCAATGCACGGCTGCATCTTACTCTTTTCCATTGCTACATTCAAGGTTCCTGCTATCAGGAACTAAAGCCTGGCACATAGTACAGGATATGCATTGCAACACCTAATTATAGGTACAGTACTGTACATACTGTGATTTTAGTGCTAATCTGAGAATAGAATGCTGTGCTTTCCCATTTTTAATTTCACAGCAATTTGTGGAAAATAATACTTTACTACAGTATAACCTTCCCAACACCTTTTATCTCCAATCATTCAAGAACCGAGACTACAGTATGTTAAACTTTCTCAAATTTTGCCTTTGTATCCGGCAATTTTCTATATACTGTACAACACAATAAACTTACAATAATACAATAGACTACATTACAATATATCTATCCAGAACTGACACACTCCCACTTAAATGACCTCACTTCATGCAGGTCGGCGTTCAATCCCCGGCCATCCAAGTGGTTGGGCACCATCTGTACATAATACAGATGAACCGTCTGTACATAATACAGCATTAAAAATGAATAAAAACTAGGATGGCATAGGCCACTTTACGACAGTATCACAGTTCCCCACCTCAGTCCCACACCCCATAAAATGTTGTTGATTTAGGGGCGACGACGATCAAGTGATCGGATGTGCCCTCCCATAAAATCAACAATATGATATAGTAGGTTGTGTGTAGTAGCTCAGGTACTTTGAACTCATCATAGTTCAGTTGGTAGTACATTTGCCTGGGGTGTCCAGGTATGCGGGATTAATTCCATTGTGATATTTTCTCACAGATACTGTACTACCTTTCATTAAGCTATGCAAGCATATAGCCCAGTAGAAAACTTTAAAAACCAAGCAACTAATTGTTAGTCCCTCTGGAATTGCAACTTTACTAAAATATGATAATTTTCAGATATATATAATCTTCATATAATTTGGAAAGCCTTTGGAAAATAATGAATATGGGGACTCCTGGTTCAACCTTGATGAGCAGATGTCTGAGCCCTTGTTCTGCCTGTGGACAGCTGGAACATGTGGCATAATTTTAACCATGGGTCTGTATACTGCCCTTAGGAATTCCTCTTCAATGGCCTAGATTAATATGATGCCTGGTGCACTTATTGCCTGGGGTCACAGGGAAAGTATCGATTTTTCATTTTAGGGTGGTTCTTTAGGCAGATAGATGGTGTTCAACTCCACCTTGGCCGAGAGATACTGGGAGTTGACGGATCTTACGGGTTCCTTGTGTGCAATCAGGGCATGGAGAGTGGCTGGCTCCTGCTTGGCCAGGAATCAATGGAAGAAGTTTTTATTTATTTGCCCATTGGGTATGAATTCAGGAGCAGCTGTCACTTTTATGCCATGACTTTGACTACCCAGTGTTTTCTGTGTGGTAAGGGGGTTGGTGCCTGTCTCTCTGATGGACTCCTAGGGCTCTTTAAACATCTGCCTACCAGTGTGATTATCAAGAGGTGCTGCCTACTAGTGTGTCATCTGTCGCAAGGTGCTTTAGTTTCTGCCAACAGGCAACATGTATACAGCTGCAAGGCTTTGCATTTTACCCTTGAAGAAAATGCTGGGGCACATGAGGCACCGATGCCATTTTGGTCCTTAAATCAAATATCAACAATGAACATGCGTTAAATATTACAAAACTACTTAATGATATAGTGCCCAACATTGTACTGAAAATGCAATATGGGATGATTATTTGTAACAAATTTTAGAAATGACTGCTGAAGTTCATCACCTGTATCATGTATACTCAGTGTCATATTAGACTTTTCTGTGCAGAATACAGTAGACTCCCAATTTTGCAGACAGGAATTAAATGTATTCAAATAATTTAATGTAATATTTTAAAAATATTACAGAATTTCTTTAGAATGTAGAGAAAGAATTGAGGCAAATTCAAAGTTCAATACAACAAATTTTATGCTTTAATGAAAATCAATAAAAAAATGTTATGCCGATTTATTTCGTCATAAATTTATTCAACAGCTAAAAAAAACAATGTTACAACCGCGCTCCTGTGCCAGGTAAGTCCACTCCGGGCTCACCATAGCCCGTGCTATTTTCAACTTTTTGTTCCGAGTAGATGAATCTAAAATAACAACAACAGCTAAAAAAAATTCAGAATTTCTTTAGTATTAACTATTTTTACATTGCTCATAAAAAAAAACATTCTGCACCATAACAATTTGTTATTCTGTACTGTTAATAAACTTTTATATTATACATAAAAATTATATTCCTTCAACTGTGTATTATACTGTATTGTAATTGAATCTTGAAATGGATTGTATGAAGACATTATCATCACATTTATGTAATGAAATTCTTGATCTTGGAAATTGCCCTATTTTTTACCATATGAATCTGAATAAATTACTATGTGATCTGGCTTTGCACGCTATCTCAAAAAATATTATAACGAAGGAAACTGCAGACTTATTGGCCCATATGAAGCAACTTCTATTTATATCTATCCAAACTCATTCAAATGTATGTCTAATCTATACTCGAAATAATTAAGGGATCCCTTATAAAGTATGTTAACTGGTAATTTGTTCCATAGACATATTCCCTTGTAGAACCAGAAATCTACCGAATAAAGAAATATAACTGACAAAGATTGAAGACAACACAAATAAAAATCAAATCTTTCCATTTTTCCTATTCAAACTTGACTACCTACTTAAAGGAGATTGGTTTCATTACTGCGTGGTACGGTATTTCAATATTATAATATTATATCCCGTCCATGGATAACAAATGTAACAATTTTGAATTTGTTACAATAAAGGACATTATAATTGTTATTAGTTGGGTAATAAACGTTTGATTTACAGAAATGTCCACTGTACAACCAAGTAAACCCAGAGTCTAATAGAAACTGTTACAGGTTAAGCTTAAATCCAAATTTTCTGTCTCCTTTCAGGGATTTGCTCCTTTTCAGACATGTCTTGATATTTATTTTCAAAATGTAAAATGATTAAGTGGCATTTGTAAGCTTAAGAACTTTATCGTTGAGTCTTGTCTGACCAGTCATTTTTTTTTTTTATCTTGTGAACATATACAAGTGCATTTTCCAGTTACCATGTATAGAAAGCTCTTAATAACTGAATAATGTTCTTTAATGCTACACAATACAGCCTTACATGCTCCTGTATCCCAGAATTTGCCACAGATCAAACACACAATGCCACTTCTTAAAAACTCTTAAGCCTAATGAACAATTGCAAGTTATGCAAAAAAAAAGAATAGTCAATGCCAGTCGTTATAGGACAAATAACACATAAATAACTATAAATGCCATAATGCTAAAGGTATAAAATGAGCTTGGTCATGGTGAGAGGACTGAGCCCCCCCCCCACACCCGGCACTACACTCCTCTCCCACTCCTCTCCCACACCTCTCCCACAACACACACACATCCACTACACTCCCCACCAGGCCCAACTCCCATCAAATCTCATTTTCCCCACAGTCATTGGGAACTCTTAAGAGTCGAAATTAAGGATGCTTGCCCCCAGGACCCGTTCTCCTTAGATTAATTTGCTGTGCGAGTTATAATATTACTTCCTGCCCGCCTGTAATCAGTTTATAACTACCTTGAACGACTTGGGTCGTAGCGGTAGCCATCTCTACCACCGAGCCGGGCAACACAGGACCTCAGCACTGGAGATGTAAGGTCAAGATGCGAAGGAGCAATATGAAGTAAACAAAGTGCACTGTTTACAAAAAGCCCAGCACGCAGTTCTCGCCAGTTGCGAGATGCGACAACGAGACCACAGGTAGTGGGGCGCCAGGGACCCCCACTACAAACTCCTCTCGCTTCAACACACATACACACAACTTCCTTTTATCTCCAATAACATGTGACTAATATTACTAGCTGTACAAAATAAAAATTTAGTCCTACGTGTTGGGTACACTTATACGATAACAATTACCTGTACTTGTACTTAAGTTATACTATAAATCTTCAAAGCTTTCTATCAGTGCCTCAAAGTGATTCATACCTTACAACTTGAAGTTAGTGTAATTTATGTAGTTTGTTATATATAAAAGGTTATTATATTACATCTAATCTGAGTAATCAGATATAATCATAAGAAAGGCGCACTGAACCAAAACTACTTGTGATTCTACTGGCGGCTCGCTCCGATAATCTATTCCACACTTTTTCTTCTCTATAATAGTCGGCTGAGAATTATATCAACAGCATTCACTGCTTCAAGCAACATTCACCTCATATACACAAAGTCAGTACGGGGCATGAGGTCTATTTAGCTTAGCCTAGCTAGATCTTTATTAACTTAATAAAATGAACTGAGCTTTAAAATCGCAGTGTATCTTCACAGGACGAACTGAGTTATATTACATATGAGTACGTGCACTAGAGAGAGTGTGTGTTGTGTGGTGTGGTGTGTGGTGTGTGTGTGTGTGTGTGTGTGTGTGTGTGTGTGTGTGTGTGTGTTGTGTGTGGTGTGTGTGTGGTATTCACCTATTTGTTCCTGCAGGATCGAGCTTTAGCTCTTGAACCCCGCCTTTATAGCCACCAGTTGTCGAATGCAATATTTTAACAAAATATTTTAGCCTGGGTGTTATATATTTTTAGCTTTGGTGTTATATCCTATGAGGAT
>WNGS01163519.1:8666407-8676780 GCA_020271785.1 Procambarus virginalis | reverse complement strand
AAGATAAGTAGGCACAATAAAGCACATTGAAAGCTTTGATTGATAGCATTGATAACTTGATTGATAGCTCTCTGTTTGACCATCGCCGGAGCGCATCTGAATCTCCTGTCAGCCCGGTTTCCTAAAATTCCCCAACCTCAAGAAAACGGTCAATTAAAAGTGGCCTAACCTACCAGAGGACCCAAAATAGAAAACGGGACAGTACGTCACTTTCGCGAGCCGCCTCCATTTTCTAGTACGACAATTTTTGGCCTTTGGTAATGCATACGAGCGAAAAGCAACTTTCTTTGTAGGAGGACAGGTTGCTTCTGTTGTTTTCTGCAACCATCAACCACAGATATAGATCTTCCGCCAGGTCGTTCACGTATATCAGAAGCAAAATGGGTTCAAGTAGCGATTCTTAACACACTTTCATCGTCTCCCCTCTGTTTCCTACCAGAGGTATCCTCACACCCATCCCTGCATCTTGTCAGTTACACCAACCTGGTTTTCGATGTACTCTGAACAGTGCTAAACAACAATGCATGCTGTGAACAACAGGAACACATATACGATATTTCGTGTCAAGGGCATGATTCCAGAAGGCGCTGTGTCCTCATTTATGACACACACACAATACGTACATATATATTAATATACATAAAACAGCATTATAAAACCTCTAGTGCAAGCCCAGCTGCGTTGTTTGAGTGGCCTGAGCAAGAGTATAGTTGGAGAGGCACTTGGTAAATACAGTGCTCCCTCCAAGTCCCAAGATTATGTAAACGGGCAACATTAAGATATGCTAGAGTGAGGAGGGAGTCAGCGACACCAACTGGTTACCCCCGACAGCATACTTTAAGGATAAGCAGCATACACATTACTTCATATCATCCATAAATTTCCTCTTTGTGTGATAACAATGAGGGAATTGAAATATGTACAACTAGGATCTCTCTCTCTCTCCCTCTCTCTCTCTCTCTCTCTCTCTCTCTCTCTCTCTCTCTCCTCTCTCTCTCTGGCTCTCTCCCTACGTCCCATTCTCTTAACTCTTTCCCACTCTCTCCCAGTGGGAAGATGATGCAGAAATAACATTCTCAACTCTGAATGAACGTGATCGACGTCGCTGGGAGTCAGAATATGATCCGAGTGGAGGCTGTCCCACACCAGTTACCATAATGGTCAATAGTGACCATACGGGGCATTAGTGACCACAAAGGGCATTAACGGTGTAGTCTACAAATACATTCTGACGTGACATCCTCCAAAAATTTCATTACAATGTATAATAATGTATAAATGATTTCTTGCCATAAAGAGGAAAACAAGTCTACGGTCTTCGAAGGTCACAATTCGCCACGAAGTCCGCCACGAATAATGAATGCAGATATACCATAAAGCATACACCATTGGGTATTAGAACATAGTGAAAGTTATACCATACAGGCATATAGATACGGGTTATGGTGATCCCGTAAGCGGACTTACCTGCACAGGAGTGGCAAGTAGCACGGGCTATGCTGAGCCTGTAAGCGGACTTACCTGGCACAGGAGCGGGGCAAGTAGCACGGGCTATGCTGTGCCCTTAAGTGGACTTACCTCGCACAGGAGCGGGGCTGTAGCTGCGGGGTCCCCGACTCGAATTAACCCGTCTATCAGAAATAACCGACTCGATTATCTCTGATGGACAATGTACACCAGCACGGGATTATAGTTTCTTGTTTTTCCGATGCCGCCGTGAAGCCTGGGTTAACAACACTACCATATAATTGCCTGCATGCAAGCCAAACGAAAAACTAACGTAACATTCTCAGAGCAAAACCCACGTCGTTTACAAAATAAAAACAATAGAACAATAGAAAACAATAGAAAACTAGTATGAAAGTGATCTTGGAGTAACATGAGTGACAATATTGCGAGTACGAGGTCTCGTGAGTGACAATATTACGAGTGCGAGCACTCGAGAGTGAGAAGCAAGGTGAGTGCAAACATCCTATCCCCTTCACTGGCGACCTGCTGACCCGGTCACTGGTTCACTGGGAAGGGCGTGTCCACTTTAGCCTCCCTCACTCTCTCATACCTGCACGACCCACTCTCACTCACCTCCAAACACCTGTTAATCATCCACACACCTGTTTAATCAACCACTCACCTCCACACACCTGTTTAATCAACCACTCACCTCCACACACCTGTTTAATCAACCACTCACCTCCCACACACCTGTTTAATCAACCACTCACTCCACACACCTGTTTAATCAACCACTCACCTCCACACACCTGTTTAATCAACCACTCACCTCCACACACCTGTTAATCAACCACTCACCTCCACACACCTGTTTAATCAACAGTACGAACGAAAACTATAATGTACGACAGAGACACACACCAGGTAGACGATACACTGAGTTACACTCTGGGATCGCTTCACTGCTCAACACGGCTCAAAACAGAGTTGAACAACCAGGTTGTGTGTTACCTGTAACAGCAGCTCCCCAATGACCCTGTTACTATCTCCATAGCTCAAACAATTATGTATTAGCGATAAGACCTCCCATTAATGTATGATGATTTAACTGTAAATATATATAGCTATTGAAATAGAATATTCTCTGTAACTAGCTGGCATTATAATTATAAGGTGTGAAGGATAGATGAAATTGTTTATGTAATAATCTCCGTTGCGGTCTGATAAAGACCTTTTGTGCCCTCTGTAATGTTTTTTTGCGCTACGGCTCACAGGATGAGTATGGGGTGCACAATAAACTAGCCGCCTCCGGCGGTAACATTAAAAAAATGTGTTGTCTTCTCTGGACGTAAAGATATGAGGGTGATAGGCAGCTTGGCCCATGTCTCTTGGTGTGCTGGCCAGTGACGTCCTTAAGCACCATCTTGGCATGGTGACATCCTTAGCACCATATTGGTGAGCTGGCCAGTGACGTCCTTAAGCACCATCTTGGCATGGTGACATCCTTAGCACCATATTGGTGAGCTGGCCAGTGACGTCCTTAAGCACCATCTTGGCATGGTGACATCCTTAGCACCATATTGGTGTGCTGGCCAGTGACGTCCTTAAGCACCATCTTGGTGTGCTGGAGTGACATCCTTAAGCACCATCTTGGCAAGGTGACATCCTTAGCACCATATTGGTGTGCTGGAGTGACATCCTTAGCACCATATTGGTGTGCTGGAGTGACATCCTTAGCACCATATTGGTGTGCTGGAGTGACGTCCTAAGCACCATCTTGGTGTGGTGACCGGTGACGTCCCTAGCACCATCTTGGTGACGGTGGTGTCGTTGTGATGTAAGGGTTGGAGAGCAGGGCTGTGTTTGGAGTGTGTGGGGGGCGACACTCACTGGATAATGCATGGGAAGGTCACGGGAGTCAGCGGGAGAGAGAGACATCCTCCTTCCTCCCGCCTGCCTGCCCTCTCTTCAACAAGTGTGTGTGTGCGTGACCCTTCCATACCGATTCCTTCACACCTTTTTTTATCCCTCTATATGTTCCCTCTATACCAGTCTCGCTCACTTACATCTTCACTATTCCTTCGCGACCTTCTTCATTTACGTCTACAAACCACTTAACATTATTTTCCGAGCGTCACGTGATATTATTCAAGACAGGTGGACCAAGGGAGCCCATACAAGGCGAACAGGTACCTGCCGCTCCCTTGTGATTGCTCACTGGAACGCTAAACGTATCAAGGAATTGAACTTTTTTGTTCGTGAGAGCTTGTGTACCCTGCTACTGTCAGGTTCGTGTATCCTGCTACTGTCAGGTTTGTGTATCCTGCTACTGTCAGGTTTGTGTGGGTTTGTGTATCCTGCTACTGTCAGGTTTGTGTGGGTTTGTGTATCCTGCTACTGTCAGGTTTGGTGTGGGTTTGTCTCCAGCTACTCTCATGTGTTTGAGGGCTTATGTATCCTGCTACTCTCTTCTGTGAGAGGAGTTCCCCGCCCCCGCCACCACCATGCTAGGAGACCGATGGCTAATACCCAACGACCAAAGATATGGAACAATGTGGCTAAAGTCAATCTTAATATGACTGGAAAGGATAATATTCAAACACTTCCAAAATAAGTCTGAAGTCAAAAGGTCAAGAAACACATTAAGAGTCCATGAATGCAGGGAACAGGGTGGGTGTGGTCTGGTGTGTGTGGGCACCTAGGGTGTGGTCTGGCGAGGGTGGGCACCTGGGGTGTGGTCTGGTGTGGGGGCACCTAGGTGTGGTCTGGTGGTGGTAGGCAACTGGGGTGTGGTCTGGTGTGGGTAAACAGAGCGTGGTGGGGAGAACTCCACCACACTCTGCAGTATACCTCGTATACCTAACTGTCGCCCCCATTCTTGCGGCTCTTACACTCATCCACCCTTACAAGTACACACTACTTTTCTCGTCCAGTCTACTAGACTCAGGCTTACTCTTCCTTGTTATCTTCCGTAGCCGTTATCTTTACGGCTTAGAATGTACGTCTAAATCAAAACGCGGGCTTTGGCCTAATGTGCTGTGATTGGTGGGTAGCCATAAAGCCCAACGAGGGAAGGCGAGGCATGACCGCCAAGGTTAAGACAATGGTAAGTTTACCCAGTGTTCATGCTGGAGTGGACAAGTGTTTACACACCCTTCATGTATCTTAAGCCGTCGGTACACCTCAGCCACTTGAGGTGTACCGACACTACCAACTTTGTATTTGGAGTGTCGTGGGGGTAATCAGTAGGACTAAACTCCACACATTACTGCCTTCCTCCTCCTGAGTGCTCGTTAATATGGGGGCGTGAGAGAGTCGTTATTATTAACAGTAAAGTGTTCTGTTTTTGGTAAGTGGCCAATGTATCGTTTGGTATGTAAGACACTTGGATCACAGTGACACACTGTGGACACATGCAGCCTTCCGGGCACGACACATGTGTATATATATTATATATATATATATATAATATATATATATATATATAATATATTAATATTTTTCCTCATTCAACTTGACAGTTTACTGTCTTTTACAGTCTCATTTATATCATTATTTATTTTATCTTTTATTGATATTCACTCGACTCTCTCTCCTCTCCTCTCTCTCCTCTCCTCTCTCTCTCTCTCTCTCTCTCTCTCTCTCTCTCTCTCTCTCTCTCTCCACTTCCTCTTCCTATCACGCAGACTGAGGATATTCTTATACACACAAGGCTACAACGGATTTTTATTATCCTACATCACATAGATAATTTGTTCCCCCCCCCCCCACGGTTCTTGGGAGTGCCCCCCATCCTCTCCTGTCCCCCCCCCCCCTGTGATTATGGGTGTGATGCAGTAGTGAAGGACTTAAACCACTCTGCAGGCAGTAATTGCACGCTACCAGACTTATGAATGCCTTCATTATTACGAAAATGAATGGTTTGTGCGTCATTACCCAGTAAATTCGTGACCTATTCTAGATCGGCAGCGGCTGATCTGTTAGACTGTTGGCTCCCCGGATGGCAAATGAGAACACTTCCCTCCAGGATCTTAATGTCTTTTCGCAGCGTTGTCTGTCTGGTACTTATTTTTAGCTTCTACCCACTTTAGCATAGGTTTATGGCCTTGTTTTGATAATAGACAGTATAATTGCAGCATTTTAAAATAATTTCTAGTTGTCCGTCGCGAAGCACTGCACGTTTAAGTGTTATTAAGAGCAGCGGGAGTCAGGTGCAGACGGAGACAACCTAACCCAGTGTATCATACGAAGGAACCTGTACACCTGTTGTTGACGTTGAGAGGCGGGACCAAAGAGCCAGAGCTCAACCCCCGCAAGCACAACTAGGTGAGTACAACAGTGTATTCATACAACAGTGTATGCACACAATACATCAACACTTATGAATAAGAATGAAATAGAGGTCGACACGTTTTACAGTTTAACCTCTTTCAGGCTAGTGACAAATTCTCCCACCTAAACCACCAATTAGGCTCATCATGCCTGTTTGGGACAACAAAACTTTTATTGTCCCCGCATGAAAGATTCACGCTGTCAATTGTCTGTCTGCTGTACAGGTCATATGCTGACTTATAAAAATATATGCATGTTAGTATTATATACAAGCTATATTTGAAAAGAATTGAAATATTTCTCAAATGTGGTTTTTCTGTATTTAACAAATAAGAGCTTTTCCTTCTCTTTTTGAACACACACACACACAAACACACACACACACACACACACACACACACACACACACACATAAAACCATAACTAACCCAAATATATTATAATATATATATATATATATATAGTATATATATATATATATATATATAAACTTTAGAACACCTTCCCACCAGGAGACTCGCACCCTAGCCAGCACAGAAGCCTTCCTAGACAATCTGGCATAACAGGATACGCCTTAACCCACCTGCACCACGCTCAGACCCTTAAAAGAGATGCAGTGGGTTAAGGCGTTACTGTTATGCAGTTGCTGGAAGCTGTTCTGTGCTGGCTAGGGTTCGATCTCCGGTGGGTGGGAAAGTGTTCTAAAGTTGAATAACTTCTCTTGCTGTTTAGGCAAGTTGGCATTATATATATATATATATATATATATATATATATAATATATATATATATATATATATATATTATATATATATAAAATATATATATAAATATATATGTTATATTATATAAAGCTATATAAAATGAATATACTATAATTTATATATATTATAAATATTTCTTATTAATAAGAATATATAATTTGAACACTAGGTTAGGTTTTTCGTTTCATTCTTTCTTAATTATTTGGAAAGAGTAGAAGTGTTGTAGTGTTGACGTGATAGAGAGGATGAGGTCCGCGTCTCAGTCAGGCGGTTAAACTCCGTTGAATCTGGCTAGTGAACTGGTTAAGTGACCGCGCGAAACAGCCTAATGATCTACAAGACTTATATGATATCTGGTATTTTATTTGGCATATTCTCAGTACAATGATAATGGGTATAGTTTTATGTAGTTTTCCTACAGCTTTCTCATGGTGTTGGGTCCATCTTTTAAGAGAGGAAGGAAGAAAGAAGCGGCTTGGGTCGTGGTGGTATGACTTTGGTGTATAATGAAGGCATTTATTAACATGCCAAGGCAAACTGAAAGACAAGCAGGAGCATATTTGTATGCCTCGACAGACATGATATCCTACCCGGTGACCTTGCTCTTGGAGAGGCTCCCCAGTACATCCCTAATGTCTGTGTACGTCACTCATCTACAGTCACAAAGACCTGTGTACCTCACCAACATACAGGTCACAAAGACCTGTGTACCTCACCAACACACAGTCACAAAGACCTGTGTACCTCCAAATACAGACTCAACCATCAGTACAAAGACCTGTGTACCTCACCAACACACAGTCACAAAGACCTGTGTACCTCACCCACATACAGTCACAAAAGACCTGTGTACCTCACCAACATACCGTCACAAAAGACCTGTGTACCTCACCAACATACCGTCACAAGACCTGTGTCCCTCACCAACATACAGTCACAAAGACCTCTGTGTACCTCACCAACATACCGTCACCAAGACCTGTGTACCTCACCAACATACCGTCACAAAGGCGACACTAAATAATAACACAACTCTAAGAGACTATTATTTTGACCATAGCAAATAAACACAAATTTATAACTCGTTGTCTGGGGGAAAAAAGAAGCCTATAATTAGGCTTATCGAATTAACCCCCTAGGCTAACTATTGAACAAATGACCCTCCCCAGAGACCAACCCACAACAGCCGCCTAACTCCCGGGTAGGTGAACAGATTTTTAAACATGAACATATTTTACTGTAGAGGAACAGATACATCATATGAAAGAAAGCGTGCCAAACTGTTGTTGTGTTGGACGAGGATGGAATTCGGATACCCTTCGATTGTGAATCGAGGCCGTAGCCTACTGTGCTGTCCTGTTAAGCCACGTTTGTACTTCCTCACAAGTTAATAAGTCTCCGCTGGTCAGAACGCTCAGAACTTTGTACCACCACCCAGAACTTTGGTACCACCACCCAGAACTTTGTACCACCACCCAGAACTTTGTACCACCACCCAGACCTTTGTACCATCACCCAGAACTTTGTACCATCACTCAAAACTTTGTACCACCCCCCATAACTTTGTACCACCACCCAGAACTTTGTACCACCGCCCAGAACTTTGTACCACCACCCAGAACTTTGTACCACCACCCAGAACTTTGTACCACCACCCAGAACTTTGTACCATCACTCAAAACTTTGTACCACCCCCCATAACTTTGTACCACCACCCAAACCCGGCCAAATCACACAGGCTGGTATGACCAACACTCCGGGGAAAGATGGGGGTGGGGGGGACTTCAGCACCACACGGCTGCAGCTCTTGCCACAAAGAATGAAGCCCGTCATATAGTCTAGGGATAGCTGTAGAAATGACCAGGAACCGTAATATCTCAATTACAGACAACCAAGAGATCATATATCACTCTCCCTGGTTCTTCAGCTCCAGTGACCATTCCTTCCCGAGCTACACAAGTCGTCGGCCAGTCTTCCTCAGGAAACACTCTCCATTTCCTGACGACGAATCTTCTTCGGAAGTTGCAGACCGAAGGCAAATTATGGTTAAAATTGAGAGTCCGGCTCACGTCACCGGAAATCGCACGCACTCACTCACACACTCATCATACACTCAATCAACACACTCGCCACACCTGCTGAGGACTCTAGATGATGTGTGTCGGGGTCTTATACATCTTTTACCGTCCTGTGACTGTCACGTTGTGATTTAAGGTCAGAATCACCCACATTGTCACACTCACTCTCGTTATCACACTCACCCACGATGTCACAGTCACTGACTGTGTCCATCCGTTTACTGTCACACTCAACATGCCGTACTTATTGTATGTTCCATATTAAACCTTATCATATACATTTACATAGTAAATGTTATATCCCAGAACAGTTTCGAACAAGGACTATATATACGCGCCGAACATACACCATACACGACGTGTATGGTGGAGAGGGCTGAGCATACACCATACCCAGCTCGTCACGACCACCTGCGGTGCACCCGATCATCAGGTTGGGGAGATCACCCCCAGCCCTAAGGTTCCCCCAACCGTCGTGCGAAACAGTCAAGATAAAGTCTCCTCTCCTAACCTACCAGAGGGACCCAAACAGAAAACGGGTCAGTAAAATCATTTTCGCAAGCCGCTTTTGTTTTCTAGTACGACCATTTTCGGCCGTATTTTAACGCATACGGTCGAAATTGCGACGTTTCTTTGTAGAAGAACAGGTAAATAGTAGTAAGTGAAGACTTGTGAAGCGGGAAGGAGACACGTCATTCTTAACTATTACTCTCCAACTCCCACTCCACTCACTTATACTACTCTACTTTCTCCATTACACCAATTTCAGCTACGTTAAGACGGTCTTCTGAAGATGGACTTATTACACTACGAAAGTACTTTTGGAAATTCCTGTTTCAATTCTTCCTTCGAGTTCTGACACTGTCCACATTTTCATCACCTATATCACCTCTGGTGCAATTCTAGGGACCCATAGCCTGGCGGGAAACTGTAATACAGAGCATTCAGAGAAAAATTTGTTCCTCAACTGTGAATCCGTATTATTTTCTACAACTCTATTCTTTTGTTTATTAATGTGATTACATTGCGTTACGGGTTTACAGAAAAAAGCACACATATAACAATCACTGTTCGAAGATCTTCATTCATGCTCCTTCAGAGGGTGCAGATATATATAGTTGTTTGTGAGCTGGGTTTGTTTGTTGTTGTTATAGATTCCAGCAACTCGGGACAATTTCCAAGTAGCACGGACTATGGTGGCCATAGCACGGACTATGGCTCACCATAGTCCGTGTAAGTCCACCCACTATGGTGGGTGGACTTACCTGGCACAAGAGGCGGTGCCCGTACACATGTGAGCTGGGTGTACCGAGTGTTTTTAAGTGTGAGGTGTGAGTCGTGCCGGTATGGTGGGAGCGAGCGTGATGGACAGGTATGTTCCCAAGATACAACAAACATCTAATAACCACAGCGATGCTCCCCAGAGTTACGGGTTATTCATGCCCCGTGCCACCTCTATGGGAGGGTTAAACTTTATCAATCAATCAATCCCCCACGAGGATCAGAAGAACGTGTAACACCCTGGAGGAGAGACTACTTTTGTCTCTAAGCTGGTCTCTCCACCTACCGTGAGGGATTCTGATTATCTTGAGTATGAATTTCGGGGCTTAGTGTCCCCGCGGCCCGGTCCCTCGACCAGGCCACTCCACACCCAGGAAGCAGCCCCAGTGTACAGCTGACTAACTCCCAGGTACCTAATAACTGCTTATATACAGAGGACATCAGGTGAAATACTCTGCCCATTAGG
>WNGS01163519.1:8597911-8615644 GCA_020271785.1 Procambarus virginalis | reverse complement strand
CGTGGGGAGGAGGAAGGGTGGGGAGGAGGAAGGGTGGGGAGGAGGAAGGGTGGGGAGGAGGAAGGGTGGGGGGTAGGAGGGACAGGGGGAAGGAGGGACAGTGGGGTGGGGGGAAGGGGGGAGAAGTAATCTGAGGGACAAATGCTAGTTAACTGGATGATGGCCTCGTGTTAGTCGTGTAGCCTCACAACAAAGGTCACTCCGCGGGTCATTCACACTATAACCCGGTTTAAATGGCCGGCTGAGCTACACACCTTGTACTGGAGAGGCGCCGGGGGGTCCCAGACCAGTGGCGGACATATGGGCACCAATGATGAGCTGAAGTAGTTCACCACTAACGGTTAGAGAATGAAGTTGCACACTGGGGAGGAAGGGTGGACACATGTTGAGTACCGTGCACCACCTGCACATGTTCTCTTGGCAGGAAGCCTCCAGATGACCACAACCAAGTGTTAAGGTCTCTCGCAGCTGTATCAGGCGCTTTTAAAACTATAGGAAGGCAGCCACGCCTTTGACAGCGAGACGGCGAGGGTTTTTTTTATTATTATTATTTTCTACCACAGACGCGGCCACACATTTACAATGCTAACCAGCATATATACATTTTCTTCTGTCCTCCATGGACAGGGTTAGAGATGTGTTAAAACATATATTTCAAGGGGAGGGTGTGTGGGAAGCAGACACCACCATCACCAGGATGGTGAACCATACTGTCAACGCTGCTGACGTGGCACTTGTGGGTAATGCAACTCTGTCATTTGCAGACCGCAGCCCGGAGATCATGTCCTCTCTCCCTATTACCATTAATGAAGCTACATTCTTCCCAGACTCGACAACAGACCTACGTACACCCCTCCCTCCTTCCCTACACTCTCCCTCCTTCCCTACACTCTCCCTCCTCCCCTACACTCTCCCTCCTTCCTACACTCTCCCTCCTTCCCTACACTCTCCCTCCTTCCCTACACTCTCCCTCCTTCCCTACACTCTCCCTCCTTCCCTACACTCTCCCTCCTTCCCTACACTCTCCCTCCCCCTACACTCGCCCTCCTTCCCTACACTCTCCCTCCTCCCCTACACTCGCCCTCCTCCACTACACTCTCCCTCCTTCCCCACACTCTCCCTCCTTCCCTACACTCTCCCTCCTCCCCTACACTCTCCCTCCTTCCCTACACTCTCCCCCCTCCCCTACACTCTCCCCCTCCCCTACACTCGCCCCCCTCCCCTACACTCGCCCTCCTCCACTACACTCGCCCTCCTCCCCTACACCCTCCTCCACACCGATATATATAGATACTCAAGATTAATGGAAAAATGAAAAAATAAAATCACGAAAATGATATTATAAAACAAAGCAAAAACAGGCTTAGGCAAACTGAGAAGACTCGGTAACCTTGGCACGAACATACAACTATATTATATTCAATTCCTCAATTTCTTTCTTTATTATGCACCCCATACCCCATCCCGTGGGTGGTGGTGGAAAGGGTTACAGACACATAATCGATCCAGGAACTGAACCCCAAAGTTCGTTTAGCTAAGAAAGTGACAAGATTTTGAAACTAGTTACACAATTGTTAATGTTACATACATGTACATATATATACACAATCATTTACACAAATACATATAATCTTCTTATATCACAAGTGATTCAACAAGAGCCCCACACCATTCACCAAATGACCGGAGAATCCAGGGGGAATCCAGGCTCCAGGAGCTCCATGAATTCCTGAACACAACCACTGAACACCAGACTATAACAGCAAGCCTTCAGGGTGTGAACTACGATCGAAATGTTGGAAGGTCCAGTGCTAGAGAGATTACTCATCTTGGAGACTCCTCACTCCCGCAGCTGGTGGTCCAAGACGTCGGATCTACTTGAAGGAAATCATGCCCTACAATGTAGAATTCCTAAATTAAACACAGACCAAATCCCCCCCCCCAAAAAAAAATACTCCCTCCTCCTCTTCATCATCCTCCTCTAAACTCTTCTCCAACTCCCCCTTCACCACCCTCCTCTAAAAAACAATATACAGATCACTATTCCAGTACACTTGGTAGCGGCTACACACCCGTCCTCACTATCTGAGCAGCATGTGTCAGACAGTGAGGGGCGCCAGTCCTCACAACATTCACAGTAGTGAGGGCTGGCGCCTAGGCACCCCTCCTATCCTGTCGAGGCCTGCTTGTTGGAGAATGGAAGGGAATGGAAGCAGCTATGAGAAGTTGTCGATGCTGGTATTCACGTCGCTCCAGCTGTGCGCTTGTGGGCAGGGCCGAGGTGTACCAGTCATGTAACGTAAGAGTACGTAAGTGAGCCTATGTGGCAGGGAGTTTACCCCTCACACTGGTTCATGGTGCATCCCCTCCCACGTGTTGGTCACGGCCCGGACCCCCTCCTCCACTTAATCTATAATTTCTCGACTCATAATACCACCAAACAATAGTTGGTGTTTATTAAACTCGATACGAGCACTCACATAATGCAAGCAGGGATAGTCGCCAGGATGGTGGTACCGGCAGTATGTACTGATAATGACAGCACTATTCAACATGATAATTGCAGGCAAGGGGGGAATCTTTCGAGGACCACCTGTTGCTCAAGCATCACAGTAATTACAGGTCGTCAATATTCTTCCTCTGGGACAAGGTACCTCATCCCCCCTTATACTCCCCCTCTGGAGCATGGTCCCTCATCTCATCCCCTTTGCCTAATCATGTTAGCATCTGTTGATCTACACCGTGGATCAACACGGTGTGTTTAGGCGGGACCAAAGAGCCAAAGCTCAACCCCCGCAAGCACAAATAGGTGAGTACCGTCAAGTGGTAATCTGTAAACTCCACAGTTTTGTTTATTAAACGAGGCTTCACAAAATGATGCCAGTGATCATTGTGGTATTAACGTGCAGTAGGAACGTGGTAAGGTTACCCTCAGTCTCTAACTCACTTGGGATCTCCGGAGTAGCATTATCCTACAACACTGTGGTGGTGGTGGTGTGTCCGTCCTGCCTCACCACCGTCCTCCCTGCAACCACACCATGCAACCACCTGCAACACCACCACCTCCTGCAACGCCCACAATCTTGCGAGAATTTCGGGGCTCAACATCCCGGTCCAACATCCCAAGGGAGCCGGTCGGCCGAGCGGACAGCACGATGGACTTGTGATCCTGTGGTCCTGGGTTCGATCCCAGGCGCCGGCGAGAAAAAATGGGCAGAGTTTCTTTCACCCTATGTCCCTGTTACCTAGCAGTAAAATAGGTACCTGGGTGTTAGTCAGCTATCACGGGCTGCTTCCTGGGGGTGGAGGCCTGGTCGAGGACCGGGCCGCGGGGACACTAAAAAAAAGCCCCGAAATCATCTCAAGATAACCTCCCCGTGGCCCGGTCCTAGACCATGCCTCCTGGTTGCTGGCCTGGTTAACCAGGCGGTTGGACGCGGCTGCTCACAGCCTGACGTACGAATCACAGCCTGGTTGATCAGATATCCTTTGGAGGTGTTTATCAAGTTCTCTCTTGAACACTGTGAGGGGTCGGCCAGTTGTGCCCCTTATGTGTAGTGGAAGCGTGTTGAACAGTCTCGGGCCTCTGATGTTGATAGAGTTCTCTCTCAGAGTACCAGTTGCACCTCTGCTTTTCAATTGGGGGTATTCTGCACGTCCTGCCATGCCTTCTGGTCTCATGTGATGTTATTTCTGTGTGCAGGTTTGGGACCAGCCCCTCTACTATTTTCCACGTGTAAATTATTATTTATCTCTCGCCTGCGCTCAAGAGAATACAGATTTAGGCTCTTTAGTCGGTCCCAGTAGTTTAGATGTTTTACTGAGTGGATTCTAGCAGTAAAGGATCTCTGCACGCTCTCCTGGTCAGCAATTTCTCCAGCTTTGAAAGGGGCTGTCATTGTGCAGCAGTACTCCACTCTAGAGAGCACTAGCGTCTTGAAGAGTATCATCATCGGTTTAGCATCACTAGTTTGAAAAGTTCTTTGTTATCCAACCTGTCATTTTTATTGCAGTTGTGACGGCTACTTTATTGTGTTCTTTAAAGGTAAGGTCTTCCGACATGAGTACACCCAGATCCTTTACATTGTCTTTTCGTTCTGTTATGATTTGCCTGAGTTTTGTACGTGGTTTCCGTTGTTATATTTTCATTTCCCCCCGTTTTTCCCCACTTATCTTCATTAAATACCATATTATTTTATGTAGCCCATTGAAAGACCTGATTAACTTCTGATTGGAGGTTTGCCGTGTCCTCTATGTTGCCTACTCTCAAAAATCCTAGTGTCAACTGCAAAGGATGATACAGTACTATAGTTTGTGTCCTTGTCTATGTCCGATATGAGGATGAGAAAAAGCACTGGAGCAAGCACAGTACCCTGGGGGACTGAGCTCTTCACGGTTAATGGTCCGGATTTGATTTTGTTGACCATTACGCATTGGGTTCTGTGAAGTCAGAATACCTATACTTCTGACTAACACCAGTATAGTTATTCTTCTGTATACCTTGTTACCTTACCATGGAGTTATCTTGGAGTTTTTCCCGGGGCTTAGCGTCCCCGCGGCCCGGTCGTCGACCAGGCCTCCTCGTTGCTGGACTGGTCAATCAGGTATATGTATATCTCCTACACCGCCCACAACACCTGCACCCACAACACTAGTCCTCATACTCATGAAAGTTTGGCGTACTACTGACAAACCGGGCTGTACAGTAGTGGGTATGTGGACTTGCAGGCCGCGCCAAGCAACAGCCTGTTGGACCAATTTCAAGTCAAAGAGTAGAACTACTCCCGAAACCCTGTCCAGGTATGCTCCAGGTATACAACTGTAATGAATTATATTAAGTGTTGGTAGGGATTAACTTGGCCCCAAGAGTGAAGGTGGGCAGCCGGACAGCAAGTCTTCCGTCCACCATTGACCAGAGTACACTAGGGGCATTAGTATGCTTTACTCTTGTAAATAAACATTGATCTACAACACACAATGTACTCCTCAGAGGTTATGAGGGGTATGTGGGAGTCTGTAACAAGTTACTGGTGAGGAAATGGCAGCATCACGAGGCGTGGTGGAAGGCAGCTAACTGGGTACTGGCGGGCAGCAGGTGGTGGTGGTGCAGAAGGCAGCAGCAGCAGCCGCCGCCGCCACCAGGTCGGGGAAAGTGGAGTGTTGAGGGCCGATGGCGACCACGACGCGAGGGTGGTGGCCATGCTCTTCACCTGACCCTGCCTAGGGCGTCCCCACCCTACAACCCTGCCAACACGCCCTCACAACAGTTACAGCCCCGCCGCTCCTGTGCCAGGTAAGTCCACTACGGGCTCACCATAGCCCGTGCTACTTGCAAGTTTTGTTCCTCGTAGCCGAATCTAAAACAGCAGCAACCCTCACAACCTCTAACTCGCCACAACCACACCAATGCACATCATAACATGTCTCCCGGATCGTGCGTGCGTGTGTGTGTACTCACCTAGTTGTACTCACCTAGTTGTGCTTGCGGGGGTTGAGCTCTGGCTCTTTGGTCCCGCCTCTCAACCGTCAATCAACAGGTGTACAGTTTCCTGAGCCTAATGGGCTCTATCATATCTACACTTGAAACTGTGTATGGAGTCAGCCTCCACCACATCGCTTCCTAATGCATTCCATTTGTCAACCACTCTGACACTAAAAAAGTTCTTTCTAATATCTCTGTGGCTCATTTGGGCACTCAGTTTCCACCTGTGTCCCCTAGTGCGTGTGCCCCTTGTGTTAAACAGCCTGTCTTTATCAACCCTGTCGATTCCCCTGAGAATCTTGAATGTGGTGATCATGTCCCCCCTAACTCTTCTGTCTTCCAACGAAGTGAGGTTTAATTCCTGCAGTCGCTCCTCGTAGCTCATACCCCTCAGCTCGGGTACTAGTCTGGTGGCAAACCTTTGAACCTTTTCCAGTTTAGTCTTATGCTTGACTAGATAGGGACTCCATGCTGGAGCCGCATACTCCAGGATTGGTCTGACATATGTGGTATATAATGTTCTGAAAGATTCCTTACACAAGTTTCTAAAGGCCGTTCTTATGTTAGCCAACCTGGCATATGCTGCTGATGTTATCCTCTTGATATGAGCTTCAGGGGACAGGTCTGGCGTGATATCAACCCCAGGTCTTTCTCTCTCTCTGACTCTTGAAGTATTTCATCTCCCAAATGATACCTTGTATCTGGTCTCCTGCTTCCTACCCCTATCTTCATTACATTACATTTGCTTGGGTTAAACTCTAACAGCCATTTGTTCGACCATTCCTGCAGCTTGTCCAGGTCTTCTTGAAGTCTCAAGCTGTCCTCCTCTGTCTTAATCCTTCTCATAATTTTGGCGTCGTCAGCAAACATTGAGAGGAATGAGTCTATACCCTCTGGGAGATCATTTACGTATATCAGAAACAGGATAGGTCCAAGTACAGAGCCCTGTGGGACTCCACTGGTGACTTCACGCCAGTCTGAGGTCTCACCCCTCACTGTAACTCTCTGCTTCCTATTGCTTAGGTACTCCCTTATCCACTGGAGCGCCCTACCTGTTACTCCTGCCTGTTTCTCCAGCTTATGCATCAACCTTTTATGGGGTACTGTGTCAAAGGCTTTCCGACAGTCCAAAAAAATGCAGTCCGCCCACCCTTCTCTTTCTTGCTTAATTCTTGTCACCTGATCGTAGAATTCTATCAAGCCTGTAAGGCAAGATTTACCCTCCCTGAACCCATGTTGATGGGTTGACGGGTGCTTCTGAGGCTTATGCGACTGCTGTACCACTTCCTAATGTGACTATATTCACCACGGTTGAGAGAGTGCCTGTCCTAGATGCTGATGCTGCTGCCGTGTCTGTGTTTGTCAGTGTCTGTCTCAAATAAAATCGCAGTTTTCCTGTAATAGGGGGGGGGGGTAACGTGTGAGCAACCCTTCCTCTCGAACGTTCCCAACGTCACTAAACAGATGTACAAAATTGTCCGATCTTAACCTAACCGAGGATCCACNCGGAATCAGCCTCCACCACATCACTTCCTAGTACATTCCATTTACTAACTACTGACACCGAAACAGTTCTTTCTAATGTCTCTCTGGCTCATTTGGGTACTCAGCTCTACCTGTGTCCCCTTGTGCGTGTACCACTTACGTTAATAATCCATCCTTGTCTACCCTGTCAATTCTCCTGTGAATTTGTATGTGATGATCATGTCTCCCCCGAACTCTTCTGTCTTCCAGCGACGTGAGGTGCAGTTCACTCAGCCTTTCCTCGTAACTCATGTCTCTTAGTTCTGGGACTAGCCTAGTGGCATACTCTGAACTTTCCCAGCTTCGTCTTGTACTTGACAAGGTACGGACTCCATACATTCTTGAATAACATTATACTTAATAACATTAGACCATAAGGTTCTCATATATGCTCTCTTATTACACTTATAACATTCAGTTGCATATAGTCCTGGGGACCATTCAGGCTTGTTCGCACTTATAAAATATATTATTATTATATAACATATATTGTACCATATATTATTCATTATTTCCCACCTTTTGAACCGAGGGGATTAATTCATTAACTCCCCCGCCTCTTAATAACATAATCTCAGAGGCTACATTTATCTCCGAATTCTATCCCCAAATTCTATCCCCAAATTCTATCCCAAAATTCTATCCCAAAATTCTATCCCAATACTATGTAGCTTCATTCCATCCTCATTATCAATCATAGCATTGACCGACTCGCCCAAAAGTTACGACTGATTACTTGTCTGTTAGAATAGTCACGTATTGCCCTCCCTTCCTTTGGAACCCTGTCCTTAAATATTCTAAATACATTTGTCCAGATTATTAAACTATTATATAGCCATCTGCAATGAGAAATGAATACATTGACAGCACTTACCTGTTGAGAAGTTGTTTCGCAAATCTGACAAACCTCTAACCGTACCTGTATATGTGTCGACATATCGTTCGCCCTATTAGTATATCCCCCTTTGGTCCATTCGTATACGTTAGTCTTATCGCCCCAGCTTACTCTACTTCGTCTTTCTAGATAAATCCTGGAATTGTCAAAACGTGTACATAAAAACATAAGATTGAAGGTAACTGCAGAAGGCCTATTGGCCCATTCGAGGCAGTTCCTATTTATATCCCACAATCTCATTCATATGTGTCTTAACTTAACATAAGAATTAATTTATCGCAGTAATGCAATGAATTTATCATGCTCTATATTTTTGTCTCGCGTAGATTAGTAGCATATTACTTGATTTAATACATGTCTTTAATTGGAAAATGGTGAGCAAATCTCTCACAGTGGTAGTAGGCTATGAAAACATCACCAACAGTTCAAGTGTACATCTGTGGCTAGATTTAATAGCATATATTTCATGTATATAATGTATATGGAATGATCAGTTACCGTGTTAATTGTTATAGGCCTACAAGGGAGGGGAGTGGGGAGGAAGGGAGTCTTCTCCAGCTGTCGTTGAACGCAGCCTCATTTTTTGTCAAATAATTTGAAAGAAGGCTCATTGGTATATAGTTCACAACAAACAAATTATCATCCCAAGAGGCACCGCTCCTGTGCCAAGTAAGTCCACTACGGGCTCACCATAGCCCGTGCTACTTGGAGCTTGTTCCGAGTATGCAAGCTCCGTGCTACTTGGAGCTTGTTCCGAGTAGCTGAATCTATCACAACAACACACCAGCGGGCCGCAGTAACATCTGCACAGCTCGGAGTTGAAAAATGGCCGCCGCCCCCCTGCCCGTTGTGGTTGACCCATCTTTGGGTTTACCATGAGCTTAACACACACAACATCCTCATCATGTGCCCGCGATCTTCCCTACCCAACCCACCCGCTTTAGTCCATAGGCCAGCATATCCACACCCATCAACAGGCGTCACAATCTCCATTACTTATATCATTACCCCGCTGAGTAAGTGAATGAATGGGGTATATAAGGAGTGGAAGGCAGGAGGAGGGGGGAGACGAAGAGCGACCGACCGACCACAAAATCGCTCCATAAAAGTGGTCAACCGGATTTTTTTATTGGTTCTGCAACTTGCAACGTGAATAGGAGGCGGGTAAGGTGAGAGGTTGTGGGCGGCAGGAGTGTGGCGGGCCTGAGGGGCTGTCATTTTGTGTGTGTGTGCTCACTAATTGTGCTTGCGGGGGTTGAGCTCTGGCTCTTTGGACCCGCCCTTCTCTCTGTGCGTGCGTGTGTGTGTGTGTGTGGGTTGGTGTTGTGTGTGTGTGTGTGGTGTGTGTGTGTGTGTGTGTGTGTGTGTGTGTGTGTGTGTGTGTGTGTGAGAACTCATCTTTTCACGTATTTGTGCCTGCAGGATCGAACCTTGGCTCTTGGATGCTCCGCCTGTGTGTGTGTGCACGTGTCTCATATTGTAGGGTAGGCATTCCTGCCCAGTTTTATTCAGCCCCATTCAAAGCTGGAGAATGTGCAGAGATCTCATACTGGCCGAATCCATTCAATAAACCATAAAAATTATTGGCAATGCTTACACTTTCTCACACTGTGTTTCTAGAGCACAAGCAAAAAGACATAATAATGTACACTTGGAAAATATTAGAGTAACTAGTACCAAATCTACACATGGAAATAACTCCTAATGCGACCAAGGAGGTATGGCAGGAAGTGCAAAACAGCCCCCCCATTAAAAAGCAGAGGTGCAATATGGTGTTCTCTCTCTCTCTCAGCGTACTTATCAACATTAAGTGACCAATACTTATCAATACATTCCCTCTGTACATAAGGAACATAACTAGCCGACCTCTCACGGTATTTAAAAGAGAACTTGATAACGCCTCCGAAGGATCTCTGATCAACCGAGCCGTGATTCGTGCATCAGACTACTAACAGTGGCGCTCAACAGCCTGATTTAACCAGATAATTAGGCTAGATTATAGCAATAAGGCCTGGTCGGAGACCGAGCCAAGGGGGGGGGGGACCATCACAAAATAGGTAGTCACAGAACAAATCCACAAGGGCCATTGATCATGTCGTAGCTCAGTCGATAAGGCAGCGTCTGGGATGCTCTCGGACGCAGGTTCGAATCCTCGTCACGGCCCTTGTTGGATTTGTTCATTTGATGCATCGCGCAATTGTGGTTTGTGTGTGTGTAGTGTAGTCACAGTCAAGCTCATACTCTGTTACAGCTTTGGCCAATCTGCGTTTCAAGAGTGTTTATTCCATCCTGTACGGCAGTACTGATCTGTCTCACTGCGGGGAGCGAGTCCAGCTCTCGTCTCAACCAACATTCAACATTGTACCAAAGATATTGTTCTATTTTAAATGGGGGGGGGGGAATGGCGTTTGGGTTGCGTTGATGGGATTTGCCCGCCCTCCTAGCTTTGTATACCTGTTGATGACTGCTGTACTTAGTTACAGCAGTGACCCTACCCAGTCTGCTAGAGCGGTAGTTTTTGCCCCCCCCCCCACCCCGTGTTACCAATGCCCTTTCACGCCTCGCACCAACACGTAACAACTGCTTTACTAAAACCCTGCCAAATGAGCAAGATACTTCAGTGGTAACGCCATATCCAAGGATAGATTAACTCTTCAAAGCTTTCCTGGCCCTCTGCACTTTAGAGTGGAAGATTTCCCATTTGCTTGGCCAGTCCATAGAAGAAAGAAATGGGGACGAAGGTACTGGCCCTCCTCTGTGGTCACCTGGTTAATTAACAGTTTCTTTATGACGTCGTTTTATTTATGGTTCCCAGTTTATCGTTGTTGTTTTTGTAAACGTTTTTGTAGAGTTAGGCCTAGCTGTGTTGGCTTGAACATCTGTAGCTTAAATTTAAAGTGTGACCATTGGCGTGTGAAATGTAGGACGAGGCATTTTGAGGTCTTTTCATCCGTCGAATTGTGTTTACATTCCGAGATAAAATGTCTCCGTTTTCTCTCTTGAATGTTACCGCATGTTCATTTTCTTATACAAGTCGAATGTGGATTAAGACTTCGTTTTATTAGCTAATATCCTGTGTACCACACTATGGACCTACAATATAACACGTGATATCAAAATTAGACCTAGCACGTTTGTTTGAGAAAGCACCTCAATTATGTAATCATAAATGTGGCGTTTCATTTTGGCTATAGTGCGGAATTATTGAGAAAGAAAACGTATACACATCATTTACATTTTACCCCCCTCGTCCCACACAGACATTTATAGGGCGCTGGTGGCTGAGTGGACAGCACGCTGTATACGTATCCTGTGGTCTGGGGTTCGATTCCAGGCGCCGGCAAGAAACAATGGGCAGTTCTTTCATCCTGATGCCTCTGTTACCTAGCAGTAAATAGGTACCTGGGAGTTAGCTGTTACAGGCTGCTTCCTGTCGGGGGGAGGGGGGGGGAGAAATAGTTAGTAGTTATGAACAGTTGATTGATTGATAGTTGAGAGGCTGGCCGAAAGAGCAGAACTCAACTCCCGCAAGCACAACTAGATGAATACACACACACACACACACACACACACACACACACACACACACACACACACACACACACACACACACACACACACACAGAAAGACCTGGGGGTTGATATCACGCCAGACCTGTCCCCTGAAGCTCATATCAAGAGGATAACATCAGCAGCATATGCCAGGTTGGCTAACATAAGAACGGCCTTTAGAAACTTGTGTAAGGAATCTTTCAGAACATTATATACCACATATGTCAGACCAATCCTGGAGTATGCGGCTCCAGCATGGAGTCCCTATCTAGTCAAGCATAAGACTAAACTGGAAAAGGTTCAAAGGTTTGCCACCAGACTAGTACCCGAGCTGAGAGGTATGAGCTACGAGGAGCGACTGCAGGAATTAAACCTCACTTCGTTGGAAGACAGAAGAGTTAGGGGGGACATGATCATCACATTCAAGATTCTCAGGGGAATCGACAGGGTTGATAAAGACAGGCTGTTTAACACAAGGGGCACACGCACTAGGGGACACAGGTGGAAACTGAGTGCCCAAATGAGCCACAGAGATATTAGAAAGAACTTTTTTCAGTGTCAGAGTGGTTGACAAATGGAATGCATTAGGAAGCGATGTGGTGGAGGCTGACTCCATACACAGTTTCAAGTGTAGATATGATAGAGCCCATTAGGCTCAGGAAACTGTACACCTGTTGATTGACGGTTGAGAGGCGGGACCAAAGAGCCAGAGCTCAACCCCCGCAAGCACAACTAGGTGAGTACAACTAGGTGAGTACACACACACACACTAGTAGACATAATTGAGAAAATAGATTGGTTAAAAAAGGTGGGGGTCCATGAGCTAATATCTTGATTCTGCAGTCACAAATAGTAAACGCGCACACGATTAGCTTAGAGTGGTCAGAAGGATTTAAGCGGCAAGAATAAAAGCTTAAAGAAACCTCATTGAACCTAATTAAAATATTGAAATATTGTTATGAGACAATATAACTATCATAGTTTTTTCTTAAACTGTTGTGCAATATTTTAACTTAAAACAGCGTCAAGTTTGTACATACCAGTACTAACACTGAGAAGATTTGGACATTGACTAATTAGGGCAGACTCAATTAAATTCCGTTCCACAAAGCCATTGCAATTGGCAATGCTTTTCGCCCCATCCCAATTAATAGTGTGATCATACAAACTTGTATGTAGATACAAAGCATTAGACGTTTGGGCAGTTCTTATACTATAAGCATGTTGGGACATACGTAATTGTAAGGATTTTCCTGTTTGTCCAAGGTACACGGACTCACAATCATTGCAGGGAATCGAATACACACAACCTGCTGTACACAAGTCAGCCAAGTACAGGCAATTAGATCATCGGTACAACTTTGTTCCAATAGGGTCTGAGACCCTAGGCCCATGGGGAGAGAGTGCAAGAAGGTTTTTAAGGATCTTGGTCCAAGCTCATTGACACCACAAGAGACCCTAGAGCGGCAAGTTTTCTCTTTCAGCGCCTCAGTGTCGCGATCCAGAGGGGGAATGCTCGCTGCATCCTCAGTTCCTGCCCGGCGTCGAAGTTCGAGGAAATCTACAGGCTCTAGGAAGCGAACTTGTTTTTGTGTCCTCTTAATGTTCATTTTTTGTATAAAATCAGATATGTAACTGTATAACCTTGCATAATAAAGTGTACACCATAAAAAAGGGGGGTGGTAGTAGAAGCGAACACTCTTACGTATTCAGAGTTCAATGGCAAGTTTTTCCTTGAATGCTCTGTGTTCCCTACCAGAGGTGGTACCCCAATCAATAAATTATATATATATATATTATATATATATATATATATATATATATATATATATATATATATATATATATATATAATATATATATATATATATATATATATCATACACACACACACACACACACACACACACACACACACACACACACACACACACACACACACACACACACACACAATATATACAGTATATACACATGATAATTTAAAAGGTACAGTTAGATTGTAAATATACACATATCTCATTGTAGTGTCGAGATGTCACATTCTTCCTCCAGCCCCACAGATGTAAGTTGGCCTCCCAAGGGGCTCTAGTACCAGGCATTTCCTCACTGTATAGCAACAAGGCAGCGCTAGAACCGGAAACTCTTGTGACCTTTAGCCTCTTAAGTTATGTTTATAATGACTCGAAGCATTGTATCAAACATGTTGTTACAGTTGAGTGTGTTCCTATCCCATGTCATGTATTGACCATCACAAGTTGTGATTTTTTGGTACACCTAATGTTATGACCTTACATGTTGTGTTGAGGGCTATTTTGAATACCTAAGCTGAATGGTGTTTGTAAGAACATAATAAAGGCACCTATAAAAGGCTTATTGGCCACTTTCATTTCTAGTCACTCAAACTCATTCATATATGTCTAACCTACACATGAAACACTCCAGTATCTGACTACAGCACTTCGTGTAGAAGGGCCCAGGTGTTGCCTGTATTAAGGAGCCACTAGTATATCTCAAGATGTAATGCATGTTGTGACAGAAATAATGTTGTTATTATGCTGGTGAGGTGATGTTTGATACATATTAGTGTTTACAGTGAATTAAGGTTGACCTGGAATGATTCAAGGGTCAGCCGTAGTAACATACAAACTAAAGTGGGCTTGTCACTTGTGTGTTTCAGGCTTGGCCGGGTCCGGGATGAGCAGCAGTTACGGGGCTCAGCAGCACTACTGTCTGCGCTGGAACAACCACCAACATAACCTGTTGGGGGTACTGGAAGCGGTCCTCACCTCACAGCAGTATGCAGACGTCTCCATCTTCTGTGAAGGTAAGCAACCATTCTGCAGCTCCACTATTCAATCCCCCCCACACTTCGTCTTTCCACAACTTCGTTATAATTCCCCCCCCCCCCCTACTTCTCAGCTTTTCCCCTAGTCCTCGACTGTCCCCCAGTCCCATTCCTTTGCTTCCCTCCCTCATCCTCGACTTCTCCAAATTTCTTGTTATTCCTTTTCTTCAGACATTTCTTTTTAGTCCTATCCCATTAATTTGATACAAGATGCTTCGTGCAAGTAAATGTATAGATGGGACCACTAGGTGGGAGTACTTGATGGGCAGTCCAATGAAATGGCAGCTTTAACTTCTCCCTTCTGCCTCCCAGAATCCTTCCTCAACATTACCACCCAACACTTCCACAATATTGACATTTGAGAAATGGGACCAAAGAGCCAAAGCTCAACTAGGTGAGTACATAATCTCCCAACACCCCCCCCTCAATATTGTCTCTATTCTCTCGCCCCCTCCCCCCCCCCACCCCACCTCATCCTCACCTCCCAACCCCACTCCAACATCACCTCCAATCCAACACCCACTAGACACATACACAGAAATGTGCACAACTTGCCAAAAATATTTCAGCTGTTTTGTTTTGTAAGAGCACTAAAATCAGTTGTATGAATGTAAAAGCTTTAAAATAAGTACTGCATCTTTATTCCTACATTTATTTATAAAGTATGATGGAAGATCTGTTAATAAAGTTGTGGTAATAATATATTGCCCACAAAAGTCAAATATGATTAACAAAGAGTGTGCTATACAAATACATTCATCTCACATTTTACAAGCTTAAGTATACAACACTGTGCTACTACTCATTGTTGTTATAGATTCAGCTGTTCGGAACAAGTTCCAAGTAGCACGGGCTATGGTGAGCCCGTAACTTACCTGGCACAGGAGCTGGGCAAGAAGCACGGGCAATGGTTAGCCTCGTGGACAGGAGATGTCTCCCGTCTACTACTCATTATTTAATATATAATATATAGTTGTCCCATACGTGGCAGTGGTCTGATGCCGTGCAGTAGTATTTACGATGCTGCCCGGTACAGAAAGGATGCCGAGACCCTAGACATGCTTGCACTCTTAACTCAGTAATGGCTCTTGTTCACAGGCCATGTCCTTCGGGTGCATAAGCTGGTGTTGCTGGCGTCCTCGGCCCACTTTGAGCGCATCTTGCAGGCATCGCCAGAGGGGCAACAGCCGGTCATCATCATGGATGGCACCCGTTATGCTGACCTGCGGGCGCTCGTCGATTACATGTATCGGGGAGAGGTCAACATCGAGCAGGACCAGCTCTCCTCACTACTCAAGACTGCCGAGACGCTGAAGGTAAGGTTTTTATGAACATTGTGTGTCCCTGGCTCAATGGGCAATTGAGGGATCAAGTCTGAAAAAAAGACGAGATCAAAACAATTTATGCAGTTGTAAAGTACAGTACTGTACTGTAGTTTCAAGCATTTATAATTCCTATCCTCCTTACTCGTTAATACACCCACAAAAGTGTACAATATTCTGTACAATGACAGCACAGGTTGTACAATATATTTTCCCTCATAAATAGAAGTGGATGAAGATTTGAAGATTTATTAAATAAATAGAGATAGACAAGTGAGTACTGGAATGTTGTTACAGTGCAGGACATATAATACCATACTCTATATCCATTAGACATTTACCTTGCATGTGGAGCATATGTCACATTTACAAGTTTTTCTTACAGATAAAAGGTCTAGCAGATGTAGCAAGTAAGGAGGAAGATGATGGTGGTGGAGGTAAGGAGCGTCTTCGTGAAGGCAGCAGGACCTCGCCCACACCTCCACCTGCCAAGAAACCCAAGCCCTCTCCAGTAGAAACAGCCCTAAACCTTGGGCAGGAGGCACGAGAGCAGCGACCACCCACCACCAGGGACCTACGACCAGATATCAGGGACTTGCGGGACTTGTCAAACTTTAACATGGTACCTGGAGGATACTCTCGTCGGCCTGCATCCCCATCAGGGCCTTCTCTTCCCACTTCTGCCTCGCTACACCTGCACGATCATTTCTCTACTCATCTTCTCTCATGTCCCGCACTTCCTCTAAAAGCCCAGGTCCAGCCCTATCAGCTCCACCCTTCTTTCCTGGTGGGTTGGTGAGACCTCGATCTCCTCACCCACAGTATGACCCCACAGCAGGCTCCAGTCTGCTACCACCACGAACCTCTCCACAGTCACCTGCACCAGACACAAAGATGATTCAGCAGCTTGGGTAAGTAATTGGATACTTTTCTGTTTTGTTAAGTAGAATATAGCTGATTGAAATACCTCAACTATATTGAAATATTACTCCAGAAAATTACACAGTAATGAATCATAATCTGTATATACATTGCCAGTAGTCAGAGGTCAAAGACATGTTAAATCGGTGAACTAATCATTTAAGTATATAACTCGTACTTTCCCAAAAAATTCCAGTAATTGCAACTTCCTAATTAACCTTGCAAAGAGAAGTACCATATCTAACCTGCTTTGTCACCGAGTGATAGCTTGTGATCATTTCTTCCAGGAGGGTTCCGTCATTTGGGCTGCCATTCACGTTACCACTCCTCCACGACTCTAAGAAGATCCTGGAACGGAATCCTCACAAACTGCCACCACCTGCCCATTATGATCACCATGATGTAAAGGATCGTTCCCTTCCTGTCTGGCCCCCCAGAGGTGCCTCTGACCACGACCTAGAACGAGAGAGAGAGCGAGAACGTGAGAGAGAGAGAGAACTAGAGAGGGAACGTGAAAGAGAAAATCAGAGACTGTCTGAACAAGAACAGGAACGAGAAAGGGAACGGGAACGAGAAAGGGAACGGGAACGAGAAAGGGAACGCGAACGAGAAAAGGAACGTGAACGAGAAAAGGAACGCGAACGAGAAAAGGAACGTGAACGAGAGAGAGAATGGGAACGAGAGAGAGAACGAGAAAGAGAGAGAGAATGGGAAAGAGAAAGGGAATGCAAAAGGGAACTGGAACGGAACGTTGAGTGTGAACGAGAAAGTGAGAAGCACCAGGAGGGAGGCGAGAGGGACAGCAGTAACCAAGAATCAGAACAACATAATGATGATGAGAAATCTATTAGTCCCAAAGACAAGGATAGTCTCTCGCCCTCAGAAGGTTTGTGCATCAACTTTCCTGTATAGTATTAGTGAAAGATTACTGTAGTGAATCTACAGTATACTAGTGTCAATAAAATAGAACGCCTGCCTGAAGTTGGAGGCCAGATGCATAGGGCTAGCCTGTCCAACTTTGCAAGATGAATTATAGAGGGTATAGGAGTGTCATAAGCCAGTTGGGTTTGGTCTGTGCCACATTTTTTTTTTAAATATCAGCACCTATGGTGCACCTCCTTGTGATTTTCATGGAGTTTGAAATAGTTGTTTTTTGTAGAGTTAAAAACTTTTTCAGTACTTCGTATTA
>WNGS01163519.1:8542911-8592911 GCA_020271785.1 Procambarus virginalis | reverse complement strand
TGATCCTACTTCTCCCCACCATTCTGCTTATTGTCTCGGCAGAATGATTCTTATGTAACTAAAGATTTTATATAGTACAGGTACATGCTAGTCTGCCTCCTTGCCCTGCATTGCAAAAAAAAAAAAATTGCAGGAAGCATAAGAACAAGATGCTCAGGTATCCATGTTGGGTGAAGAGCCCATCCTCATCTACCTCATATTTTGTATCCTAGTTGTTACAGCACCTTGCTAGGTCACTTAGGGTTTCACTAAAGACTTTATACACCTCACTATGTAGCCATTGTTAGTTTCCTGACTCTGTTGGAAAATCTTCCAGGTCAAACGTACAAAACTAAATAGTTATATTTTGTATGAAGTAATCTGGAACTGCTAACAACCTTAGTATCTTAGACATGTTTCATACCACTCATGGACAAAGCAGTCTTAATAGTATGTATGGAAATATTTTAGTGCCGATAGTAGAGAAGCAAACAAAAGCAAGACTGTATGAGGGTTTAAAAAAAAAACAAGCATAGAATTAGTGATATGTCAGACTCTGCATGTCATACAACAGTTGTTTCAAGTTTTTCAGGGATTTATATAACCAAAACAAACTCAGGAAGTATGACGTGTATCCAGCCCTTCATAATAACTAAACGGAGGATTAATGTTCTTTTCTACAGTTGCCGTCTGTACTCGGAGGAATGGTCAGTATTATGGTGTACTCCGTATGACCTTTTCATGTAGTTTGATTTTGCTCAAGGATACATGGCCTAACACATCCAACGACTCTGGTGATAACGGTGCTCCAGCACAGGTATTTTTTTTTTCCCCCCCTACCTCTTTACCCCCACCCTCTTTCTTCCTCCCTAAGAGACAATATTTGTTTATTATTATTTTCAACTAGTGTTCTGATAGGGCATTATTTGACACACAAGCAGTAGTAGTTTATAGTATCAGATTTGATAAAGCATTATTTTTTATTATAATGCACAGTGTCCTCAGTCAGTCTACACATTCCAGTGAGCTCACTAAAATGTTCACATTGATCTCTGGTGTGCCAGGTGTAGAGCCCAGTCACATGGTTTAGACCTACAGGAGGCAGCATGTACCACATTCTGGAGGGTCTACCTGTGCTGAGGATATGAATTATGACAGTCACTGGGCATGAAAGGCTTTAAATTTCTTATGCACTTTTCATCTACAAATAAAGTATTGTTTACACAACTTGATACTGCATGTAAAATGTATTTAGTGTTAGGAATATATATTTTAATTATTGAATAGTTTAAAATAATCGTGAAATGAACTGCACCTTGAAATGGAGTCGATGAAATGAACGAACTTAATAAGAGAGGTTTTAAGATCTCCATGACGTGTGTGTGTGTGTGTGTGTGTGTGTGTGTGTGTGTGTGTGTGTGTGTGTGTGTGTGTGTGTGTGTGTGTGTGTGTCTCTCTCTCTCTGTCTGTCTGTGTCTGTCTGTCTGTGTCTGTCTGTCTGTCTGTCTGTCTGTCTGTCTGTCTGTCTGTCTGTCTGTCTGTCTGTCTGTCTGTCTGTCTCTGTCTGTCTGTCTCTGTCTGTCTGTCTGTCTGTCTGTCTGTCTGTCTGTCTGTCTGTCTGTCTGTCTGTCTGTCTGTCTGTCTGAGTGAATGAGGGTGGGGGGGGGTGAGGGGAAGTGGGTGCTGAGGAGATAATGCAGAAGACTCTTAAATTACCTCGGTTATTTAGTTTCTGATATTTCCTTATCTCAGAATCTTTCACACAATTACTTAACTCAGGACTGCTAATACAAATGTGTATTTTTTGTGAATAATTTTATTTGTGTACATTGTTGCAATACGTGTTCATTATTAGTTGACCTGAAATTAGTTCTAGGTGTGGCAAATTTTACATACAGTAATGCGTGTAGCGAATAGTCACGAGGATCACACAAGGGCCTTCTT
The DNA here is from genome assembly GCA_020271785.1 of Procambarus virginalis. Lineage (NCBI taxonomy): Eukaryota > Metazoa > Arthropoda > Malacostraca > Decapoda > Cambaridae > Procambarus > Procambarus virginalis. Next base: position 8,590,988 of record WNGS01163519.1, on the reverse strand, counting down.
GTCTCTTGGTCTCCCAACAAGCCCACACAAGATGTCAAGTGTGTGGGGACTGCGCTTGCACCACACACTATATTCTGCCTGCTACTCACAAACACATCCTTTAGTCAAATCCTTGGGGCTTTAAGAAAACTTAAAATAATATACGTAGTAGCAATTTTTTGGTTCACAAGTTTATAAACTAACTAGATGGGGTATCTGGTGTTACTCAGGTGATAGAGGAACCATCTTTATTACACAACTATCATTACTATCCATATTCATTATACAGTACAAGAATATCATCACTAACCATCTTCACTACCTGAACACTGCTGGGTATCCCACCTACATTCATCATTGCCACTACTTTTACCACTTCTTCTCTTCACTTTCCCATCATCACTATAAACATCTTCACTTTCCCATCATCACTATAAACATCTTCACTTTCCCATCATCACTATAAACATCTTCACTAAACAGTCTTCATCAATGAAGTAACATTTAATAATAATGTGAAAAATAATAAGCTAGATGAATCTTGGAGCCGATCGGCCGAGCGGACAGCACACTGGACTTGTGATCCTGTGGTCCTGGGTTCGATCCTGGGCGCCGGTGAGAAACAATGGGCAGAGTTTCTTTCACCCAATGCCCCTGTTACCTAGCAGTAAAATAGGTACCTGGGTGTTAGTCAGCTGTCACAGGCTGCTTCCTGGGGGTGGAGGCCTGGTCGAGGACCGAGCCGCGGGGACACTAAAAAAGCCCCGAAATCGTCTCAAGATAGTGAAAATGAGTCCGGTATTTGGCAAGATTAGAATATTGTATCCCTCAACAAGCACCAGCCACTCATGCAAAATTTATCAATGCTATCCTCAAGTGTATGGTCACTTATCATGAAAAGAGACAGCTGGACATGCATTCTCTTATATGTAGATTAAGACCTCAGGAGCTACCTCATTGTAATTCTTCTACCTCTATCGGTCAGTAACATCTACGTTCCTAACAAACTCGTGCAAATCCTAATCGAGAGAAACTTTATGGTGCTGTGTATACCAATAACATGTGATACTACCAAGCGGAGAAGTGTTCCCTTGTGTGATCCTCAATACAAAGTTATCACGTAATATATATATAAATATATTGCATATACAATTGATTTTACATGTTCCTCATATTTAGCCAAATGTGTATGTAACTATGCTCCCTGTGCTCTGACCTGTAGAGTGTGGTGTCTAACTGCAAGGTGACCAGTAGGTGGTTGGCTTGGCCAAGGCTCCCACATGCACGATCACATCACTCGCTTGTTCTCATCTCACTTTCACATTCTAATTAGCTTATGTGGGTTTAAGTGCACTGTTAAGGCCAGTATGTAATATATTGTTGGTTTTTGGAGTATAAAATACTGGAACTGCAGTGACGTGTGTAACTAGTGAGATTTTGATAGTCAAGTGGTCTATGTGCATGTGAGAACCATGAAATGGCAACCTTACTACAGCTCACATTAACCAGTATACAATAGTCATTTTTCAGTACAAACAAGAGTACTATCTCTAATCTACCTCACATTTAAGTTCTGAAGGCTTTCAACATATTGTTTGCAGATTTATTTTGCTATGTGTCTGGCATCGAGGGTGGCTGCTACCATCCACAAACCTCATCTAACATAACACTTGTGTACTTGTGCTGTGTACGTGTGAGGGTATCAAGTATTGTACACAATGTTGTGTGTTCATGCATCTATCCACTGCCTACCTCCAGCATACTGATGTCTTCTAATGAAAAGTGTAAAAGGTACAGTCTGTGAAGGCAGATTTGTTGTGGTAAATAATTTTGAGGAGTAGGATGGCAGTAGAGTTCCCCTGGATAGCAGGCAACTCTACAGATCTACACTGTTGTACAGATATGATATGCTTTCCCAGGGCAGTGAAGTTGATTCATTGTACCACCAAGAGACTGGCAAAGAGAATTTTGGGGGCAGAGAGAACTGTCTCACGACTGTTGTGACCCAGTCATAAAATAATGTTGCCACTATCCTCCCTACCATGGTTGTTAAGCACTTTAATTTATGGTACTGGCTTTATAAATTTATCAGTGGCCACACTGGTGGTGCAGCTATAAAATCAGATATGATTGATGCACCACTTTCAGCCACAGTATTAATTAAATTTGTTGTACAGTTACTGTGCAATATAAGCATTCATGAATAGAGAATAACACCACACAGTGGTTGACATGTATCACAACCTCACATACTGTGACACTAGACCCAGACAACTGGTTAAGTGACGCCCAGCAAATCTCGGAAATCGGGATGAAAATAAACTACTCTTCAGGGCTACTTACTGGAGCCCCTGGCTAAATCCAACTTGGTCCTCTTTTTTTTTTTTTTTCAAAGTATTGGGATTGTACTATATAAATATTGGCAGCAATTTGTTTTCAAAACTATTGCCATTAAATTGCCTGCATGGCACTTGAAACATAAATGACTTTGGTACACAGGATTTATAAGCTGAGCAATGCAGATACAGTTAGAAGTTTAAGGGTGTGTAATTTTGGTGATTTTTTAAGTGAAAAATCTTAGCAAGATGGAAAATGTTTTATTATAGGTTTTTCAATGCAAGACTATAGGATAATTTTTTTTAACCTAATTTAAACTGTGAATCATTTTATAATCTATATAAAAAAAAATCCCACACACATTGACATGCTTATATACTGTGTACATTCACTATTATTTTAAAGTGTCTTATGATCAGCTAATTTTAAAAGAAAAACTATTCCAGAAATATCTTGCTGTACAGGTATTAATTTTCATTCACAAAAAAGGCAATTTACATGACAGAATTATTCTAAGAAAGGTTTTGCTTTTAAACAAAGTTTGTGTACCATTTGAGTCAAGGAAGCCTGTTATACTTTAAGAGACTAGAACTTTGTCACCATTCTGCTAAAACAATTCTCATTACAATACTTTAGATATTTTTACAAAGTTTTTAAATAATGTTTATTGTGGACTGACTTTGACTAGTAGCCCAAGGCTTTAGATCGTCAGTATAAATAAATTACAGTAAATGAGAGGAAAAGTGGGAGTTTATATATTGCTAGGAATGGCATCAATGTACATTTTGGTGGTGGTGTTAGGCGACTCCTCAGGAGCTTAGCAACGAGTCAAGATCCATGCATCTGGCCCACTCTGTTACACTAACAGGATAATAATAATCAGCACAGTGATGTTGGTCACACCCTCCATCATGTGTATGTGATGGCTATTGGTAGGGCCAGGAGAGGTCCTTCATGTGATGAGGGCACATGATAGAAATAGAAAAGGTTCTTCACAGACCACAGAGACCCCTTTGTGAAAGTGTCACTCATTATATTAAGACTGGTGGCAGATCTTTCACACAAGTGGCATTCTTCATATGATGCGATAGTTGAAGAAAAGGAATGTGATGGATACGAGTTTGGTGATTGAAGGTTGTATAGCATAATATCAGTGGGCATTGTGGCGTGGCCAGTAAAGAGGTGTGTGATGACAAATGTGACTACCATGGACTCAACCCTTTCAACTCCCTCCTTCCCCCTGCCTCTCCCAACCCTATTAGATTACACCACATTTTCTGCAGAGTTACTTTTGGAAAATTGTGGCCCTACTTTCCCAGTTTTTATTCCCAGGATCTCTGCTTTGGTATAATGTTGTTCCCGTTTTCCATTCCCAGGGTCATAAATAACTCCTGTCCTCTCGTCTCCCATAGTCATGGCTCAAAATATATTGTAGCTCCTATTCCCTAAGGGTTATAGGTGTATATCATGGCTCCTGTCCCCTATTCTCTCTCAGGTTCATGACCCATGTGTATGATTCCCTACATATTGAAACGCAACAATATATAATATAGTATATATTATATATAATTTTTTGTATTCACTCCCTTGTCTTGCAAGTAATATATTTGAATCACTTTTTTTATGCAGAAGCAATTAAATTACATTTATAATGGAGAATTTTTGTCACAAAGATTAAATTTTTATCGTACTGTATTTTATAATTTTGAAAAGCACTATTAATAGTGTAAATGTCGACTGCACGTTGAGGCTGGTGTTGTGCCGTGTGCCAGAGCAGCAGCCATGTGTGTGCATGTGCGCACGTGTGTGCACGTGTGTGCACGTGTGTGTGCACATGCATGTGTGCACATGTGCGAGCATGTGTGTGTGTGCACGCGAGATGCGTGCATGTATGCAGTGGGAGTCTGTTTAATTACAAGCTAGTGATTGGCTGATTTAAAGTGGATGGTAATTCAGTGGCCTAAAATATTTTTACCTCTAAATTCCATCTTATATCAGAAACTTGTTAAATAGATCATATATAAATATTATACTGTAAAGAATGACACTGAAATCCACTTTATAAATCAAGCTAGTCCAGCCTTTATGTAAAGTTAATTATGTCTGTCCTCGTGTGTAGCCCTTAAAAGTGGAGTGTGCTAGATGGAACAATAAAATAAATGTACAGTTAATATTTTTTTATTTATTTTTGACTCCTTCTCAGCCATGTTGGTTATGTGGCAAGTTATGTTTGTCCAGGTGTGGCAATTGGTTATAATTATTTCCGAAGCAAATCCAGACATGGAAAGTTGTGAAGTGTTTGTACTACTGTACTATAATGCATTTGTTTAGCTGTGGTAATTTGTACTGTCACTGTGACCTTACTGTAGAAAAAAAAAAAAAAAAAAAAAACTCGCACAAAGCTGTTTCTAATTTAGATGAAAACAATTTCCCTTGTTTCTACCCACTTTTAAAAATTACTCCATTTGTCCGCAACCCTATTGCCAAACCAAATTTGCCTACTGTATATCCTTTCTAAATTGGAACATCAAATTTTGTACTAATGTTACAAGTTCTTACCTTGATTAACTAGGGCCTTGAATATATCATACTTGTAAATGATTTTGAGGCACATGTAAATTTTGCTCATATCTTCCCTTTGTCCTACATCTCTCGAAGAGAATATAAGTCCAATGGGGCCTCGACTTACGATTTTAATCTGTTCCCAGAGATGGATCGTAAGTCGAAACAAATTTTCCCATAAGAAATACAATGAGGCCTCGACTTCCGATGCTAATCCGTTCCCAGAGACAGATCGGAAGTCGAAATATCGGAAGTCGAAGTGCATTTTCCCATAAGAAATAAAAGGATTTGAATTAATCCGTTCCCCACCCACCAAAAATATTAACATAAAAATACATTTTATACTGAATACAATGTTTTTTTCTAACTACAATACAGTACCAAAGTTACTCTTACCTTTATGGAGGGCTCTTGATGGCGTATGGTAGATGGTGATGGGGGAGGAGGAAAGTTGTTACTGTTTGGAAGGGGAGTCCCCTTCCATTATCACATCAGGCAGTGATGTTTTCTCTGGGGTACTCGCTCTCCTACGTTTTGCCTGAATATCACTAGGACCTGGTTGTGGTTCAGTGCTTGTTTGTCTCACTACAAATTTGTCAAGAGACATTTGTTTTTCCATTCGTTTTAACATTTGTCTGTAATGATGCATCACTTTAGCACCCATAATGTCCTTTTTCTTAGCTAGTATGGTGGGTATCGTTGAATGAGATTTGTTGTACTGCCTAGCCAGTTCACCTACCCGCACACCGTCTTCATATTTACGAATGATCTCTTGTTTCTGCTCTATGGTCATTCTTACATGGGATCTCATATGTTGAGCCTTACCACTGACTTTCCTGGGACTCATGGCATATTATATAATAATTACTTTAATGTTCAAAATGCAAAAAATCACCACAAAAGGGGAATTTCTTATGGGCGCGATCGTCACTAAGCGGGTAGCTGTAGTAAACTGAGGCAGGTCGGACCGCGTGACCGGGAACCATGCGCTCGGCCGACCCGAATGTGTACCAACAAATATCGGATGTCGAGTCGCATTTTTTTATGAAATTTATATCGTAACTCGAATTTATCGTAAGTAGGGGCAATCGGATGTCGAGGTGCCACTGTACAGCAATGGGAATTGAATTAATCCGTTCCACACCTCCAAAAATACAGTATTAACTTAAAAATACATTTCATACCGAATACAATTTTTTTCTTTAACTGCATTACAGTACATATGTTAATCTTACCTTTATCGAGGACTTTTGTTGGTGTGTGGAAGATGGTGAGGAGGGGGAAGGAGGAGAGGTGTCACTGTTTGGAAGGGGAGTTCCCCTTCCATTGTAACATCAAGCAGTGATGACTTCTCTGGGGGTACTCTCTCTCTCCTATGTTTTGCCTGCATACCATTAGGACCTGGTTGTGGCTCATAGCTTGTTTTTCTCACTAAGAACCTTTCCGTAGAGACTTGTTTTTCCCTACGTTGTAACACTTGTCTGAAGCGAGACATCACATTGTCATTAAAAAGGTTAACACAACGGCCTGCTACAGCTTCATTTGGGTGACACTTTTCTGCAAAACTTTGCAATTCTTTCCATACTGCACACATTTTCTTAATAAATGAGGAAGTGACATCCTCTACTCAACATCAACAACCCCTCATACCATTTTCATGTTTATGAATGATCTCTTGTTTTTCCTATACGGTCAAACTCACATGTGTTTTCTTGGGTTGAACCCTACCACTTTCTTGGGACCCATGGCATGATATAAAATAATTTATTTATTTATTTTATTTATTTTATCTATTTATTTATTTATATACACAAAAGTTCTTACATTCATGTACAGCCACAAGTACGCGTAGCATTTAGAGCAAGTCCTTAATCCTATTTTCCCTGGAATACGACCCCGCAAAAAATTGTGTAACAATTAGGTACTAATTTTACTGATGAGCTAAACAGAGGCTACAATTAAGGATTTGCGCCCAGTAAATCCTCCCTGGCCAGGATACGAACCCAGGACAAAGCGCTCACGAAACACCAGGCAAGCGGTTTAACCACTACACCACGGGAACTGCAGTTACTGTTAAAGTTAATTACTTTTATGTTAAAAAACAAAAACATCGCCAAAATAATGGAATTTCTTACAAGTGTGATCGTCACTAAGCAGGCAGCTCTGGTAAACTGAAGCAGGTCAGCCTGTGCCACCAGGAACCATGCACTCGGTAGATCTGAACGTGTGTCAACGAATATCGTTAGTTGACGACACGATCGTAAGTCGAGTTGCATTTTCCAATCAAATTTACATCGTAACTCGAAAATATCGTAAGTAGGGGCAATCGTAAGTCGATGTGTCACAGTCTGTACTACTACTGTATATTATAAATACATTTTTTTTAAATAATTATAATCATGAAATTAGATCATTTATAACAATAAATTAAATAAGACAAATAAAGAAAGAAAAACTAAACTGGAAAGGGAAGGGGAAGGGAATGATCAGGGGAAAGCACCAAACCATTACGACTATACAGTATAGCATTTGGAAGGGGATTAACATACGGATTTGGGATGGGACGAAGATATCAGATTCATCAAGTACTCAGTATTCTATTTAGGGACAAGTGACCTATAGGATCATTAGGAAGACAGGATGTGCAATCAACTCGAAAACCAAGACATTGTACAAGGAGTTGCACTACTTTAAGTGGGATGATGCAGTTTGGACAATAAATAGAAAGCATTGTGCCATTAAATGCCCATGGATTAAACCACATGGCTGATATGCAATCTAAACAAGAGCCATTTCCCACAGTTTATTACATTGGTAGGAGGAAAGCCAAGGGGATGGGCGAGTTCATCAAGAACTGTAAAAAACCACTATCGCAGGCCCTTCACATTCTGTGGAGACAAAGCCTAGATACTGGCGTTATTCCTGATATACTAAAAACAGCAGAGATAGCACCACTTCATAAAGGAGGAAATAAGGCAGAGGCAAAAAATTACAGACCGATAGCACTAACATCGCACATCATAAAAATTTTTGAGAGAGTGCTAAGAAGTAAGATCACAAAATACATGGAATCACAGCATCTCCATAACCCCGGACAACATGGTTTCAGAACAGGGCGCTCTTGCCTGTCGCAGTTGCTGGACCACTATGATATGGCATTAGATGCTATGGAAGACAAACAAAACGCTGATGTAATTTACACAGATTTTGCAAAAGCTTTTGATAAATGTGACCATGGTGTTATTGCCCATAAAATGCGCTCAAAAGGAATTACCGGAAAAGTAGGCAGATGGATCTACAATTTCCTGACCAACAGAACCAATGTGTAATAGTCAACAAAATAAAATCCAACCCGTCAACCGTTAAGAGCTCAGTCCCCCAGGGTACTGTGCTTGCTCCAGTACTTTTTCTCATCCTATATCGGACATAGACAAGAACACAACCTATAGCACTGTATCATCCTTTGCAGATGACACTAGGATCTTCATGAGAGTAGGCAACATAGAGGACACGGCGAACCTCCAGTCAGATGTAGATCAGGTCTTTCTATGGGCTACAGAAAATAATATGGTGTTTAACGAAGACAAGTTCCAGCTCATGCGCTATGGAAAGAATGAAAATATAAACTGAAACCACGTACAAAACTCAGGCAAATCATAACATAGAACGAAAAGGCAATGTAAAGGATCTGGGTGTACTCATGTCGGAAGACCTTACCTTTAAAGAACACAATAAAGTAGCCGTCACAACTGCAAGAAAAATGACAGGTTGGATAACAAGAACTTTTCACACTAGAGATGCTATACCGATGATGACACTTTTCAAAACGCTTGTGCTCTCTAGAGTGGAGTACTGCTGCACAATGACAGCCCCTTTCACTGCGGGTGAAATTGCTGACCTGGAGAGCGTGCAGAGATCCTTTACTGCTAGAATCCACTCGGTAAAACATCTAAACTATTGGGACCGACTAAAGAGCCTAAATCTGTATTCCCTTGAGCGCAGGCGGGAGAGATACATAATAATTTACACGTGGAAAATATTAGAGGGGCTGGTCCCAAACCTGCACACAGAAATAACATCACATGAGACCAGAAGACATGGCAGGATGTGCAGAATACCCCCGTTGAAAAGCAGAGGTGCAACTGGTACTCTGAGAGAGAACTCTATCAACATCAGAGGCCCGAGACTGTTCAACACGCTTCCACTACACATAAGGGACATAACTGGCAAACCCCTCACAGTGTTCAAGAGAGAACTGGATAAGCACCTCCAAGGGATACCTGATCAACCAGGCTGTGACTCATACGTCAGGCTGCGAGCAGCCGCGTCCAACAGCCTGGTTGATCAGTCCAGCAACCAGGAGGCCTGGTCGATGACCGGGCCGCGGGGACGATAAGCCCCGGAAGCACCTCAAGGTAAGGTATCCTCAAGGAGTGCCCACTTTGTTACCTGTAATGCCTGGCCAATGGTCATAAAATGAATGACAGTAGAAATCTGAATAAGAATCATCTTTTGGGGTAATTGGGCAAGTATGAATCCCTTAGTGGCAGCTCCACAAGTTCATTTGAGATACGTAACTCCAATATAGTCGGATATCCAACAAAATTTTACTTAAATCTGCTAGGGATGAGAAAAAGCCAGAATTGAATTTCGACCACCACAAGATGTCAAAGGTTAAAAAGGCTCCAGAGCCATGAGGGCACTGCAAGAGTTGACCACAATGACAAACTAATGTCGACGTCTAAAAAGCAAATGATGTAGAGGTTACAAAACTTGTGTAAAGTTCTGCCATGAAGATGCTGGTCTCCAGGGGCAGGCAGCACATATAGGGCTGATCGTGTCCATCTGATCTACCTCATCATTGCTCCCTCCTCTTTCCACGACACCTTATTAGAGGCTGCCATCCTCTCTTCCTTGCTATGGCTCTTATAGCATGCTTAAGCACAATCTTTGGTGGATCTTAGACTGTATTCAGGCTTTTTTAGACTGTATTCAAGCTGTACACTGAAAGTGTACAGCCTGGAAAAGTACCGATGCTGGCACTCACCCGAATCTTTTACTGTTTTAGAAGGTGAGTGCAGTGTCCCGCAGGGCTATACATCTAAACATGGGAGTAGGAAATCTTGCATCTCCATCATTGCTGTTCACACCCCTCCCCTCCCCTTGTCTGGAAGAATATCCATAAGACTGTGGGTGAATTTGTTATAGCCTGTCCATCTTTGTGGTTCCATTGTTGCAGATCTGGTGGTGTTAGCAAATAACTGGGTTTGCACTTTTCAGCTGGTAGTTCTGGAACAGACCTCCCTCTACTTCCCTTACTCTTAAGCCCTTTATTGGATCTTGATCCAATCAAGATCAAGATCCAATAAAGATCCTTAGACTCTCGCTTGCTTCCAACTTGCCCATAATGATCTCTTCACTCTTTCTGAACTCCAGTCCACCTTGTCTGTAATTCTACAGCAGCGTGCTTAGATAATATTCACTAGGAGATGCTCCATCATCTTCCTCTGTATGCCTTTCAGCATTTACTGCATACTAGTATCTATAACCATATTTGGGAGACAACAATGGTTCCCAGAGACTGGTTCAAGGTAGTCATTCTTCCCATTAGATAACCTGTTACTCAAGGGAATTCCTCTAAAAATTTTCCTCCCATTTCAAGTTGTATTTGTAAACTTTTTGAATGATAATGTACTTGGATGTTTTTTTTAGAACACCATCACATTCTCTTCACAATTTGGCTTTTGCACATGTCACAGCACGACTGATACCTTGGTAGACTTGGAAGCCTATATTTGTACTGCCTTTTCTGCAAATACTTCCATTGTAGCTGTTCTTTTTGGTCTGCAAGAGGCTTATAACACAATGGAGATACAGTGGAACCTTGCTTGACAAATGCCCATCTTTACAAATTTTTCGGTATACGAGGTCAATTTCCTCGTAAAATTTGACTTGGTATTTGAGAGCACCAAACTCTCGGTGTAGAGTTTGTTGATACATGTATGGATCGACGAGCGCGGGGCGAAGAGCGCTCGGTTTACCAGTGCATCCCACCTAATAACGACCACGCTTGAATTCTTTGTTAAGAATTTCAACGTTTTTCCGATTTTTTGGTTTCTGAACATAAAAGTTCTTACTATATATCACACCATGGGGTCCCAAGAAAGTCAGTGGTAAAGTTCAACCTAAAAAAATAGTTTTGAAGATGACGATGGAGGAAAAACAAGATGGGTCCCAAGATTCATAGTGAATGAATGTGATTTCTCACTACAGACAAGTTAAAACATAGGAAAAAAACAAGTGTCTTTACAGATTTCTTAACAAGACAAGCAAGTAGTAAGCCACAACAAGGTCCTAGTGGTATGCCTGCAAAACGTTTGAGAAAGTATCCCAGAAATGTCATCACTGCCTGATGGGCAGGGCAGTTAAGCAGCTGCCCACCACCTTAGGTGGCTTCAATAGTGTGCGCCAGCCTAGGCCAGATTAAAGATGATGTGTATCCATAAAACCAACCAGATATTTGTGTGTGTAAATCATCATGACAGATAATGTCATCATAACAGACATCAAAGTATTTAGGCCACATAATGGGGCCAAACATTATTGTATAGTATGTAGCTACAGTTGAGGAAAAGTGTGTGTCCAATTGCAAGGACAGTGCTGTAGTCCTCTAGTAAGGAGGGGGCAAAAGGTGCCTGTGTAACTGTCAAGATGGAGTCACACAAGATCCAGAACTCATCACCATTGGGGACTTAGAGGTCATCCCTGCCAAGAAAATGGCTGTGGAATAGAGAGGATCAGATGAGTGAACTAACGTCAAAGTCTAGTCTAGTCCTAACGTAGTCAGAGCGACAGTGCCCGCTCCTCTATCACAGTCAACTTGGGGGGCCTGGTCGTTTGCCCCATGAGACTGAGTTTCAATGAGTTTGTTTACCATATGCATTCTGTTTAATAAAGTTTGAGCTCTGGAGCCATGGATACCACCTACCAGGGCAGTGAGGGAGGCCGAATGCTGCCCAGTGCAGTTGCCTCGACTTATGTAACCACTTTTCAACAGGGCAGTCCTACAGTATCGAACATTCTCTACCACCAGTGCAAGGACTTTCTCTCTCGTGCCCCAGCCTGGACACCCAAGCCTACCTCCAGGAACGGCCCCTCATGGGTTACCCCTCTGGCAGGTGGTTCAATGACCCAAACAGGCACCCCTCACTCAACATGGTTTCTTTACACATACAATGTCCAGAGATAGGTGGATGGGGCTGAGACAAACCCCACTGACCCCAGAGCATTGCATGTGATCCCACCCCCTCACCATGACAAGACAAAACCTTTCAGTGGGCAACAGAGTAAATAGAGTAAATAAACTTCTAGTGGCAAGATTTCTAATAGCACAAGGGTTTGACTTTGATATCCAGTGTTGAATACTTCAGAAAGAATTTATGTCCATCCTGTTATATGGTGATGAATATTAAACAGCATTAAAAAGCAAGTATCCTACTTGTCTAATTTACTCTTGTCTTGGTTTTAGGAAATAAGAAAGTAGTGTTTACAACATTTCCCTGGGGGAATGCCTACATATCAGCAATAAGTAGATAAAGTAGTACCAATGCACATTCAGAGAGGAAACTTTGGTTTGGAGGCCAAAAGAATGCAATTGGGCTGATACATTATGTTTCCAAGTACATCTTATCTTGAGATAATTTCAGGGCTCAGCGTCCCCATGGCCCGGTCCTCGACCAGGCCTCCTTTTTGTTACACACCCCCCAGGGAGCATCCCGTAGTAGCTGTCTAACTCCCAGGTACCTATTTACTGCTAGGTAACAGGGGCATCAGGGTGTAAGAAACTCTACCCATTTTGTTTCAGCCTCCACCGGGGATCGAACCCGGAACCTCAGGACTACGAATCTGAAGCGCTGTCCACTCAGCTGTCAGGCCCCTTTGACATTACATAGCATCATACCCTTTCTCTTGGTGAAATAGGGCAGCCACTACCAATTTAACCACAGTAAAATATTACAAATGTAAACTTCCAAATCCCACAGAATGTCAGTTGTGCCTATGAAAATAAAATTGAAAGTGAAAGAGGTAATGATTATGAAATGATCACACTTGATAAAGCTTGCAGTCAAGGCAACGGAGTAAAAATCATTAGAACTAGTTTTAGCATCAGGTGTTCAGTGGGAAGAACAACCACAACCAGCCTGCTCTTGAGAACAGACCCAGTGCAGACATTATGTCACATTTCACCAAAGTATTAGACAAGATAAGAGGTACAGGAACAAAAAATAAATAACAGCATTGTAAGTAGCAGCAGCAGTAAACTTGGTTACTATGAAGTTAATCAGAAAGATGGACAGAAACATTTGTCGCTTTTGCTTTCAGATGTGTGGGTTGGGTGTCGGATACACCCAGTGTTCCAGACCTGGTTATAAATACCATATTAAATAAATCTTTTAATGTATTGGAGAAGTTAGCTAGGCATCTAATAGTGAATGCCATCAGAGCCTACTAAGAGATTGAGAAAAAGATGAGGAGACTTGCAGTGAATTGAGGTAAAGATCTTAGACTTTCCAGTCTGATCTGTCAAAATTCCACCTAGAGAAAGGTGGAGGTAGCATAAAAAGATTGTGGGTTAAGCTAATGGGGAAAATGATCACTATTTTGGAGGTCATCAGGACCTGCCAATCCTGGTCACAAAATGGATAAAACTTTTTAGTTCAAAAGATGAAAAAAATGCATAACTGCCACATATATTCCACTGAACAATAAACCTATTCAGAAAGAACACAAAGATAAGGGAGATAATATGTGTAAATTAAATATATGAGCAGTAAATATTAGAGGAAAATTGTAGTCAAACTTAGTAAAATCATGGTTAGGCATTCATATTACTGTTGATGACCCATTGCACTAATCTTTTAACCCTTCTAATTCCATAGCAATAAGAATTTAACATTGGTTGTATCTCATTTTTTGCAGATACTGTATAAAAGAGGATGGATGACCTCTTAACACTGCTGGATGACGAATAACATAGATGTTGCTTCAAATTATCAAGCAAAGACTAGCCGTGGCTAAAGAAGTCACTTGAACATGTTCCATCCCTTAAGTCCCACATTCCCTATTCAGATGTCTACCCCTGTAATTCATAATGATATACGCAAACATTGTGAGACAGACAGCTGGCTGGCCATAACCTATAATAAAAGAGACAGAAAATGAGAAATCCCTTTAGCCCAGTTAAATATCAGCCACAAAATGTTAACTTAAAGGTAGAAACCTGCACTTTACTGCCCAAATTGTATTTTTTTTTTATTTGCAAACATTCAGTACAATCCATGCTCACTAATTTTAATTATATGTGATGAATGCCAATCTAGATTATATGGAGAGCAATTGCCAGATTCAATAATGAGCACACACTAATTTTGATTTACAGCAACGAATAGAACTTGTATTTCCACATGCTGTATATTAAAAACAGAACTGCATTACACAACCCAACTTCCAAAAATAATGGTATATTCAGTAACAGTGGATGTGTTCCTAAAATTGTTCATGTACTGTAGTATTACAATACATGTACTACAAATGTTATGCTAAAAAATGGAACAGTAACTGCAGCACCTAAGGTAACTTGTCCTTTACGATGGTATGCACATTTAAACATATCTGACCCATTATGTACTTTGCATCTCTTGAAAATCTTGCTGGTATATGGTGTTCTCAATTGATATTTGAGGCAATCAGTAAACATCTGCCATCTTGCAAACAAAAATATACTTTGGGGGACATTTTTCCTATGTTTAGGGGACATAGTTTTTAATAATAAAGACAAAAACCTTTTTTTGAATACTATTTTGTGTATGCATACAGATAATATGCTATGTAACGTATACATAATGCTAGGGCTAAACAAGCACTCCTCGCCCTGCTATGCACCATCTTGGGCCTAGGAAACTTTAGGTTCACTTGTTGCCATCTTTCTTGTGCCCTCTATAAAATTAATAGTATACTTTTGGGTGCAACAGTACATGTTTGTACATTCAACCAATAGTTGCTATTACTCATGATATAATTTTGGGATGATGAAGTTGCCAAAATGTAACCTTTCATTTAAATATAATTTATCTAAATAAATTTTAACTTACCTCAGTGGAGATGAAATTCTGTAATTATGTACTTTACAGTGTATAAATATATAGTAAAATACATTTCAACTAGAGGAGTTTTATGCATTATGTATTTTACATGAAGTTAAAAATATAAAATGTCCCTATTAGCATCTTAATCAAATTAAAATATTACCAACCCAAAAAGTTACTTACAAGTGCTTGACAAACTCGGTTTTGACTGCCAGATTCCGAGGCTTTCCTGGCTAAAGGTCACTGGCCTTCAAATATTACAAAGTACTTTATGTATCTATTTTGGCTTGTCTCCTAATATTAACTGCCAACCTCTGGCACTTCACAATTGTAAGCAAAATTAATCAGTTGAGAGAAAGAATTAGCAAGCTAGGTATAAATGGCCAGGAGAGGGGAATATGGAGCTAGAACTCACTCCCCAGTAGTCAGTAATCCCCAGTAGTCAGTAATCCCCAGTAGTCATTAATCCCCAGTAGTCATTAATCCCCAGTAGTCAGTAATCCCCAGTAGTCAGTAATCCCCAGTAGTCATTAACAAGTAAACAGACAAGTAACAGTATTTTGTAGTCTGTATTACTTCCTCTTCCTCATTGCCTTTACAAGGCAATAATAATAATTACAAGGCTCTGAATAATCTCATTTACATTAAACATACCATCACCTAGGTCTACAGTATCCTGCCTGTCTAAATACTCAAAAACCTGTCTGAAAATATAATTTACTACTTTTGAGATATTCATCATCCTTTAATAGCCAAAAGCTAGGTGAATATGACGACTTACTGAAATCACTGTTAGAGAAAAGTCTTTAAACCTTTTCCTCGATGACCTACATTGGAAACAAGCCTCTCTTTCCATCAGACTTGGGGCCTTGGCACTAGCACAGCAACACAGATCACTGTACCAGCCTTCCTGTCCTCCTCCTCAGCATCTGACAACCTATTGAAGGAAATACTACCCCAACTACTTAGGTCAATTGGTACACAATCACAACATATTACACTGTGCTACTAAGTGGGCATGTCTTGCAGGCCCAGCACCTCAACAACCACCATCAAAAGCCCACAAGAAATCCAGCTGGGATGCCCCTGTTGAAGACAAAGCTGCTGCAGGATGACCTAGATGCTGCAACAACACAATGCAACATTGCTTGCCTCACAGCAGAACAGCAGTAGCAGCCCTCCATGGGGGTGACTTCCTATTAGCAACCCCAATGTCACACGTCTCACACCAGACTTCCTCCGAATTTCAGTGACCTCTGCCATACTGCCCCAATCAACACCAAAACATAGGTGTACTTTTAGTTAGGCGATGGCTTCGGCCAGCATGGCCGAAAGAAAGTGCTAAAACACAGGGATATGGCACTTGAGGCATAGTGAAGTTAACAACATTATCAAGAAGAGCCTCACCACAGCTGAATGTCCAGACGAAAGAGAGCCCCATTACCGAACATCCTGTAACTCTGATATTCTTATTGGTTGCTTAGAATGGCAAGCAGTCAATGTGGGCTTATACATGTGTATTAACCTTGGCCAACACCTACCTTGATTTTGGCATTGCACATCCGGGTGGTGCTGCCACATACAGGGAATCATTGAATTACAATTTTGTCCCCATTGCTTCTGAAACATTTGGCACTTGGGGGGAAGAGTGCTACTAATTTTTTTAAAGAACTGGGTGCTAGCTAACTGAAACAGGAGAGCGTAGAGCTATCAGATTCCATTTCCAGAACCTCAGCATGGCAGTACAAATGGGAAATGTACACAGCATTCAAGGTTCCTGCCTAACATATGAGAAACGAGGAATTCTACAGCCTGTAACATACATATATACATACATAATTATGAAATATTATATATATATATATATATATATATATATAATAGCATATATATATATATATATATATATATATATATATATATATATATATATATATATATATATATATATATATATATAAATGCCTTTTCCAACTTGATACAGAACATAAAAAACAACAATAAAACAAAAATGTGTATACATTACCAAAAAACACACAATATGTAGACATAAGTTTATTTATATGTCAGTAGATTTACATACTTAAGTGTGATAAGTGTAAGTTATTAGAAGTAGTACTAGGTAATGAGTCCACACGCAGGACAAATATTTCAGTGAGTTCACCTGTCCTCCAGTTGCAAATGCATGAAATTTACATAAGCTTCTTAAAAGTGTGGTAGCATACACTAATACTGCTAAGTCTATGTACTTAAATAATTGTTCTATATAACATTGCACTTGTATATCAAAACATCACTAAAAACCAATATTTACACACACGAAGAACAGGTGAATTCCTAACCATGTTAGCCCATCACTGGCTTCTTCATCAACTCGAGAGATTGTGATGCACCATCCCTTCTTTTAACTACAACATATAAGTATAGTACATGTATTTGCAACATCACTTGAGGGTAATTATTATCTGTAAACACTCGAGGGCTTCAAAGAAAGATTTTAGAAAAAAAAAATTATAAAAATAATTACCAAAATATATGCGAAGTGCTAAATCACTCTAAATTCCTTGTACTTTAAAATTATTATAATATATTATTGAAGTTCCTTGTACACACAAGACAAGTACTTACCAAATCTTTCTTAGCAGAATGACTAATGAAGTATTTTGATGTGTTTGCTTAATAAATAGATTTTGACTTGGGTGGGAAGCCTGAGGACAAGGAGTAAAGACAATGATGTCACAAGACACAAGGAAGCTGATCAAAATCTTCTAGACTTGCATGAGATTACCAGGGGGAAGAGCTTGACAGACAGCCAGCTGTAATTGAGCATCCCATGTGGTCCTGCCAACATAGTATAAGTTCATCTACTGAAAACTAAATTAAGAATTATCGGAAATGTAATTATTTAAAGAAGTTTCATGATGCATATAATAAAAGACGTCTAACTCAACTGTGAGCTCTATCTTGAGCTTTCATAATTGCCAAATCACTGTGCCTTGCCAGCCTAAGGTACTTATTTTATAAAATATAAAATGCAGTACTGTATCTTTATAAAAAAAATTCTGCCTTAAGCATCCTTATATTATATAAATGAGCATCTTAAGATGGTTATTAATTAGTAGAGATGAATCTAATAATGTATCTGATACTTTTATAGTCCAAGGCTTAGTACACAGGAATATTTCCATGTGTATTTGACATATTGTATTGAACAGCATCAATGAAGAGAGGGCATAGGAAAAGTTCGGAACAATAAATATGTTGCATGTTTTGTTAATTTCCTTAAAATTACAAATTGTGCACTAGCTGGACTGTAGAAATAACATTAAATTGCTTTTCAATTGAATTACAGTTGTACAAAAAATTTACTAATTCAGTTGAAACCGATAAATCAAATTGAGTTGGCCGCAGCCCACTAGCCTGGCATGGCTGCTGCAGCAAATATTGCACTGGTGAAGCATCCTGGAGCATCCTGGAGTGTCCTGGAGCATCCTGGAGCATGTGGCCCCTGGCTCACTCCTGGGCCTGATCAAGGAATCCACGACAAAAGTCTTCCCTTATATTAATATGGCCACTGACAAAGCTATTCAAATTTGTGCCTCATATTTACTGATGCACAAATAATGGCTTAACAAAATCATTAAATACCTCAATTAATACATACACTATAACTTTCGTGTTCAACTCAAATGAACTGCATCACACTTTTAACACAGTTTTTTCAGATTCCTCCCACTTTCTTCCAGTGTTTTCCTCACTTCATATCACTCGGTGAACACCAATGTACATTTATACCAGCACAACGTTACCAATTTGGTTAGTTTTCATTAAAAATACAGATAAAATAAGTGGTATTCACACTTGCATACAGAAATGGTTTGTATTTACAGGTATAGTTTCCATATATATATAAACCTTGCATTGTACACAAGTTATTCATCTAATGCATACACAGTCGTGCCTGCTTTTGCATACACACATTAAAGACCTAAATTTGCATTGTCCTGCAAATCAGTCTTATTCACCTATAATTATGTGCTAGAGGGACAGCAGTTAAAACTTGTTTATTTGAACACGAGTTTGAAACAAACTAATATGTTTTGCTACTCATTTAAACAATCAATTTAATCTCCAATCTCATCGACACGTGTCAAATAAAAAGGTCGTAGCTTCTCGACTTGTAACCCAATTGCATACTTTTAACAGATGTTGAAGGACATGTTACCTGCAAGCTGAGAACATTTCTTCAAGCATATAATAAGAGTGCTTGTAGGAAAATGTAGAGCTTGCTGAAGACACAAAAATCCAAGCCAAGACATTTTTGACTTTAAGTATCTTGCAAACATACCAACCCTCGTCTTAAAATTTGTGAATGGTGTTATTACTTGAGCAACAAACTAAAACATCTAATACATTAGCTTTTCATGACTTCAGCACAAATGTTGACAATTATCTTGCATAAAATTTTCTTCAATGTATTTATGTCTTAGTAGCCACAATAATTTTTTGTTAGAATTACTAATTAAAAATAAACTATTAACGGTACTGAATAAAGGATATAATATTAGTTAATTTTATCCTGTACAGTAAATGAACTATGAATATAATCTCTACCTTGAGATACCTCTCACGCCCTAAGTACAAGGTTAGTTCTATCTCTATAGTCTCGTTTATCTACTAACTTATTTGACAATGCTTAACTAAACTACATTATGGCTTTAACTAAGCAACACTGAAAACTACCATTACTGATTTTCAAATTGCGTGATGTATTTCCTCATATACCAGTCAATATTAGGGTCTGATTTTATTGTTTTTGATAAATGTCCGTGTTTGTTTATGTAAACGTAACAGTCTTGTGTATGTCGAGCTTTATCTTCACATCCTTGCCAATCGGGCTATATTTGACATCATAGTTTCTGCAAGATCGTTTATAAACTCTATGTGCATTTCCTTTAGGGTTTGAAATTGTAAATTAGTTTATGCGATTGATGATAATCTTCACAACATTATTTCCATCTAAACAGAATACATAAGTAGCAATTGAACTGAAGTACTGAAATAAACAAATATAAATAACAATGGAAATTAATCAAATAACTTGCAAAGTCTAATTTGTCATACATAGTGTCAGTGAACACACAAGCCTTATTTGTTAAATATACACAAATGATTTGTTAGTGTTCAAAATACAAAAATATACTGACTGGGACAGAACTGAAATATACCAAACTAGTTGCAAATATGAAAGAAAAATTATCATTTGTAATAATGTACGATACAGAATGTCTATGGAACAAATACAGAAACTGATACTTCAAAATTATGAAGATGGTGATGACTCCCAATTCAAAATTTTAACAAAAGTAAGGTCGAATATGTGACCTGACCTATATTTTTTATATACCAATTGTCCTCGGTTATACAGCATGTACATATGTATGAAGTATCTACATGTGAACATGCAAATGCACACACACACACACACACACACAGAAATGGACAGGGTGTGTAATTACACTTAGGTAATTACACACCCTGCCCATTTCTCCTTCATGCCCCCGCCCCCCCCCCCCCAAACACACGCGCATGCGCGCACACACACAACGAACATCAAACCAAGTCATGCCAGTGCCGCATAACCAGGATATCAGCAGCATACCCAAAATTAGCAAACTTATGAACAGTGTTTCAGAGCCTATAAAAGGAATCCAGAACATTATACACAGCCTTTGTTTGACTAGTCCTGGAGTATGCAACACCAGCATCGTACCCCACACATCATGAAACAAAAGTATAATTATGAAGGTCCATAGATCTGCCATGATGGTAATACAGGAAACATAAAAATCTGAATATGGCCTTAACAATGTATCTAAAAGACAAAAATAAAACAGGCAAGGTTCATACCATCTCAGATGAGGAGAAATTGAACGAGGAGACACGTGTAGAAGCATGAAACATAAATGTTCCAAAAAAGATGTAACAACCTACCACTACTACAATGTGAGACTTACGAATATTAGGAATGAAATGAAGAAAGAGCTGGTCAAGGCCAAATCAATACACAGCCTTAAAACTAAGATTTAAGTCACAGTAAACAGTAGTGCAGTACCTAAATAAATGCAAAATAATCACAAGTTAGTCCTCCACACTCACTCGCACTCTCAGGTAACCACGTGTGCGTACACATACAAACCAAGCAAAATTGAATGATGCCTTGAATTACTGACTAATTTTCCATTTAAGGAAAATATGATAGGCTTTCTAATGAGAGGTCTTTGAGGCTCAAATCATGTGAAAGTTAAAATAAATGAAATTAAATTAAGGGGTAGAAGGCGATTTGGTAGGTTACTGTACTAGCTTCCACCTCTACACGAGACAGCTGTTCAACAGTACCAGCAACCCAGGTTGATGAGATCACTGTCACTTATCCTTTGTATTGTCTAATGAAGATGACTGGAAAGTTTAAGATGCAAAAACCTTTTCTGCAAGATCATCCAACAAAATTTGTTCCAAAGGAGCAAAAATAATAATAATAATAATAATGCAGGTTTCAATAGATACAATTTTAGATAGATAAAAAACATGAACCACTCAACTCAAATGCAATTTGAGAGGAACGCTCATGCTTTCAGCTTCACATCAGTCTACTGTTGCTGCTAAAAGAAGCCAGTACAATTTTAGACAATTCATTAGGATGGCCTGTGCCGAGAGACAGGCTCTTTAACTGGGATGTAAAGAGTTGTTCATGAATAAGTAAATCTTGGTATGTAGGCTGGATACTTCAGCCCATTCCAAGACCTTAAGCAACAATTCATTATCTATTCACCACAAATGCATTTACCATATCCAGTTGAAATATATTTCTCCCTCTCTTTCTCTTACTTTCTTATACTCTCACTCTTTCAAACTCTCTTTCTAATACTCTCTCTATACTCTCTCTTTCACAATCACTTGGGCTGCAGTATAGCGACGGTCTTGCTTCATGAGGGTCGGCATTCAATCTCCGACCGTCCAAGTGGTTGGGCACCATTCCTTCCCCCCATCCCATCCCCAATCCTTATCCTGACCCCTTCCAAGTGCTATATAGTCATAATGGCTTGGTACTTTCTCCAGTTACAGCCCCGCTCCTGTGTCGGGTAAGTCCACTACGGGCTCACCATAGCCCGTGCTACTTGGAACTTTTCTTCCGAGTAGCTGAATCTAAAAACAACAACAGGCACTTTCCCCTGATAGTTCCATTCCCTTCCCTTTCTAACTCATTCACTCTTCCTCTCTCTCCTTACATGCCTTCTTATTCCCTCTCTTCCTCTATTGAGGTGTTGAAGATAATTATATATCAAATGGAACACTTAGATTGATTAAATTTCATTACTATAAATAACATACTTAATGAATCTGGTAAATTTGTTTAGCAAAGTGACCAGGGTAAAGTAGGAAAAAGAATGGATTAACTCTATAAATCTTGGATTGCTAGAAAGATTTGGACATTATTTATGGAGAATATAATACAAATTGAAAAAAATGGCTGGAGATAACTGGAATGTTACTAAACCAGGTTCAGGACTTGACAGAAAACAGAGAAAGCATTGCATGGAGAGAAGTCAGTGGGGGAAGGGTAGCAAGTGGGGAGGGAGGGAATTTTCAGGGAAAAGTACCAGGTCATTACAACTATTTAACACTGGGAAGGGATCAGGATAAGGACTTGGGATGGGATGGGGAGGAATGGTGCCCAATCACTTAGACGGTCGGGGATTGAACGCCTAGGACTGCTACTGTGCATTTAAATTACTAACTTACCTGAGTCTATATCCCTACATGTCAATGTTTGTGTATACTGGTAATGTGAGGATCATACAGAAGATAAGGGTAGCTGAACACCACAAAATGCTGAAGGACAACTTTATTAAAGTTGCATAATACGGTTATTGACTTTCAATAATAGTAAGACAAAGCAATGAGGATCAAATGGGAGACCAGTGATCAGATGAATATTACAGACTGAAGGGTAGCCTTCTCTTGAAGCGGCACTACTATGCCCATTGAAAGGAAGCACGCAAAACAGGAAAATGTCAGTGACATATGTCAAGCTAGACAACACAAGAAAGACCTTAAGAAATCATAACTCGGAATCATTAGTAACAATATTCATCACCCAGGTGAAGTCTTTCCTAGAATGTGCTTCATCAGTTTAAAGCTCACATGCCTCAGAGCACAAGAAAATTGATCAAACATTTGCCATAATATTCATGCCTAAAATAAAGGGGCTAAACAATGAAAACAGACTATAAGAACTCAATCTGACCACTAGAAAGAAGGAGACTCAGAAGGTATGATACATTGACTATTACATAAAAGTTAAACTAAGGGAGACATAATATACAAAATGAACACTGACAGTGCTTCAAATGAAGGGAAATAGAATCACACAACACAAGTGGAGATCTTAAACATGAGAATCTGAGACACACAAGAAAGTGCCTCTAAAGTGAATAGAAGATGAATAAGTAGAATGAACTAAAGGGAAGAGTTGGGTGTTAACATTATCCGTTAAAAAAAAAAATAAGATAATGCAATGGAATGTCGAGAGTAATTGCTCCACTCAACTGACAACAAAGAGATGGAATCCCAAGTGTTAATTTCTCTCCACACAACCACAAATAAGACAGCATGCATCACAAATGCACACACAAATACTACCCAAAACATACTTAATAAGAAGGAAGTAGTGGAGGCTAACTTCATACACATTCAAATGTAAATATGACAAATAATGAAAATTTGAATATACTGTACAATATCTCGCTAGCATATTAATGATTAAGAGGTAAGGTCCAGGAGAACTTGCTCCTTTAAAAACAGTTTGTAAGCATAGGCTGGAAGGCAGGTGTGCAGGCGTGCGCGTGCACACACACCAGTTCATTGGATGTTGAGAGGTAGGACTGAAGAGTCAAAGCTCAACCTCAGCAAGCACAACTAGATGTGTGCGTGCACGCAAACACACACAAAGAAATGCATCAGCAGGTTAGCAGAGCCATGCTACAAAATGGGTAATGGACCAGGAAGATCGTGTTACTCCAGCTACACAAAGAATCAAATAACAGACAAACTAGGAGAAAGTAAAGACACACAAATTTGATTGCAGGTGAAAGTTGTGGATAACTGGAATGTAATGCAGAATGAGGTGATGCATGCAAAGAGATCAGAAATATGAGAGAAAATGTGATAAATGGACAGAGGAAGAAGGGATACCATAAACTTCAGCTCCATGCTGTAAACCTCAAATAAGTCATTTTAAATACAAACAAAACAAAATATAAAATTAACACATCTTAGAAAGCTTTATACAAGACAATCAAAGACAATCTTTTCAAGGAGGAGTTCCTAATTGTATTAAGGCATTAAAGGTTATTTGTAGACTTATCCAATATGTAACATTTTCTAAACAATACCAGATAGAAACATCAGATTTATTTTCATAGTATGTGAGCATTAAGTAAAAGGTTATACTCGATTCAATGCTGTCACTTGTATTAAAAAAAAAAAAATCAATATGCCATTCCACTTCTGGCATAAATTAAAATGGCCAATAACTTTGTCTTGAAAAGCATAATGTTTGTGAGCTTTATTTTCAGCCTTCAACATCTGTCAGCAGTTAAGCATTAAAACCCATGGATCGACTTTGCTTCATATTTGGTATGTTTATCATTTTGCAGGGTACATGATTGTACATTAAAGCAAATGCAAGTACCTAAAAAAATATATAAATATTATAAAACCATAGATTTTCACATCCATGGCCAATGCTAAACTGGGCTAAAAGTCAACTGTGTCCCTCTAGTTAAGAATGATATGTAAAAAAATTAAATAGATAGTGGTGAGAGGGCACCAGTCGTGCAAAATGTTTTCTCAGAGCACTGAGATACCTTGTACTGACATCATAAGAGGACAAAATATATATATTACAAAGTCATTGTACAAACCAAGCACTCAATAAAATAAGGGCTTGGAAAACCACGAAAATTAGAGAATAACTCGATAATTGTTATTCAACTTACAAAGTAATGTACTTGAAAATTCAAATTTACAATCTCAAAATCCATCTAATATTGCAAAATATAACACCTGAACAACTTAATATAAAAAAATTCAAATAAAATTTACTTTTTCAAAATGAAGACATATGTTAGTGCCCAAAACCCTAGTTCAGTAATGTATAAAAAAATACAAAAACAATTAGTAAGTCCCTAACCAGCCTAACGTCTTCCTCGTGACCTGACACACGCAGGCAGGAGAACTTGAAACAACTCTTTCCCTTCATTATGACTCATTTACAAAACACAAGACCTGCCTGGTGCTTGAGGAAAACTGATGAACAAAATATACTTCTAACTCATTCCAAGAATTGAAAATTCCAGTGTGGGGGGAGGAAGGGAAACATCACTTTAATGAGGACTCGTGTCATACCGCTAGGTTACCACTAGACTTGAAGTAGCTTGTGTAAACACTGAGACACTTACACTTTCTTCATTAAATGCATAACATTCCTGGACATGTGCCTGAGCTCTAGCTTTCTAAATGTGCATAAATATACAGTGTGGTAAAAATTCTTAAGATAAAAGTATAGCATGAAAAAAT
Source organism: Procambarus virginalis (assembly GCA_020271785.1). Lineage (NCBI taxonomy): Eukaryota > Metazoa > Arthropoda > Malacostraca > Decapoda > Cambaridae > Procambarus > Procambarus virginalis. Next base: position 8,565,324 of record WNGS01163519.1, on the reverse strand, counting down.
AATTCAATCATTAGTTCCCCTTTTAGGGGACCATATAAGAGTAACAACTATAAAGGACGAAACACTTTGATTACCAGCAAATAAAAATTAGAATTGCAGACTGCAATTTGATTATCAGCACAACAATTGAAACATTATTTTACAACAAATATTTTCCAAATGTTGCACTATGTATGGTAATACTGTATAAGCAATAAATGCTGGATTTTCTCAACTGATATACTGCCTTCAAAAATACTATATGAACAGAAAAACTGTAAGAAATTAATGCATATATGAAAGAGGTTGAATGACCTAATAACACAAGATGTCCTGAAAGTGGTGCACCCACTATACAATAGCTAAAGGCTATAACCTGTCAGTATTCACTTCCATTATCCAGCACCTAAATATCCACTCAGCGAACCATGTCCTCTGGTAAACTGGGTGTCGTACCACTTACAAGAGCTTCTCAGGAAGCAACGCTGATAGGCAAGCTTCAGTATCCAACATTATTTGAACTTTATACTAATTACAAACAATTTGTCATTATACCTTCATAGAGGTGACTACATACAAAATTATCAATAACTGGTAACCAGAAAATTAGATAATGCTGTCACAGAGGCACTTGCTGAGATACAACAAAAATTCTCGGATGGTGGATGCCAAGACTTGCCCTAAACATTGCCATACTACCCAAGTGCTTCAAAAATGATGAGCAGGCCTAGGATGCAACACTAAAAGCAATGCTTCTCATTCAAAGTTAGTGCCAAACATGTTTAGGTCATCAAAGTTTGTGGAGCCAGACGGGTCAAGGATTTGCAACATGTCGTTGAGCTCGGGTTGAGCGCCTGGTGCACCTCCACCTTGGTGACCAGTGCCAGAGCCGGGGTGAACTGAGCTGGTGGATGGCCCTACACTTGCTCCCTCTGCACCTAGACTGCTATACTGCCACATTCCTGCAAGAGAATCTTTCAGTTACACAGAACCTTTGGCTCTACTACAGCTAAAAGCTAGCAAATATTTAGAGAAACCTTTAATTTATTTTATTTCAAATGAACAAAGCTGAACAAAAATTACACTTAATAACAAGAGTACACTCCAGATTATCCAACAAATAATTCTATTTGTGCAAGTGACAGAATGTGCATTTGCAAGTATTGTACTGTGAAACTCCACTTGGACAGAGCTTAGTTTAATGACGTCTGGCTGCAGTGAAATGACAACATTTCAGTCATAAGCTCAGCAAAATTAAATGCAGAATGTAATGCCAGCAAAATTAAAATTATCCAGGTTTACATTAAGCATTTACATTAAAAACACACATTCTCCAGATGATACTGTATAAAGTAAGCATAAATACATGACATAATATTTCCACCAATAAAAACAAATTGTCGCTTCCACAATAAAAAAAAGTTCTGCAATGAAACGTGTCCCTAAAACATTTGTCAAGTGTAACAAAACGATAAAGTAGAACTCCAGGGCAAAAATGAGGTCCTCTATTCTGAATTACACCTCAAGAACATCCATCAGCTTACTATACCAGGATATATAGGAACAACAGTGAAAATGACAGAATTCCAATGACACATTAAGGATACTGGGGACAGGAAATGTAAATATGCATGCCTACTCATTATGGCTAGAGACCTCATGAGGACCAAACATCGACCCATAATCGAGGTCAACCACTGACAGAGGAAACATTTCAACAACTTTACTTACAAGAAAATATTTGGAAATTTCTAAATACTAAACAACTCTCTTTGAACTAGTTAATCCTGACCAAGCCAATAAACCTGAATGCAATGAAGTGGCTCTCCAAGCTCCCCAAGGGTTAGGGTGTGCCATCCCCCCACACTTGAGCCTCACTGAAAACTCAACACAACAAACGGGAACTCGAGGGCAGAAATGAGCAGCTACTGAGGTGGAAACTAGAAAGGGAAATTTCCTTATACTCAGCACTTTATATCCGAGTTGGCACTCCTTGGTTACTACCATCAGCTTACTCACTATGCAGGCCTGATGGGAACCAAACTGCTAACCATGACATAAAGGACCCCACAGATTGAACCAAACACTTCAGACTAGAAACTACCATCCCAGGTAAGTACCGAGTCACCAGGACCCTGTTAGAAACTTTGGGTTGGAATACTGGCTGTAGACACAGATGGAAAGAAGACAGAGCAGTATAATTCCAGAGGTCATATGCCCAGGAATAGACTGGACTTAACCACCCTATTGATTAACTGGGACAAACAAGTGCTGGAACAAGGGAACATGAAGCAAATACTTTAGAAGGTAAAAGCCAAAGAATCAAGAACTCAAAATACCAACACAAGGCATCAATAGGACAGACGGCATGCTGATTTCTGGATGAAAGAATTAACACAATGAGAAGGACATGACAGGACCCATTCTTCATCAGAAAAGAAGGTATCTGTAGTTTGATAAAACAATCCCCAGGACTGACCACTAAAGTAGTACCGCTCCCACGGAAGGCACAATGTTCACTAACAGAATGGTCAGATTCAATAGGAAGGCCACCCAGAGGGTGAAATCCTTCAAGGACTAAAGAGGCTACAGGAATATGCTGAGACAGCTGAAGGTGAATATGATGACCAAACCATACATCAGAAGATGGAGAAACAATGAGTTTTGATCCATCCTGAACCATTATCAAGTTGTGTGAAGTCATCACACAACTTGATAATGGTCCAGGATTTTTTCATGCTTTTTTCAATCAAACTTGATAAGACAGCACTATAAAATATGAAAAATAGTGAACCTGAGAAATCTGATTTACAAAGACACTGAAGACAACATGATGACAACATTCAAAATGATGATGACAACATTCAAACAAATTCAAGAAAGTATATATTCAAGCTGTACAGGATGGGCTACAGGAGTGAGTAGTGCACACTAAACCCACAAATAAAAGTATGTTTATTTACCTGATTGTACCTGGATTCTGTGAGTAGTTCTACTCCCCAAGCCTGACCTGGGGCTAGGCTCGACTTGCGAGACCTTGAACCAATAGGTTGTTGCTTGGAGTGGCCCGCAGGCCGGCATATCGACTACAGCCCGGTTGGTATCCATGAACTCTCTCACTCCTTCATAAGTGAACACCCAACAAATAAAACAAACATATCACAGTAAATATTTTCAAGGAAGAGATCACCTATGCTTAAAGCTGTACCAAAATAGCTAAGTTACTTACCTGAGGAGGCCGGAGCTGTGTATGAAGGTAGCGAGCGACTTGAAGAGCTTAATGGTGTATATGATGGAGTTGAAGGAGATCGTGATGGACTCATGCTGCTAGTATAGCTATATCCTTCAGCCTGTAAGTGAATACAAAAAATGTAATTCTAAATAATTGAGAAAAATAATTGTAAATTTCATACTCAAGTCATCTTTAGTTGATAAAAACAGTATTGACACCACTTTACAAATATAATGGCTCGCTCACTCTCCCACACATACACAAAATTAAGTAAGTACAATTAGACGAGTACAGTACCTATTTTCCCCATATGTATCTTTAAGATGAATTTGTGCAGAGCTTTCTTAAAATAGGTTTTACAGGAATCTAACCCTTGTGAAAATCAAGGGCTTTCTGAATACTTCAAATATTTAACGTCACTGAAGACAAGTAAAATTTGAGGCTTCTCTTTTTTGTAGCTGCAAACAAAACTCTTATTAGCTACATATTCTAAATTATGAGAGCTATTAAAACTTTATAGCTAAAAATGTGAGATAGATGGGCAAGATATACCTGTCTTATATGTGGATTAGACCACGTTGTGGCATGTGCAGTTGTAGGTGGTGATGACGACTTTGTGATTCGTGAAATACTGGATGATGCCTGGGTTGTGAGGGGTGTAGCCTGTGGAGTGCTTGGAGAGTAGCTAGCCAAGGGTGACGCACCCGCTTCATATCCGCTATACACCCCTTGCGTACTGCTCGGTCGTCCTGAATCTATAGAAGAAAAAGCATGTGATATCTAAAACGCAAAATATTATACAAAATTATGAATTCAGATGTATTTTCTCGGATCAAAATTCATCTCGGATCTAGTTATAAAGGAAACAATAGAAAGTAAATGGCCAAGGGAACAATGAAAAGTTTGGTTAGAGTGCATGACTACAAAGGACAATTACTGCAGAAAGACAAATTCAAATTTCAATTAACAATGAATATATGGATGATGATAGTTAAGAGTGCATATTTAAGTGAATTTGAGCATAAAGGAAGACCAAGAAGTTAAATATACATGGTGAGTGGGTGCTCAAGAGTAGGGACTAAATGAGAAAAATGCACGAGAAGTCAAATTCAGTTTAAGACAGGGCATTTCCCCCTTTTTTTTTTGCCTTATTTTTAGGAAATGTGTGAGGGAGTTTGTAAATGTGTGGTGGCATTTCAGCAAACATTGATATGATGGAATCAATTTTCTGTTAGGTTATGTATACAGTATTACGAACTGGATTGGTCCTCGTACCAACCCTTAGGGTATTTCACTCATTGCCACTCTTCACACCGTTATCTCCCCTCTCACTGTGACTCTCTACCTCCTACTGAGGAATATTCCATTATATAACTCAGTACCATATATCTAAAATGCCAGCTATGTTAGCTAGTTTTAAATAATCAATAATTAGTTAACAAAATACTCTTATAAAGTTAAGTACTGTATTGACGATATTTTGAGCATTTACTTACTGTGGATGTGTGGCTGGATCATGTGCGGGTATAGCTCACGTTGCCGTTGCAAGGAGTACTCAATCCCCGGCTGGTGTGTCGAGTACTGACTGTTTAGAGGGCTAACTTCTTGCTGTTCAGAGGCACTACCACTCATTTCACTTCCACCTTGCATGGTCCTATTGGCAGAGAACGAAGAATTTTAAATAATTATTATTTGTTAATGATAATAAATTTAGAAGCCTTATAACAAAACTATCTCATGTTCTTAATGTCTTTAATAAAAGGATACATTCTTTATCATAATATAAACTATTTTCCCTGATGTTGAATCTTCATTTTATTGCAATATTTTTCAGTGCTCCCCCATCATCTCAACCCATGAAAGTGGGACAGTAGATGATGCTGCTGAAAATAAATATATATTCTCCCAGCAATTCTATCATCTGACATCATCTTATCCATTACTAAAACCATTTTGAAGAACAGTACAGCAAAATGAATTCTCACGAGTCCATCAAATAATCTGAACAGGTAATCCAAGACAAAACCTGAGAACAATTATCCTAGCATGATCTAAACGTTTTTGTGTCATGCAGCAGCAGCAGCAGCAGCAGCCAGGATAAGTGCAAAGCACATAGCTGTGATGAAGTCCATCTTGCTTTAGTACAGGGCATCCTGGTTCAATGATTAAGAAAAAGACATAGCTTGAATCCACTCAGAAAACTAGAGATAGCAACATATGGTTGTAGCAGGAAAGTGCACCTGATGCACTCAAGGACAGATAAACCAAAAGCATCTTTAGAGCGAGGTTCTCAATCTGCCTACACACACAAATCTGAAATTCTTTCGAGAAACCAAATGGGCTTGGATAACGAATGGGCGACGGAGAGAAGGAAGACTTAAGAGTGAGGCACAAACTAAGGAGAAGCAGCTCTGCCAAAGCAGCTCAAAAGGAAGCAACTGTCAGGTCAAGTATAATGTACCACTGGAGGCCTTAAGATGAAGCACTATGCCACCTTCTTTCCATAGTGTTATGAGGCAAAAGGCCTTGGAAATTCATTTTTAAGAAGAGGATAATTTGGTTAGTAACTTGTATTCACCCACTTGTGTCATGATTATGCCTAATGTAGTATAAAACAATACACAGTAGCACTTATTTGAAATAAATTTGTGTACTATACAAATGATAATTTAGTGACCTACTTTATAAAATTCAGGCCTATGGCTTCAAGGCAGGTAGAACAGGTGTGTGATAAGTAATTTAATTTTTTTATTAAATGTAATTTTGAGTAGAGTAATGCACATAGCATTTTCTGTCAACAGAATAACCATTTACTAATTCATTTGCAAAATTATAATAATATTTATGAAAAAACTATGTTAGGGAACAGTATATCAGTACTACAGGTATTCATGAGTCACAAGGCAGTATCTCATCTCACTAAAGATTACTGTAGCAAATATATATTTTTACCAATATACATTATATATATTATTTATCTGAATATAAAAATGAAATATATAACAGGTACTCTTATTCATCACACATCTATATGTTTCAATAAATTAATTCAGTGGAAACTAAAAATGTATCCCAAGAGGAAAATAGGCAAATCACAATATAAATAAATTACAATTTATATCATACAGCAGCCTTATGATTGTTGCTACTACTTTTCTAATTTCATTGTCCTTAAAATATTCAGAGAAGCAATTCAAATAAACACACAATATTACACTGAACTTACTTGGCAGCTGTATTTGTGCAAACAATGTATTCAATATCATCAGTATATGGGTTGAGGAAGGCAAACGCAGATGTTCGCAGCCACACCCACTCTCGATTCTTTCCTCGAAAACGGTACATAACGGACATCACTTGACCTTTCAGTTTTAAGACTGGAAATAAAATATGAAGTTTTCTAAATTACAATCAATTTTAAGTTTTGCAATTACGGAAAATAGCTTTAAGTTGCATAGTAATATTATAGCAATTCAATACAAGTATTTAGTACAAGTTACTGTCAGATATTATCTTGTGTTGATATGCACTGTAATATTTTTATTAAAAAAAATGAAGGCCCAATTATTTTTATGCAAATGCTAATTTTCTGAATATCAAGAGATGAATTTCAGTACAGTACAGTACATGAAGAGAAAATAGCAATATCATCCCATATGAGTTTTAAGACCTTATATATTTATTGACATTAAAATATTTTACCTTGATCAAAGCTTTCCTTCATGTGTGTCTGGTCCTCTGGGTGGAAAAAATCAAAACAAGGCTTGGCTAGTAGTTCCTGCGGAGAGTACCCCAACACAGTCATCACACGCTGGTCAACAAAGGTGAACTTTCCATCCATTGCATGACGAGATATAAACTCTGTTGAAGTAAAGATCATATCAATCCTTCTTAATATAACCAATAATAATGGTAACCCAGTAATATTTCACAAAGTAGTAAAAGACACGCTCATTAGAAGTATTATAACTTCATTTCTTGCCCATAAGGCCAACATGATACGTACAGTATGCTCTTTCTGTGCCCTATAATAGTTACTTTCAACACTATTTCCTTTTTTCTTTCCTTTGAAAATGAGATTTGAAGGCTAGGGTGTGAGAAATATGCTAGATGTAGTTGAATCTCTTTACAGACAGACTCTCTTGGTAGATGCCCTTCATAAGGAAGGTTGAAATTAAGTTTTTACCCAATGAAATCAGCCCATAAAGCATGGAAAATATTAGGGTATGAATGGTAACTCTCTTAATACAGCTCCAATGATGTTTTGGATGATTTTTGTAGATGGGCTCAATATTACAATAGATGAAGCCTTGGAAAAACCCTGAGGCATAGTAGTTGAACACTTAAGGACCAAAGAGCCAAAGCTCAACCCCTGCAAGCACAATTAGGCGAGTACTTAACGCTAAATCTTTATATTGGACTAAAAAAAATAAATAAAAAAGTAGTGTTTATTATTTCACTAGTTTTTTAATGGTACACACAGAAAGAGCCTATTACTAGATCTGTAATAGAAAAATACAGATGTCAAAAATGTAGTTTTTTGGGTGCATTACGACCCTCGGAAGGGTTATAACTGAAAAACATTGTCGTAACCAAAGGGTTAATGGAATGAAAAGCACAAATGAATGAAAAGCAAATTCAATATACTGTACAATAATAGATATCACTCATAATTTATCAATTATGTTCAAGTGAAATTCTGTATATTGGGTTATCATACAAGAAATGCATGTAAAATATAATTTAAGTCAAAGTGTCATCAATGAAAGAAGGCACTTTCTAACCATTTTGAGAGTTTGATCCCATGAGGTCTGATGTGTTGGGAGTTGAGGTAACCTGAAGCCGACCAATTGCCACCAGACAGCAGTGAGAGGAACCATGTGCTTCCTCTTCACGATCCATCTGCAATAACATTATGACATTTCTTAATGTTATAACATTTAGTGAATAACCTTCAATATCCAAACATCAATGAAAGGTACTTAAGCATCAATATCAAGTGTCTTCTTGGTAAGCATCCCTATCTACAATGATGATGGGGTAGTGTAACCCACCAAGGATATGTTTTTGGAATATTTAGTTCACCCTTGAAAGACATGCATTTAGAAAGCATGGTTTTGCACATAGAACTCTACCTATTAGGCCTGAGAGAGGAGGCCTGGTCAACGACCGGGCCGCGGGGACGCTAAGCCCCGGAGGCACCTCAAGGTAAGGTAAGGTATTACACCATTAAACATGTATGGGGGGAGACTGGAGAGATGCACATACAGAACATGAATTATTGTGAGGCGAGGTGGTTAGTATGCAGTAAGGAAACAGTGATAGGCAATCTTGGCTGATCAGGCTCTCGACTACAGCTTGCACTCTTGCTTGGTGCATGCTACAATGCTGCAATTAATTACTGAACAATACAATGAGACAATTAGTGCATGGTACAGTGATATACTATATACTTGATCAGTGTATTGACTAAGGTAAAATTTAAGTAAGTGATGGTAAGTAAGTTAAGTGATATCACTTACAATTTGTAAATAATGGCACAGCACAATAATGAAATGTAAGGCTTTTTTTAATGGTATGGACATATGCTGGTATATATAGGATAAAAGAAAAATATCACTGTTTAAAAAATCAATTAAAAAATACATACATATAATATTCAACTAGAGAAAATGAAGCTATAATAGCCAAATGATTAAATGAGTTGAATACTATACTGTATAGAGAAAATCAAATTACAGCATGTTAAATACAGGGTTGAATTTCCTTCAGCTTACCTGAACTCCAGTCGGGGGCCAGTTTTTTATGTAGCCTGTGCAATGGACAACTGCATAATTGTGTCCATCGCTGGCAGGACCTAAAGAATTTCTTTGTCGTAATCTGTTCAGGTGACCAGAGTTCATGTTCTCCGGGGTAACTGTGCCTACTTTCATCCGACAAATAAACCCTCTTCTAGATCCCATACACAATCTCATAGATGCTGCAAAAGATCACAGATCAATGAAAATACAGTACACACAAAATTATGAAGCTCTAAACCGCACACCAGAAAATGTGGAGACGACAATGTTTTGGTCCGTCCTGGACCATTATCAAGTCAATTTTTACTTGATTTTGGTCCGTCCTGGACCATTATCAAGTCGATTTTGACTTGATCGACTTGATAATGGTCCGGGACGGACAGAAATGTCGTCGTCTCCTCATTTTCTGGTGTGCGGTTTAGTCTTCATATGTGAAGCCACGTAATTGTGACTCATTGTCTGCACACACAAAATTAAACAAATAATATGTATATAATAAATCAATAATACTGTATGCCAGTGTTTATATACTACAGTTTCATAACCTTACAGATTCTCTAGCTTCTAATTAATTTTTTGGCTTATTGTCATGTGACTACAAAAACTTTTAGAGGTTACCCTATTCTACATTCAAGGACAGTATAGGCTAATTGGGAAAAGGGAAGCTAATCAACATAGACCTTGTACAACTATTTAAAATATTGTAAATTGAAATACTGTATCTTATGTTTTTGCAAGTGACTGACACAAACTAAACATGCACTTCAATAATTAATCTTTGTGACTGTATACTTACATTGGTGACCCTCCTTTTTTACAGTGCCAGTTTTCAGATCCAATATACGTCCTTGATTAGCAGGTTCCTGTGTGCTTAGCTGTTCTCTGACCTTTTCTACGTCTTCTGGGTGAACATGTTCATAAACGCTTGACCCAAACCAGTCACTCTGAAAATTTTCAATATATCCGCTATATAATATAAAAATACATTATAATTACTCTATTTAGAACTACAATGGTTGGTTAGTCATCAGCCCAGAAAAAATGATAAATAGTAAAGAAAAATAGTTACAGACATTAAGAATTATAAATATCAGCAATTTATTATGACTAATAAATGACAGTCATTTATTCACACGATAATAGAATCATGGAAAAACAAGCACTACCTCACTCCACTGCTTCACAAGCCCTGGGGTAGAGAGCTTCACATGAATTCTCTCTCACAATATGAATAAAATGCTGTAATTTGCTCCTTTCTTACAAAGTGCTGCGACACACACACTTGTTCCTTACCATTTGTCGTTTATCTGTAGTTTGTTTTCATTACAGGCTTGCCTGTGATAACCTGATTTGTTAGGCTGTTGTTTGGGAAGTCACTAGGTCTACATATCCATTACAATCTACTTTATCTTCCACGTCCTTTAAGAATTTGTTAAATTGCCCCATGAAAATGTCCACTTTTGTTCAAGCAATATTTTTTTGTTTGGTAGAGGCAGGTGGAGCCGTGAGCCCGTGCTGCTCATGCAGTATTCTCCGATTGTGTCCATTACACTTCCACTCTTCCTTGGATATATTTTGCAGTTCGTATCCTATCTTTCACTCCATTAAGTTTTTATATATTTCATTGTGAATATTTGTGATTTGAACTTCAGGTTACATCCATGCATCTACAGTATAATGTCATACCTCTACTGTCTACTTTCCAGATAGTACATTTTGAACACTTGTGAGTTGATCCCAGTAATTTAGGTGTTTTACCATATTAATGTGTGCAGTATCTGTTCTCTGCATTTTTTCCTTTCAGAAATTTCTCCTGCATTGTGGTGGAATACCTGGATTTTAAAGTTTTCATATTCTACCATATCATTATACAGGCTGATGCCGTGTTTGCTCTAGTTTGCCTGTAATTCACCTGTACTGTACTTGGTTTTGAGTTCTTCTATTCTTAAAGAATTCTATTATCCAGGGTCTGTTATGCTTGCTGAATGTTAAGTCAACCTATATCATTACTCCTAGAGCCATTCTTTGGGAAAAGTTCCTCATTCTTTCCATAACTAAGTATTACAGCTGGAATTTATTGCTGTTGAAAAGTCAAGTAGTTTCTCTTACCCATTTGATGATTTTATTGATATATATCTGAAGTTTTAAATTTCAGTATCCAGTAATGAGGCAATATACACAAATGACTCAAAGTCCACATCTCCCAGCTTCCCTTTCATCCATCTTTATCAATCATCATTCATATTCTTGTTTCTATTCTTGCTTCAAGGAAAAATTCTGGATGAAATTAAAAACTTAAGCTTTACTCACTACCTTAATGTCTTAATGTAAGTAAATATTCCAACTATTCCAAATCACTTACTTCATCCACACTTATAACAGTGCCACTTCTTTTTATAATTTTTTTTCTAACTACAGTATATAATCTACAGCTATTTAAGTGTAAGTTATACAAATGGATCTTGACTGATTGGATCTAGGCCTATATAGCTAAGCTCTGGGGCTCAATGTTAAGAGATTGCAAAATAAATTCCTTTCAAAAACTGCTAAACTGAAATTACTGTACGGACAATTTCCCCTGTCGATCATTTATGTATTAATTATCCGGGATATACTTAGGAGACAGTGATTTTGACTTGGCAATAAAAACTGAAAATTGTGTTGGAAATAAAACAACTTTAATTAAATCAATCATTTTTTACATAATTTCCTGTAGCTACTGTTATAGCCTTTCCCCCTCGCAGTGCTGAATGGTTTCTAGTCCCAGAGTGAGTGAGTGAGTGAGTGAGTGAGTGAGTGAGTGTGTGTGAGTGTGAGTGTGAGAGAGAGAGAGAGAGAGAGAGAGAGAGAGAGAGAGAGAGAGAGAGAGAGAGAGAGAGAAAGAGAAGCCACACATTCCATATCGAGTGCTATGATTTTCATTAAGTGGCACACATCAGCCACATACACTACATGCACACAAACTACACAAACTACAAATGTTTAAGTTGACTGTCTGTTGAGAGAAGAAAGACAATATTGTTAAATTGATACCTTTATCTTATTTAATGTTATTAGATGCCATATTCTTATGGCACTGCCATTTATATCACGCAATGTTTCTCACTTTGATGACTTCTTTCATGCCTTTGTCTGCTTCTTTCCCTTACAGTACCTGTGCTTGCATTCCCATATACGTACAGAAGTTGGCAAATAAACTCATCAATAAAAACAAATTAAAAATCCAAAGTGCAATGGATTTTTTTTCAATACAGGATTTGTTACAAGTATAGTACTATTAACTCATAATACTCCAGTAAGGTTCACCTCATCTTACTATTTATAAAGTAAAAAACTTTGATATAAGAAGAAATGTGATGAAATAAAATGAAGATCCAATTTGAGACCCATTCATTTAAAACTACTGTACTACTGTCGGTCTCAAAGTCCAGATAGTGTACTGTGTTCCAAAATTCTTTCAGATATTCTGCATATCTTTTGTATACTGAGAGTATTAGTTATAATAAAATAATTTGCATCTAGAATACCATACTGTATCTGATGAATTTTCTTGATATTCCAAACATTTTCCAAATATTAATGATAGGAATAGTAAGATCGGAATGTATGGTAGTAACTTCGGCGCACGGAAACAATGTAATAATATTTTGAAATAGAATTAAATTGTAATAGAAACAATTAAATATGTATTATTTGTAATCCAAATGAATCCACATTAAAGTTATTGACCTTTTAACCCAAAGTGAATTTTGGGTTTAATTGTTTAACTTTGCAATTCAAATAGAAATTTGGGTTATTTCAATTTCTGCCAAACAAGAAACTTGAATAAATTTGAATGTCAAATTTTTCAACATTCCCAGTAAAAAGTTAGCTAACTCAAATGTTTGGCTAACTTCAATACTCTGTTAACTCAATCAGGGGTGGATCCCCATATGATTCAGATTAGACAGTTTTTTCTTTACAGTTAAGTTCTAAAGCACATACTAGACAGTGACTTTCAAATGACTGCAATACAATAGTGCTGTTGTATAAATGATTGTCACAAATAAGATGCTTTAAAATAATTAGTTATCCAAGGTTGACAAGATTATACATCTTTTATATATTTTCATTTCTAATATTTACCACTTCACATAATCATATGATCAAAATATGTGCAATACTGCGAGTGTTACAGGTTTCACTGATTAAACAAAACACACACACACAGTACTATACTGTATATATAAATATATACAAGAGCAACAGACACAAACAGCCCCTAACATAATAAGTCTCAATTTAAACACAGGTATTCAATGTTATCAATTACTTTGGATAAATGTAACCTCATTATATTTTCCCTAGTCTTGCCAATACAATATACATGTTTATTTGTCACCATTTCATGTCTTTCAGCTTCCTTGCACTGTGATAACTGCTCACCTGAGGCTGATTGAGAACCGGAGTAACAGAGTCCGATGCATAGATAATTCTCCCAGTGTCACACGCTACTACGAAGAGAAATCCATCAGCCGCCTCTAATATTAAGTGTTTCAGTTCTTGGTCTGTGAGGAACGATGGTTTGTATGTCCCATCTGTGTTGGTATTTCCAGTGCCTGAAAGAAAATTATATTCTAGTCAAAATAATATACACATCATTTACTAATGCAATACAAAACATTTACATAATAGACAGAGCTAGTTTTTTCCTTGATCTCACACATATTATTATGTATCACAGAGCTGTATTATCTGTTGAGAATATCTGAAGAGCATATTCAATATTCAGAGCAACCAAAGAGAAAATCAAAGGTTTTGTTTCCTCTGTGTTCCCTTCCTGCATTGAATTAAGCACAGTATTACAAAACAAAATCGTATTTTGTTAAACATGGAACCTTCAACCCACTTAAATTCATAACAAATTTTGGCAATCAAATGGTCAATAGCAGGATATTAGTTTGTCAACCACTTTGACATTAGACATTATTAATAAAGCTATCTAATAACTGAATATCTTTTGATAATAGCTGATCAAGAGATAATTCCCAAGTCTGCATATCTCAGGCAACAAATAAAGCAGTGTATAATGAGTACTGTATAGTACTGGTATATCATACCACATCTGTGTATAATTTGTGCTTTATATGTACAGTAGTTGGCAATGTTGTGATATTCATTAAGCTTACCTAGCTTCATGTATGATCTGGCAATGTGTGAAAAAATAATTCTCTCAAACTAGATATAGTTTACAAAGTCCTCCAAGAGAGTTGTGAAAAGTGCCCAGTAAAGAAACCGAATGATTTAAATAAATATAATTATAATCATTTAAAAATGTAAGATATTTAATGTGTTGTACACACACATTATGGGAATATAGTAACGTGGTAAAGCATACTATATGTTTTTCCTGTAGATCATCCCTCGTGATCTTTTTATAAACTAATATTAACCAGAAAAAGATGAAAATACTCAAGAAATTAATAAATCTATTAGTCATCAGGACAAATAAGCATTAGGAAAACCACTCAACTAAATATAATAATTTCTGAGGGAGGCCTCAGTGGACCCTTGATGTTGCCTTGCCGAGATGGCTTCCCACTACCGAGTCACATCGGTCATATGACTTGACTTACCAGAGAGAGCCAGTACCCGGCTTCCCCTCACAGAGGTGTAGAGAACTGTAGATTGTTATGATCACCCACCGAGAGAGACCCACCGAGAGAGTATCCAGAAAGTAAGGGAAGCAATACAAACCACTGCATAGTTCACAAAAACGAAGCACTGAAACTGCCAAATGACTCCTCAAGTGATTCATTCAAAATCAAAATAGTTCCCCTGATCTGTGCCCAAATACCTTAGTGCATAAAGCTTCCAACAGGTGGCATCCTGTAGCTCCTGCTACCGGGCAGTACTGAGTCAGTCCTGTCACTGATGTTAGACCAATTGGTTCTTCCCGAGTCATCTCGAGATATGGGTTGCAATTCTTTTCCCTGAAAAGTGCTGGCCACCTTTTGTACTGTACTTGGTTCTGTGGGGGTACAATTTTGCATGTTTGTTTTTCTGTTTTACTTCATGAGTGTGTGTTTTAGACTATGACTATAGGTAGTGCATGGGTTGTCGACTCCTCTGCGAGGCCAAATGGTTAGGGGCATACTGTTCGTTATGTTACGGATTTCTTGGGGAGAACAACAACTCCCAGAACCCCATCAAGCAGGTATCAGCCTTTCTATATGCCAATGGTCATTCTGTCTGTCTCCATCTTGCTGCATATTAAGTCTGTGATGCATTCGAACTTCCCCGCAGATGCACTTCCATGTACCGTTCACTTTTGGGAAGGCATTTCATTTCCGAATTCCATCATCTTGCCTTTCATCTTCTTTGGTGTGAGCAGACATTTTTCAGTACATCATAGGAATCCAGACCTTACTTCCTTGATGGACCTGTCCTTGTACTAGTTTGCCTTTACATTTTGGATTTGGTACGAGATTCCTGACCCATCCTGACTGGCTTACAACTCAAACCTTTTCCTTGGAAGCTTGGCATGGATTCTGTCAAACCCAGACCCTCAAGTTTTTTTTTTCCTACCACAGATATGCAACACATTTACAATGCTAACCAGTATATATACATTTTCTTCTGTCTTCCATGAGTGAGCAAGACCCTTGAGTGGCAGGTTTCAAGCTCCACCTTTAGGTGTGTTTAGGTGGTGCTCTTTTTGCACCACTTGAGACCTGCTTCTTTGCTCTGGTGCTCCCCAAGGAAAGGAGAAAGTGGTAGTTCCATGTCCAGCTGCCTGTGCTATCTGGAGCCCTTACTGCTGAGGACCACAGTGCTTGTTCCCACTTGGTAGTTGTCTTGCATGTTTGAGCTGTTGTGGAGATGTTTTTCATATTAGCTCCATGATGACTTAGATTCACTGGCACCAGTCTCTGGTAATTAACCCCTACACTGCGCACCTGTTTTTGGCAAAAACTTCATAGTGCAATTGTCAAGGACATATTTTTGTTGTTTTTATAAATGTTCAGGTAAAGTTAATGTCAAAATGTTTCCAAATTCAACTATTTTCACTTCAAAACAATAAAAAGCATTAAAATATAGCCTAATTAAAAAAAAATACAACTTTCTGAACGAGATTTCTTGGTTGACGCAGCACAGTGCTCTCATCCTGTAACTAAGTGTAGTAACAGGATGAGAGGTATGCTCATGGTGTCCTGTCTTCCCAGCATTCTATCATATACTGCTCTGAAATTACTGACGGTTTTGGCCTCCACCACCTTCTCAAGTTTGTTCCAACTGTCTACCACTCTGCAAAAGAAAATTTTTAAATATTTTTTTTGGCACCTGTTTTCTTAGCTTGAATCGGTGTCCTCTTGGTCATGAAATTGCTGGTTTCAAGAATTCCTCTTTGTCAATTTGGTATATTCTTTTTAGTATTTTGTAAGTAGTGATCATATCACTTCTCTCTTCTATCTTCTAATTTTGGCATGTTTAACGCCCCTAGTCTCTCCTTGTAACTCTTTTTCAGTGCCGGAAGCCTTTTTGTAGCATGCCGCTGCACTTTTTCCAGGTTATTCATGTGCTTCTTGAGATTTGGGCACCATACAACTGCTGCATATTCCAATTTTCGTTTTACAAAAGTCATGAACAGTTTCTTTAGTATTTTATCATTCATATAATTAAAAGCAAGTCTGAGGTTGGGAAGTGACACACATGCTCCTCTCACAATGTTCTTTATGTGTTCCTCTGGTGACAGCTTACAATCCAAAACCACCCCTAGGTCTCGTTCTTTATTAGCGTTCTGTAATTCCTTTCCACATACTGTAATTCGTAAGTTGTGTATTGTCTATTTTCTCTGATACCACATTCCATAACATGGCATTTATTCACAATGAATTCCATTTGCCACTTGATGCTCCAAGCAATTATTGTATCTAGATCAATTTGAAGAGCATTACAATCATCTGCACCTCCTATCTTCCCCAGTATCTTAGCATCATCTGCAAACATGTTCATATAATTCTGTATTCCTTCTGGTAGATCTTTTATGTAGACGATGAACATTACCGGTGCAAGAACTAAATCCTGTGGTACTTTACTAGTAACACTCCTTCAGTCAGATACATTGTCTCTGATTAGTGCCCTCATCTGTCAGTCGGTTAGAAAGTTTTTCATCTGTGTCAGAAGTCTCCCTGCACCCCCCTACAGCATGTTCCAGTTTCCAGAACAGTCTCTAATGTGGAACTCTTATCAAAAGCCTTTTTAGGTTCAAATAGACAGTCAGCCCAACCATCTCTTTCCTATAGTATATCTGTGGCTCTATCATATAAGTTAAGTAGATTTGTTACACAGGATCTTCCTGTACGAAAACCATACTCTCTGTCCATTATCATGTCAGTACTCTCCTGGTGTTCAACACATTTATCTTTTAACTATTTTTCTAGTGTTTTAACTACCACGCTTGTTAATGACACCTATAATTCAGAGGTTCCTCTCGACTACCATTTTTATTGATTGGTACATGTTTGCCTTTTTCCATATATCTGCTAAGATTCCTGTGCACATGGATGTCTGGAATATTAATTGGAGCAGAATGCTCAGCTCAGTTGCACATTTTTGCAGCACCCAAGGTGAAACTCCAAGTCCAACCGCTTTATTTCTTCCTAGTCTCATGAGTAATTTTTCCCACTTCATCCTGTGATACCTCTATGTATTCTATGGCATGTTCTGGAATTGGTATTTAGTCCGGCTCTCTGAAATCCTCCTTTTTGTACAAACACACTTTGGACCTGTTCATTTAGCATTTCACACATATCTTTTTCATTCTCAGTAGTCCTGTTCCCCACTCTCAATCTCTTGATTTTATCTTTTATATGCAGCTTACTTTTAATGAATTTATACAAAAGGACTGGATGGATCTGTTTTACATTTGTCCGCTATATGTTCCTCTTAATTTCTTTCGGCCACTCTTCTCACTGCTGTGTAATTGTTTCTAGCTTGTTTGTAATGCTGGTATGTTTGTGGGTTAGGCCTCTTCCGATACTGAACCCATTTTATTATCTTTTCCTCTCTGGCCCTCTCAATTTCTGTTGAACCAATCCTGTTTTCTGGGTCTGCATCTCTGTTTGGTATGAATGTTTGTGTGATTTCATCATATATCTTGCAAAATTTGGCATACAGCTTTTTTACTTCCTTGTCTAGCAACAGGTCTATCTAATTAAACTCATTAAAGAATTTTCTAAGTTTCCTATAGTGTCCTCTCCTGAAATCGAGTTTATCAACTGTTTCAATGTCCCCATTCTCTTCTAGATTATATCGCAAAGCATATTTAATTTCCAACAAGACATGATCACTGTTTCCCAAGGAATGAAGGTACTGTACTGGATGTCAAATATCTCTCCTTCTTTCCTGATGAATATTAGATCCAGTACTGATGGAACATCCCCTTCCCTCATTCTTGTGGTCTGCTTGACATGTTGATACATGAATGTCTCCAGAATGAGGTTTACAAATCTGCTTGTCCAAATGTCCCCCGTTCTTGCTTCAAAGACCTCCCAATCTATTGCTTTCAAGTTGAAGTCCCTCAGTACCAACAACTGTGACTTACCTTTATCTGCTCTTACTGTAATCTCTCTCTCATGACCATTATGAGGCCCTCTCGTTTGTCATCCAGTTCCTCCTTTGTCCATGTGTGTTGCTTGCTGGTGGGCTGTAGACATTTACAATTAACAGTTTATCCTGATTCCAGACCTGCAATGCCATTATGTCAACTTCGAGGGCTTTTATTATAACACTCTTACCTCCAGGTGTTTTTTCACCAGCATAGCCACACCTCCCCCTTCCTAGTTTTGCTAATTTTTGGCCTGGTCCTTAAACCTTTTATCTGTCTACCTCTTTTGCTTCTGCTCTTTCATGGAAAGATATCTCCAAAGTTAATTCAGCACTGCAGTAGCATTTTGAATCCTCATTCAGATTTTATCGCAGAGGGGTTCTGTTCACTCTGCATGAAGGAAGTTCAGTAAGGTGGGGCCTCACTTGCTGTTGGTTACAGTAGGCCTCATGTATGTTGTATCTGTTGCAATACATTGCGAACACATTGCAGATCAATGTGTTCAGGTGTTCACTGAAAACATAACTGTACTGTAACCTTAGTATTTCACTCATTTCTTTGCAATCATTTGTCTGTGAAAGTTTCACTACCCATGTGCAGGCCCCGAATGCAGAATGTAGTTTTTATTCTAGATCTTGCGTAGAATTAAAAAAGTACAGTACTGTATTTTGGATTACTCTCTATTTTGCTTATGGCCTTTTGCTCTCTTTGCCTCTCTTGGATTTTCTATAATTCTTGCAGCTTTAGGTCAATCATTTCTATTTCTGTACATAGCTTTCTTCGTTGTTCTTGAGATAGAGTGGAGCATTTAAGATCATGTGCAATTTGCTTTTGTTGCCTATAGAGGGAACATTGTTCTCATTCCAGTTTGCATCTTTTTTTCTTTCTCTTTAGTGGTATGTAACTTGCACATATTTCTAGTGCAACTGTGCCTATTTTCTCAAGACATTGGTTTAATTTGCATTATCTAGCTGCCTTTCCCAGGTCACTGGTTGTCTTGGGTTTTCTTTCACCTCCAGTTAGCTCATGCTCCTCATGAGCCATTTTGATCTCTCGATAGAGTGCTGGCATTTTATTTTCTTCCCCAAATTCATGGTTGCCTCTTTGGTCTAGGGTACTTTTTAAAGATGGTGTTTTGGAAGAGGCTCTTTGGTGACTAATGTTTGGTTTTTCTGATTGGGGGTGCATCGTTTATTATGTCCGGTGGCAGAAGTTCACTGTTACTTGTGTGCCAACCGATCTTCTCCGTGGATATCTTATTAGTTGATCCAGTTAACTTGGTCCTCTGTTCCAAGGTGCATGCATCTCAGGTTGTCTGCAGTGTCATTAAAGCTAGCCAGCCTGCACTTCTGCAGGCTGGTCTGGTCCCAGGGACCAGGTCCCTCTTCTGCCTGCAGAAGAAAGGTTATACTTTTGGAGGTCCCACGATGTTCGCACGTTTACAACTTTGGCTGCTGTCTTCTCATGGTCTGATATCAAGTCATGGGCTGATATTCAAGCTCAGGGGGTTTTGGAGTTCTAAAAGGGTTTTGGCGCTTCAATATTTAGTCCTGGTTGGACTTGCATTGCCCTGGGCCAGGTTTCTCAGCCTGGCATCTCTTCTTTGAATATGTAGCTGCCATCTTTGCTCCTCCCTGGCAAGTCCCATATTTTCCTTCTCTGTGGTTAAATAGCATCAGGGAGCCACTGGGGGGCCCCCCCCTCAGAAAACCAGAGTTGAATGTAATGAAATGCCTCTTTCTGGTAGAGTCCTGGTGGCTCTCCAACTCCCCCCTCCCCCCTACCTGGAATGTTGATTTGTGATCAATCAACTAATCCAGTGCTACCTGGGAGAGGAAGCTACAAGACACCACCTGCTGGCCCTTTGCACACAAGGGGATGTGAATGAATCTTCAAGTGAACCATTTTGGTTTTAAGTGAATCATTTGAAGAGTTGACAGTTCTAGTGCATCATTTTTGTAACCATTGAGTGGTTTGTATCACTTCCCTTTCTGGATGCTTTCTCAGTTGTAACAATCCTCGGCTCTCTCTGCCTCTATGCAGAGCCCAGTTTCTGGTTCTGGTCTCGGTAGGCAAGCAGTGGGAAGTCATCACATAAAGATAGCTTCAGTGAGCCTCTGGGATTAACAGAAAGAGGCTTTTCATTACATTCAATGCTTGTTTTTTAAGTCGGTAATATACACAACGCTTGTTAATTATATACTGTATCTGCAGATTTATAACTTATTAATTACAACTACTGATTAGCAAGTTGGGTACAGAGATTAACTAACTTGATTATCAAATTCCAAGGTAAAAAGCCCAAGCAAACAGCAATCCACCATGAACACAACCAAGTACCGCAAACAGGTTTTTTAAGAGATCTCTAAATATTGGCAAGCAAAGAAACCTAAAGCAAACAAAGTGGCAATGAACCATGCTGGTAAACAAAGAAGCTCAAGGGAGTCAAGTGGCAAACCAAGCAAATACAGTACTGAATAACATTTAGAATGTCTCTTAAGCTAGTAACACTAATGCCAACCCAGCCATACCTGATCACTGAAAGGTTTACTCAAATACGATGAAATTTCTACGGTTGATAGCTTTTTACTCAGAATAATGAGCAAACATTTCAAATTTTACAGTAGAAAATTGTATGTTTAATTATACTTTTGCAACTACTGCATGCTTGTCATAACCTTAAACCATAAAAAAGCAAGCACCAGTACTGTAATTGTTACCAAAGAAGTTTTTTTTACAAAATTTTAAAAACATCTGATAATGTAATGTTTTATAGTGATAAACCTAAAGCACACACAGTATATATATAGCACTATCATTTGTCTTACCTCAAAGAACACTACTATTGGCTAGTTTTCTATTGCACTAAATCAAGATTGCCATAAAAGACAAATAGCTGTTGAAACTTTCAGCTTGTATAAATTTTCATTTAATAAATCATAAATTTATTATCAGAGACCCTTCCCCCTAAAACTATAGGGAAGTGGCCTATAGGCTACTGTTTAAACTCAAAATAGTAGTTTTAGTGTTTTCTAAATACTAAACAGCACATCAAACTTTCTCACACTGACATTTCTACAATCATTATACAGGAATTTTGAAGAGTGTTAACTTGTCAGACAATCTAGTGGCATTTTAGGAAATGTTCACATACTGTACTGTTATGTTGATTTCATTGTCTATGATTAACTACATTTTCTTATACTGTATATTATTTTCAAACTTCTTTAAAGTGAGACCTGAAGACTAAATATCTTCAAGATTTTCTAAGATACATTTTTGTATAAGGTTATATTTAGTGTTTTAAACTGTTAACTAGACATTCCAGTTATTTTGGAGTTGTATTAACAAATGCAAAAATATGTATGCTAATTACTAAATTAAATTCTTAATACAGTATACCATGAGGCCAGAATTTCCCATTTCTGGATAATTTGTCATGTTACTAGATATTAAGAAGAGACTAAAGGTATTAGATCATATCGTATGCAGGAAAAATTACTTCACAGGAAAGTTAAAGGAATTCCAGCATTAAGAGTGGGATGCTGAAGAGCTAGGGCATCTGACTAGCAGGTCATCTTAATCTTGAGAGAAGGCAATGTGAGCAAAGAGCCAGGGATTGACAAACCAATCCAAGAGGGACAGCACGCTACGCACACTACGGGGGTCACCGCTTACCCATTCCACTCCCGTTGGCAATCTCCATACCTGGAAAACACACTTCCAGTCATGCTTGGGGTACCTTCAAAGTGTACTAGCTGACTGAGGTACCAATTCTATGTTAGCACTTATATGACTGAATAACATTAATT
>WNGS01163519.1:8496072-8506670 GCA_020271785.1 Procambarus virginalis | reverse complement strand
TGTTTTTGCTACTACTTTTTTTCCCCCACACCACACACACACAAACACCCCAGGAAGCAGCCCGTGACAGCTGACTAACTCCCAGGTACCTATTTACTGCTAGGCAACAGGGGCATAGGGTGAAAGAAACTCTGCCTATTTGTTTCCTCCTCCGCCGGGGATCGATCCCCGGACCCTAGGACTACGAACCCCGAGCTCTGTCCACTCAGCTGTCAGACCCCTGTGTGTGTGTGTGTGTGTGTGTGTGTGTGTGTGTGTGTGTGTGTGTGTGTGTGTGTGTGTGTGTGTGTGTGTGTGTGTGTGTGTGTGTGCGCGCGCGCGCGCGCGCACACGTGTACGCGCGTAATTACGTGAGTATGTAGAAAATCCAGAGAGGTAGAATTACTGGACGACAGAGCCGGATTGTGAGGAATCCTTATCTTGGCTTCAGTGGAAGCCTCAGGAATCCTAGTGGTGCAGTAGTATACCCCCAAGGTTGCAATTATTTGACCATGTCGTGTCATAGTCGACTAGAGCGTGCGTCTGGGAACACCCATAGGTTCGAGCCCCTCCCACAGCTGGATTTGTTCATTGACATATCAGGATAATGGGATTTCTCTGTGTACGTATGTATGTATAAATGTATGTGCCGTAGGGGGGGTGGTGGCACATGTTATGCACATATTGACAGACTGTTGGCTGGTTATATCTACTAATTACCAAGACATGTTAGACCAGGTGAGGCTTCACTGGAGGAGTGGCTGAGCTCCGGCACCATGACCCCTGATTGCTCTTAAATGCATGTTGTCTGTGGATTTACCTTCATGTCTAACTTTACTCACAATGGTAGAGGCTTTTCTTACTGTTCTCTTCATGTACTTTTGTGTCATTATTTAACTGGCAGTGCTCATTAAAAAAGGTAGGTGGGTGTGTGTGTGTGTGTGGTGTGTGTGTTGTGTGTGTGTGTGTGTGTGTGTGTGTGTGTGTGTGTGTGTGTGCGTGCGCCCTTGACTGACTAGGCAGGTGCTCACTAGAGTGCTGGTCTCTGTGTTACTCGCTAAGCTCTCGGCGGCACTGTCCTTGTCGCCACAGTTGAGGACATTAGTGTACTTGGCCTGGAGTTGTGTCTATGGTGCATGCTCACTTCCGGTAGAAAGACATTATTGTCATCTCATTGGTTATATCTCCATCTATTCGCATCCCCGTGTGCGTGTCTGCGCTCTCCCTTGGGCCTGTCTGTGTGTCCCCCGTGTCCGTGTCCGTGTCTCCCCCCCGTGTCCGTGTCTCCCCCCGTGTCCGTGTCTCCCCCCGTGTCCGTGTCCCCCTTGTCCGTGTGTATGTGTCCCCCGTGTCCGTGTGTGTGGTGTTTTCTAAAAAGATTTTGCATGCGCTGCGTGTATGTGTATTTGATGTTGGTAAAGAGGGATTACGATGTTTGCATTTGTAACAAACCAATTGAGCCGTGAATTAGGCATTAATTAGTGAAGGATTAAAGGGAGGTTTGAGAAGCGTTCCCAGAGCAACAAGGGCGTAACGATCACAGGATCAGCAGACATCTTCCATCTCCTCTAAGTTTGTTCTTGCATTCTGTGTTGCTTGAATAGTTCGTCTCAACCTTACCATGAACGTGGGTTTATGCAGTACTCGGGAGATGAGCATTTTGTTCTTTATACAAATTGTAGTTTATGCAGTGAAATGCTTCCGCAAATTCCCAGGTGCTGTGTTGCATGCGGGAGTGCACGCTCGCCAAGATGCACATGCAAAGATGGGGAGAAAGTTGCCTTTAGCTCTTGTTTACAATGGCTCTGATGTGGACCAATTAACCTAGTGGACATCAAGAGAACTAGATTTTCTTCAAGCAGTGCCGGTCCAAGCTGGTATGTGGGTGTGCGGGCCGCTCCAAGCAACAGCCTGGTGGAACCAAACTCTCACAAGTCAAGCCTGGCCTCGGGCCGGGCTTGGGGAGTAGAAGAACTCCCAGAACCCCATCAACCAGGTATCAAGCAGGTAGCGCAACTAATAGGAGACAGGCCTGATGTACTTTGGCCTTTGTAAGACAATTTTCAAGTATGTGTTTCAAGTGGGGAAAATAATGGAGAGAGAAGAAGCCGCAGGAACTGGTAGCTTAGAGCACCACAGTAGTAGTGTGGGGGAGAGGAACACAAGAAGAGCAGCAATACTGAGGGGCAACACAATAATATTAACAATTAGAGCCAAAGTGGCAACAGAAAAGGCATAAATAAACATACATTATGCCAGGAAACATTGATGGCTCCGAGAAGGAGGAGGAGAAAGAGAAGGAGGAGGTGGAGGTTGCACATGAATAGAAATTCACACAAACAAGAAAACCACAAACGAAACGACGTGAAAATAATATGTAAAAAAGAATATGCATATATGGAGCCAAAGGCATAAAATTTCATTTCTACAGAAACAGTAGAACATAGAGACAGGAACAGGCAGATTAAAACATTGAAGGAGTACAGATGGTGGTGGAGAAATGCTTAAAATTTGAGCCTAACGTAAAGTCCACAGGTGCTACCACTCCCACTACCGAGGAAACATCACTCTCCACGACACCAGTAATGCCACCAAAATCAGACGAATCACGAATATTCTTGATCTTCACACAACAACGAAGTAGTAACCAGGGACATTACAGTGTCAGTTACGGTATACTTGGATCACAAACTTATTGACCGACAAACTACCATCAATACTCGCAATCTGTCCACAAGGATTAACAAACGAGAAGGGCTATTCAGTAGATTAAGGGCAGTTCAGTAAGGCAGCGTCTGGGATCTTCTCAGACGTAAGTTCGAACCCTCGTCACGGCCCTTGTGGATTTGTTCAGCAGATTATATTTTAACAATAGGACTGGAAACACGAAACAAAAGACATAAGACTTGTCAACATCCAATGAGAAATCAAAACTCCCATGCAAGGAATAGAAGAATTGACTGCCAAAGCAAACCAAGTCTACTCGAGATGTTCCAGCGCGGATGATCAAGAAAGGACCAACTTGGAGAGCGTAGATGCCGCTCTGCATCTACGCTCTGAGAGCTCTGCATCTGAGAGCCCTTCATCTGCAGAGAGCTCTGCAGATGAAGGGATATACAATTTGAAATGCCTAATAACCGAGCCCGAATATCCCAACCAAAGGTTAATCTAAACCGGGAAATTAACGCAGTAGAGCAGAGGCGACCATACTAGACTGTTGGAATGTAAAGCTGTACAAGACATGACAAATCAAAATACAATCTAAATAAATAGGGGGTGTCATTAAGTACTTAGGGGGTGGTCCATTAACTATATAGTTGTCTTAGGTACTTAGGGGGTGGTCCATTAACTATATAGTTGTCTTAGGTACTTAGGGGGTGGTCCATTAACTATATAGTTGTCTTAGGTACTTAGGGGGTGGTCCATTAACTATATAGTTGTCTTAGGTACTTAGGGGGTGGTCCATTAACTATATAGTTGTCTTAGGTACTTAGGGGGTGGTCCATTAACTATATAGTTGTCTTAGGTACTTAGGGGGTGGTCCATTAACTATATAGTTGTCTTAGGTACTTAGGGGGTGGTCCATTAACTATATAGTTGTCGGGGGACTAAATACATAGGGGGTCACAACCCGCTCCCCAGCACCCCCCCCCCACTAACCCCCCTCACCATTCAAGCCTCCGGCTCCCCCCCCCTCCCATCCCCAAATGCACAATCACTAATTATTGAACAGTTAATATCCTTTTTAATTATAATTACACTTGTTTTCTTTCGCCGAGAATGATACACAATAGAGGGAGAGGTACTAGTATATTTGGCTTATAAGTGGGACTGAAATGCCAAAAACCGGTTGTTGTTGTTTAAGATTTGCTACTTGGAGCAAAAAGTTCCAAGTAGCACGGGCTATGGTGAGCCCGTAGTCAAAAACCGGTGTTTAATGCCTTAAAGGGAGAAGGTGTGCTTGGTGCTCCAGTGGTCGAGTACCTAATGGAGCGTGCTCCTTGCGTCAACCTGTTAGACTTGCGTCACTGCCCGCCCACTGTGTCGAGTAATGATGCAACCCGTCCGCCTAATAGAGCGTCGCATTTTGACGTATACTCCACCTAAGATCAAAAATCGTCGTACTAGACAATGGTAGCGACTCGCGAAAGTGACGTACTGTCCCGTTTTCTGTTTTACGGTCCTCTGGTAGGTTTGGATAAGGGGGCACTTTAGTACGACTGTTTTTGACGTTGGTGACGCTGGCGAGAACGTGCTGAAATAACATCCAGTCTCCTTCACAGGGGTCACTTACCTATAAGAGATTAGAGTCCTAGTGCCGGGTGTGCAGCCCGTCCTCTCCAGCCTTCACAACGTCATTAAACTGACCTACTATATTGCCCGAAGTTAGCCGAGGACCCACGAATAGAAAACGGGACATCACGTCAATTTTGTGAGGTGCTGTGATGTTTAGTACATTAGTTTTTGGCCGTAGGGGATTTATACGCCAAAATGCGTCGAGACGATGGGTTGGGGATACCCAATCATTGCCCGAGTGCTGGACACGGGGTCGCGTCTCCGTCTGTAGGGTCTTCGTCCCACAGGGGATGGCTAAGGGGACGCTTAGCCCCGAAATCGTCTCAAGATAACCTCAGTCTCGAAATAACCTCAGTCTCGAGATAACCAGATCTTGACTGCTAGTTAAAGCCTATGTCAGAGTCCTTCGGTTTGCCACTCAAAGGTCTCTATGGGCCAGAACATTTGTTTTTAATGTACTGGTTAAGCAACATCTTTCCCGCGTAATCTTTGTAGTGTTGAGGCACTCAAGACATAGCCTCGAACGTCAGCCCGTCTTCATTAACGATGGCCAAATGATCGTTAATCTAGGGACCAAACCCTGTTTATGAATGAAAAACACTCAACACACTGGACGTCTTAACTGATGACGTTCGAACTTTTCTGGAATAGTGCTTTTCTGACCTCTGTTCGGAACGCAGATCGTTAAATGCTTCACCTATGCCCAAATTCACCTATTCACCAAATACCAATAACTGCCAACTGAACCTAAACGCCATCCTAACTTAACCTAAGCTAGGACAAACTATACACTTAATTTTAATATTTAATACTATTAATTTATAATTGAATAAATACCAATTTTTAAACAGAGGCTGTTAAAATTGAGGAGGTGCATGTGGGGGCGGCCGCAGGTTGCACCAGGATGGGGGTGAGGGTAGGGGTTACCGTAGGCAGTTGCATAACTAACTACGGAGAAGCTGGCTTTGCAGGACTGCATGTGGTGGGCCACCTGCACCCGGGTCCGGGCAGGGGCGGCCGGCCGGCCGGCGCGTATATAAGGCTGAGCGGAAGTAAGGTCAAGATAGAGGTCGAAGCCTCAAGCCGCATCTCTCCGTAGGCGGAGAACGCCAGCATTGTGACAGCCACGGTTACTGATGGCACCGGGGTTGAGGGGACTGAGTGCTAGGACAGATAATGATTACAAAAGAGTGCCAGTGCGTTGATGAAAGGCTTTTATCACCGCTTCTCAAAACATTCCCGTGTTGAACTTGTTCATGCCTCCTCCTCTTGCTACCACCTGAGCGGAACAGTTCGCTCCCTGTATCACCCAAGCTGATACCTGTACCATCTCATCCTCAAGCTGTGTGCGCTCCAGCGGCCGACCCCAAAGATGCAGCCGTCAATTTTAAAATGTTGTTCATTCAATATAGGAATATAAATTAAGATTATTATATATTTGCATATGTAGGCGTGGGTTAAGTTGTGTGTTTAGGTTCTGTTGGCGATTATGTATATTTGCAGTACGTGGGTGAAGCATTTACCGAGTTGCGATTCGAACAGAGGTCGTCAGCGAAGCACTGTTCGAAAAATGTTCAAACGTTATCAGTTGGAAGTCGTGTTTTTCATTTATAAACACAGGGGTTTAGCGACTACATGTAATGAATATTGGACTTTGTTTATGGGTATGGGCTGGGTACAGGGTTCCTAAACCACCCTCCCTGCCACTCCTTGGTGAACAACACACCATGATGGCGAACCACTACCCCTGCAGCCAGCCAGACCACTACCCTGCCAGCCAGCCAGGCAGCCAGAACCACTACCCCTGCCAGCCAGCCAGAACCACTACCCCTGCCAGCCAGCCAGAACCACTACCCCTGCCAGCCAGCCAGAACCACTACCCCTGCCAGCCAGCCAGAACCACTACCCCTGCCAGCCAGCCAGACGGACGAAGCAGCAGCCAGGTTGGCGTGGGCAGGTGTGGCAGGAAGTGAGCATGTGACCAGGTGAACAAGAAGGGAGGCAGATAAGGCGCGTCAGCAGCGGACCATAACGTTATGCTGAGAGTAGCGTGGGAACTGTGGAGAGAGAACCCTCATGGCTGGCCTCCCTCACTCCCTGGGATTGCTTCCACCACCGCCATCTTGGAACTCCCTGCATGGGGTTCACCTCCACTATAAGGCCATGGTGAACCTCTCCACGGCCTTACGTGCTGGGAACCCGTCCTCGCAAATTCGTATAGTCAATATTGACTTATTAAATATGTGCATAGGTGACATACTTAACATAATAGTTTCCCTTGAAAAGCTTCATAGAAAACACCGACCTTACCTAACCTACTTACTATGTTAAGATAAGCATCTTATTGCTTCGTAATTACAATTATTACCTAACCTATACCTATAATAGGTTAAGTAACAATTGTAATTACGAAGCTATAAGATGCTTATTTTAACATACTAAGTAGGTTAGGTAAGGTCGGTGTTTTCTATGAAGCTTTTCAAGGGAAACCATTTTGTTTAGTATGTCACCTATGCATGCAACTAATAAGTCAATATTGACTATACGAATTTGCGAGGACGGGTTGGTGCTGTATACTGGTACAAGTGAACCCGTCCTTCGCTCCGGTAGAAAGGATCGAATTTGTTCGTCTATCTTATTAGTTTTATGAGTTCTTAGTGCATTAACTTGTGTTTCTCTTGCTGTATTAATATATTGAAGCTCTCGGCTGTTTCACTAGGCAGTCTCTTATCTCTTCTGTCACGTACTGTCAATGTGTCCTTAAAAATGTTAAGTTCTCTAGTTCTAATTTACATAATTCTTTAATCCTAAAAAATGTAATTTTCTTGACTGTACCTGCCTTAGAAAATGTCTTAGGAATGGGGTATGAGTAAAGGATGGGTCGACGAGGTCAGTGACGGTCAAAGAACAGACCTGCGCCAGATTGATGAAGATTAAGCCACCCTTTTAAAAGGTGGCACGGGCATGAATAGCCCGTAAGTGGTGGCTCTTTTGGGCCATTACCAATATCATTAGCTGATACTGGAGATCTGTGGAGGTGCCGCTGCACCCTACGTGACGGGAGATGTCTCCCGTGGACCTGCACTAAGATTGATAAAGATTAAGCCACCCAAGAGGTGGCACGGGCATGAATAGCCCGTAAACCTGCACTACATCCTCGTGCGGTATTTATATCCCAAGTGCTGTTGGTTCACCGCAAGTTATCAACACTCGCGCTATTGTCCGCGTCAACACCTCCAATGTTATACCTCCTCTTGGGTATATGCTTTTCTCAGGAGCGGTCTCTCATAACATCCTGTTATGCTCTTTGGTCTCTCCTCTCAAACCTTCACTTAGTGGTGTGTATGTGTGTACACACACATTGATGTTCTTACAGGGTGAGCATCAGCTCCTGGGCTCTGGTTTTCAGTTGGCTATCGAATCCTGGTGCTCCTGGTGCCCCTAGTAGAGCGGATGGCGACCTGAACTTATGGCTCGCATCAGCTGCAGGTCCCGGTGCCAAGTACTGTTAGGTGTTGGCCTCCAGCCCGAGCACTTGCCTCGGTGGCAGGTCTGGTAACTCCCATGACCCTCCATACTACCATCCCATCTCATCCAAGTCACAAGGCGGAGCGGGCACCTCCTTGATGTATACACTTGTACACTGCTTGAGGTGCTTCCGGGCTTAGCGTCCCCGCGGCCCGGTCGTCGACCAGGCCTCCACTGCCTTGTTTACCTCCATCCCCGGCCCTCCTGGTTCCAGTTCACCCAATAGTAGGGGAGGTTATTAACCCCAAATTGCGGAACTAGTAGGGAGGGCTGTTGACTTGACTCGGGAAAACCCATCCCTCATGTCGATTACTTGGGTACACCGGCAGGTAGAGTTTGTCTGGTGACACGAGTCTTGTGTTTAAGGTCCGCATCCCCCCCCCCCAACCGTCTGTCAGGAAGGTAATTTCTCTCTCTCTCTCTCTCTCTCTCTCTCTCTCTCTCTCTCTCTCTCTCTCTCTCTCTCTCTCTCTCTCTTTTATATATATATATATATATATATATATATATATATATATATATATATATATGTATATAATCTCTTAATCTCTTCGATGAAGTACAATGTAGGTAGAAGGCACCTGACAGCTGAGTGGGCAGCGCTTTGGATTCGTTGTCCTGAGATTCCGGGTTCGTTCCCCGGTGGAGGCGGAGACAAATGGGCAAAAAGTTTCTTTCACCTTGATGCCCCTGTTACCTAGCAGTAAATAGGTAAATAGGTGCCTGGGAGTTAGACAGCTGCTACGGGCTGCTTCCTCTTCCTGGGGGGGGGGGGCAAAAGGAGGCCTGGTCGAGGACCGGGCCGCGGGGACGCTAAGCCCCGATATCATCTCGAGATAACCTCAAGATGGTGGAGGAGCAGATGAGCGAGTTGATCATAGAGCCTCGGGTGCATCAGAGCCCCCGACTGGGGTGGGGTTTCCCGGCGTAGGGATGGGAAGTCGTAAAGAGTTTATGGCGGGTCGGACGGGCCCGTGTCGTGACCCGTAGTCAATGGCCGGTCTGTGCCTACATTCACCCACGCCCGCCGTCCCCCCGCCCTCTATTGTTCCACGCCCCCGCCACGCCCTGCTCCACGGAGACACTGTATATCAGGGTCTCATCTTCAGGACACTCCCACACCCTTCACATCGTTTTTAAATGCTGCAATACACTATAGAGGTATTTGTTGTAGGTACAATAGGTTGTGGTGGGTCAGTTTTGTCATCAGTGGGCTTGAGGCCAGCGGCAGATGCTGGTGTGCCGGGGGGGGGGGGGTCTTGGGGTGTAGTATACAAGGACTTCGGTCGCTCAGCAAGAGCTCGTCCCGGCCTGCACAAGCTTCTGGACTCGAGAAATGGCAGCGGTTTGCAAGACGGGCTTGATGGAGGCACAGAGACTATAGTGGAAGTTTATGCATTCTTCATTTCCCCCTAAACCCCCCTGACCCTCCCTCCCGCCCTATCGTAACCGTCCCCCAACCGTCATACACCCCCCCCCCTTCCCTCATCCGCCTTTCAACGCGGAAATGGCCGCCGTGTGACCGTATTGCAAATGCAACATTTCATTGCCATGTAAACTGCCTTTTATTACTCTGCAGTCGGCGATATTGGCTTTGGGATGCAATGTGACTGGTCGTACAAGAACCTGCCGTGGCGTGTACACCTTCAGTACTTGGGTGGTTTGTCGTCGTTACTGCTGCTGTAGTGCGTGTTGACAAGAGTGTAGTGATGTCCTCCTGTACTGCCAGGTTGTGGCCAGCCTTCCCTGTGTAGTGATGTCCTCCTGTACTGCCAGGTTGTGGCCAGCCTTCCCTGTGTAGTGATGTCCTCCTGTACTGCCAGGCTGTGGCCAGCCTTCCCTGTGTAGTGATGTCCTCCTGTACTGCCAGGCTGTGGCCAGCCTTCCCTGTGTAGTGATGTCCTCCTGTACTGCCAGGTTGTGGCCAGCCTTCCCTGTGTAGTGATGTCCTCCTGTACTGCCAGGTTGTGGCCGGATGTGCAGAATACCCCCGTTGAAAACAGAGGTGCAACAGGTACTCACAGCACCAGGAGAGAGAACTCTTATCAACATCAGAGGCCCGAGACTGTTCAACACGCTGCCACTACACACGAGGGGGCGTAATTGGCAGACCCCTCACAGTGTTCAAGAGAGAACTGGATAAGCACTCCAAGTGATAACTCATCAACCAGGCTGTGACTCATACGTCAGGCTGCGAGGAGTCGCGTCCAACAGCCTGGTTGACCAGTCCAGCAACGAGGAAGCCTGGTCGAGGACTGGGCGGCGGGGGGGGACGCTAAGCCCCGGAATCATCGCAAGGTAACAGCAAGGTAAGGGCTCACAACACACACACGATCCACAAGGGCCGTGACGAGGATTCGAACCTGCGTCCGGGAGCATCCCAGAACCTACCCTACATAAAGGTTGAACCGGTCTCGTCGTAGCTCAGTCGATTAAGGCAGTGTCTGGGATGCTCCCAGGACGCAGGTTCGAATCCTCGTCACGGCCCTTGTGGATTTGTTCGTAAGGGCTCACAATCCCAGCCGCAGTTACACCAGAGCTGACAATACAATATACACACCGCCAGATGCAACAGTTGAGGAATTCATTGAGCAGACATCACATCAACATAGAGAATAGCCTGGATAACCTAGCAAACCCAGTAGCAAATATTATCTTCCTTGGACACTTCTGTCTACCCAGTTAAAGTTGGAGAATAGCAAACAATAACATTATAGCAGGAAATGAACCTGGAAATAACCAGTCACAGATCAGAGAACTACTGAGCTTCTGTGCTACTGTAAGCTTCTGTAAGC
>WNGS01163519.1:8465915-8470512 GCA_020271785.1 Procambarus virginalis | reverse complement strand
CGCTCTCTCGCACTAGTGACCACCCACACATTACACTATTATATTTTGTATAAGAGACAGACATATAGACACATTGATGGATAGATGGATAATTGATGGATGGATGGAAAGACGAAGAAATTGATGGACAGAAGGGAGACAGATCCGAGCAACACCGGGTACCCCACCTAGTACATTATATAACATGCTTGTTAAGCCACAGTTGCTAAGTAAGCCGAATTCCTTTTCAATGACAGATTTAGCAGATTTAGAGAGAGCGAGCTGAATTCAACACTTATGGAGTGCATTTGAGCCATAATTGATTTAGCATCTGCATCTAACCTAAATAGATGCATTAATACTCTCTATCTTAAGTGCAACTCGATCATATTAAATAACACCATTATTCATGTGTCAATATCGTAATGTTTATAAACAAAACACCCGCGAAGAGCGAAAACAAAACACTAACAAGATGAGGCAAGCCTTGCTAATTAGGCCAAGTCAAGAGAGTTCTGTCCCAAAAAAAGCAAAAACGTACACATAGTTATGAATTTTAATCTACACTAGCGTGAACATAATTAATTCATGTGATCATCGAGAGGCGAACTCTGGTTTGATTAGGTAGCAGATACTTTACCACAAGGACCCATAAGGAGCAGGTTACCTTGAGGTGTTAATATATATATAGTGGTATGAAATACTGAAACAGTATAGTTTACCCCATAGAGGGAAGTCGGTCGGCCGAGCGGACAGCATGCTGGACCTGTGATCCGTGGTCCTGGGTTCGATCCAGGCGCCGGCGAGAAACAATGGGCAGAGTTTCTTTCACCCTATGCCCTGTTACCTAGCAGTAAATAGGTACCTGGGTGTTAGTCAGCTGTCACGGGCTGCTTCCTGGGGGTGGAGGCCTGGTCGAGGACCGGGCCGCGGGGACACTAAAGCCCCGAAATCATCTCAAGATAACCCCTTACTCTGATCTACCGTCTTGGCTTGAGAAGCCATTGAAGTGGAAGAATCGTCTGTTTTATGCAAGTACGGACAATTATTGACAGTAGAAAAATTATATTCATTTTCCCGAGATCAGTGAATAAAGGTGCACATTGCTACAGGAATTTTTGTTTGTTTGAAAATATTTAGCTGTGTAGCTGGCGGACAGCACCAACAATCGTCATTGGAAGTGTTAATGTGACCCTGGCATGCGCTTCCTGTTTTTTTAATTCTGTCGAAATCTGACCAGCCTATGTTTACCCCGTACCCCAGACCATTCCCTCTGCCAGTTTGGGTGAGGCCAACCTTGTGTCCTCCAACTTCGGACAGACATTCTCTCTCTCTCTTATGGTAGGGCTATTTATTATTATTATATTGATGGATTGCCATTGTTAGTGAGAGGAAGCTTGTTAGATATACAGAGGCCCCCAAAGGCCAACGAGTGACCTTTTCCAGGATGCCGAAGCATCAGGTGTAAGGAAACCTGTCCGTCTGGTGTTGGAAGTGGTTTACACATGGGGGGGGGGGTTTACCTTACCTTGAGGTTACCTTGCGATGATTCTGGGGCTTATCGTACCCGCGGCCCGGTCGTCGACCAGGCCTCCTGGTTGCTGGTCTGGTCAACCAGGCTGTTGGACGCGGCTGCTCGCAGCCTGACGTATGAGTCACAGCCTGGTTGATAAGGTATCCTTTGGAGGTGTTTATCGAGTTCTCTCTTGAACACTGTGAGGGGTCTGCCAGTTATGCCCCTTATGTGTAGCGGAAGCGTGTTGAACAGTCTCGGGGCCTCTGATGTTGATAAGAGTTCTCTCTCAGAGTACCTATTGCATCTCCACTTTTCAACGGGAGTATTGAAGTTGCATACTCTTTTATGCTCGAGTGTGTTTACTTGAGTTTACGGGAACTGGTTGGAGTAGTAATATGTGTTTGAGTACTTGCTTGCTTGCTTGCTCTGTATACTATCTGGAGAGTTAACAGCATGGCGAGAGCGTCAGTGAGGTTATACACTGTGTGAGGTTGTTGTTGTTGTTTTAGATTCAGCTACTTAGAACAAAAGTTCCGAAGTAGCACGGGCTATGGTGAGCCCGTAGTGAACTTACCCGGCACAGGAGCGGGGCTGTAACTGGAGTGTGAGGCGAGGGAGGCCTTTCTTAATACGAGTACCAGCGAACCTGTTTGTGAGAAAGCGCGGCAGCCCTGAATTATACCTGGATGGTACCTGGTTGATGGGGTATTCTGGGAGTTCTTCTGCTCCCCAAGCCCGGCCCGGGCCAGGCTTGACTTGTGACCATGTTCACATCAAGGGCGAAGCCCTGTACGAAGAGTCGAGTTGTTTTTCCTTAGAATAATGTTGTGTGTAAGCTATAAGAAAATGTTTACCTGAAGTAGATTATATAAACGGTAATGTCGAGAGGTCTGAGGAAACCCTGGCCATAACAGGCTCAGGCTGCGGGTGTAGAATAACTCTCGAAATCGTCAACAGGTGTTTAACAGGTGAAACGTTACCTCCCATCCTTTGTTGAAACAAAAAAATTAACACATTATTAAAGTTTCGAATGCAGTAACTTTTTAAAATATATATATTTAAAAATAATTTAATTGTAATGTATAATTTAATTTTAAAAATATGTACTTTGCATATATGTATATATAATGTATTATTTTTTGTGTTTTCCAGGTGAGTATCTGCGGTTGGCTGCGTCTTGGAAGCGCCGGGGTTTGTACATTGTTAGCCTCTTCCATAGTTTGTGTACACACACACACACACACACACACACACACACACACACACACACACACACACACACACACACACACACACACACACACACACACACACACACACACACACACACACACACGTGTGTGCGCGTCAGGGGAGTCGACATGCCGTAAAATTTTTCCACTGGTCAGTTTCTGACGTTGACAAATATAGGGAGGTATTTCACCGTTAACTTGGTTAGTACAGGTGCCCACTATGCCGTTGGTAAGTAATTAAGAGTCAGTATTTCCAGAAGGCACTCGAATAGCTACACAACTTGAGGTAATTATTCCACCCATCCTCTTACTGAACGCCCTACCTTATTTACATCTTATATATATATATATATATATATATATTATATATATATATATATATATATATATATATATTATATATATATATATATATCGTTGAAACGACATTAGATTTGTGATTCTGGCACGAATCTTCTCGATTCTTGCTTCAGTGAAAAAACCTAAGGAATATCGAGAAGATTTGTGCCAGAATCATAACGCTAAAACTTTCTGTCGTTTTCAGCGAAATATGTTTAAAAAGAGACTGCGACCAAAATATATCAGTAGTATATATAATCATTAAATTCTATCTCGCTTTAGCTTATATACAAAAATCATAATAATTAGCTTTAAAAAAAAGTCGTTTACTTCCTCTAACGGATATGAGCTGTCATGTGTGTCAGATAAAGCTGCCTTCACCGGCGTTGTTGTGTTGCTCTGTTCAGGCTGCTTGTCCAACCACCGGGCTGTGTGGTATGTGGCCTGCGGGCCGCTCCAAGCAACAGCCTAGTGGACCAAACTCTCCAAGTCAGCCTGGCCTCGGGCCGTCTTGGGAGTAGAAGACTCCCAGAACCCCATCAACCAGTATCACCAGGTTGTAAATGGTGCCTCGTGCCTTCTACATTACATGTTATCTCCACTTCATATTGTGGTTGTGGTGTATGGCAGCGTGTTTGTGAGCCGGGGGCTTGCTCACCCTCGGTGGTGTGGTTGGGGATCAGTTCTCCAAGAATGATGTGGGCCTTCCGTTGAAATAAAACATTGCCTGTTTAGTTTGCATACCTTTAAGAACACGAGTCGTTTGGTGTGTATCTTTGTTGGTGTAGCTCATGCTGTGTATTTCTGGGGGATGGGTGGCCTTCGTGCACATAGGCCAAGTGTCTACACTGTATACTGGAGCCGTCAATTACTTTTGGAGGAGCAGATTGGCACCAGTGCTTCAAAATGCTATCTGGAAAATGCCAATACTTCAAAATGCGGTCTGAACAGTTGCGTCAATTAATGCGTCTACTTGTAAGTAAAAGTAGATTTTCTTCATTCATACAGCCCCGAAATCACCCCAAGGTAATCTATTATAGGTAAAGTATTATAGGTAAGGTATTCCATACAGCCCCGAAATCACTTTTAGGTAACCTCAAAGTAAGGTAACCCTTTTTATAACAAAATGTAAGTACGTTTGGATAGACGTAAGGGACGCTCTCTTAGAGAATTGTTAAATGCCGCTTTAAATAAGACAGTAAAGAAATTTAGGGGTGAAAAGTCGTTTAGCACCAGGAAAGAAAAACCAGTTTTAAATGGACTGTGATTGATGAAACACGAGGAGAGGAGCGGAGGATGTTCCTAGCGGAGGATAAACAGTTAGTGGGGAGTCACTGCCCTGTCACGCCCAGCCTGTCACGGCCAGTGCCTGTCCTAGACCTCTGCCGGAGCAGGCGATGGGCCAGGAGTCATTGGCGCTAGTTACATCTCAAGAAATATGGCTGCAGCTGAACCAATTGGATGCGCTGGCCTGCACTTGGACCTCGTGTAATTGGCTGGGTCCCGCGATTGGTCTCTGGCAAGGTAATGA
>WNGS01163519.1:8453415-8460915 GCA_020271785.1 Procambarus virginalis | reverse complement strand
TGCATAATAAATAAATGACGTGGTGGGGGTTAGCATCAGTGGGGGGACTAAGACCTCTAAGCGAGGCAGTGTAGGGCAAGCACCAGGCTTCCAACTGGTACTTGGCTTGGCGCCTAAGGTGTGCGCAATATCAACGCCTACGTCACTGGCTGCGTATTTGTTATCTGCGTCACTGGCCGACGAGTACTTGTGATATCAAGACCCTTTCAAGCAAGAAATGCCAAGCCAATGATGGAACTATATAAAGGCAGGACATGGTATATGAGTCAGCTTACAGTACGGGGAAAGATTCCGTGCGTGGCAAGATATCTGGATATAACTTTAGATCACACTGGGCACGTACACCATGCACGTACACCATGCACGTGTTCATGGACCTTTGTATGAACGGTAGGCATTATTTTGGCGAGTACACAGAAATCACACTTAAGGTGATTATCAATGATAAAACCCGTAGGCGCCGTTAGACCGAGCCTGACCCCAGGCCGGGCTCTGGGGAGTAGAACAACTCGCGAAACCTTCTCCAGGTATGCTCAAGGTATGAGGATTCGAACCGATGCTCCATAACATTGGCGAGTACGTGATCTCTACTTTTCTACCATTTACACAGCACCATCACCTATAAACACTATAATTAAATACGCAGATATATATATATATATATATATATATATATATATATATATATATATATATATATATATATAAAATATATGTGTGGTGTGTGTATATAATATAGGTTCCTGATCCTGCTTCAGATCAAGTAACATTTTAGTGTAGGCAACTTTGCGGTATAAAGTTGGGTGTTACAGAGTTAAGTCTTTGGACAAATTCATATGGTTAATAGTGGGGTCAACTTGTAATTTTGTCCTGCCTCGTTGTCCTGCCTCGTTGTCCTGCCTCGTTGTTTAACACAAAGCAAATAAAATTGTCATTGAACTATAGTTATATACTTATTAATTCATACCTTAAGATTCACTCGATGAAAAATGTCTCGATATTAGGGAGCCGGTGTCTGAGTGGACCGAACACTGGACGGGTGATCCTGAGGTCCCGGGTTCGATCCCGGGCCCCGGAGAGAAACAATGGGCAGAGTTTGTTTCACCCTGATGCCCCTGTTACCTAGCAGTAAATAGGTACCTGGGAGTTAGTCAGCTGTCACGGGCTGCTTCCTGGGGGTGGAGGCTTGGTCGAGGACCGGCCCGCGGGGTCACTAAAGCCCCGAATCATCTCAAGATAACCTCAAGATTAATAGTTAGCAAGGATATATCATCACAAATTTGAGGTAATATATATNACTGGTATATATACATCAGATCGCTTGACCCAAGTTGGGAGCAGGTTTGTCTGGGCTTTCGCGTTGTCTGTTTAGGCCCTCCAGCAGTCAGTAAAGCTGTTGTATGTATGTATGTATGTATGTATGTATGTATGAGTATGTATGTATGTATGTATGTATGTATGTATGCCCTCGTCAGTAAAGTCATAACCGCGGTGATTTTCGCTAGTAGGTCGTTGTGGCGGGTGAGAGATTCGAACCCATCACTGGACGCCATCTTTTTTCTAATATGTAGCACAGTACGGCGCTTGGAGCCCTTCCTTTGCTTGAAAGATTACAACTTGTTCGACTGTGAGATGGCCTTTGACACAAGACCTCAACAAATCCAAGATTTGGGAGAATGGGACGAAGTTATCTTGAGGTTATCTTGAGATGATTTCGGGGCTTTTAGTGTCCCCGCGGCCCGGTCCTCGACCAGGCCTCCACCCCCAGGAAGCAGCCCGTGACAGCTGACTAACACCCAGGTACCTATTTTACTGCTAGGTAACAGGGGCATAGGGTGAAAGAAACTCTGCCCATTGTTTCTCGCCGGCGCCTGGGATCGAACCCAGGACCACAGGATCACAAGTCCAGCGTGCTGTCCGCTCGGCCGACCGACTCCCTCTCCCGGATGGGAGGAATGGTGCCCAACCATTTGGACGTTCAATCCCCGACCATCCAAGTGGTTGGGCACCATTCCTCCCCCCCCCCCTCTGTCCCATCCCTCCCTTATCCTGGCTTTCTCCTGATGATTCCCTTCCCCCTTCTACCAGTTGCATATCCTCCATCTTTAATGACAGGTTTTTGTTGGGTGTCTTCTATCAAAGGCCATCTCACAGTCGAAGAAGATGTAATCTTCCAAGCCCTCTCTTTATTTGAATTGGGTTGCCCAATCATGAAATTCTGTTAGATTCGTTAGACACGATCAACTCTCTTCTCAGATTTTTTACCTTTTCCAGATTCTCCAGAATTATTCTCCATTACCTTGTAAGGGATGGCTGGATGTCAGGGTTACTGGTCTATAATTTGTATCCGTGGTTTCTATCCCCTAAATATTGGCATCCTGTTAGCATCTTACTATAGTTTAAGATGCTTTCTTGTCTTTTCCATTTGGTCACCATTTGGTCCGGGAGACATCTCCCGTCACGCATGGTGCAGTCGCACCTCCACAGATCTCCAGTATCATCTATTGTTACTGGTAATGGCTCAAAAGGGCCACCACTTACGGGCTATTCATGCCCGTACCACCTTTTGGGTGGCTTAATCGTCATCAATCAATCAATCCTGTCTTTGTATACAGTCAAGCCTAGCCTGGCCTCGGGCCGGGCTTGGGGAGTAGAACTGCCAGAATCCCAGGAGCCGGTCGGCCGAGCGGACAGCACGCTGGACTTGTGATCCTGTGGTTCCGGGGTCGATCCCGGGCGCCGGCGAGAGACAATGGGCAGAGTTTCTTTTACCCTATGCCCCTGTTACCTAGTAGCAAAATAGGAACCTGGGTGTTAGTTGTCACTGGCTGCTTCCTCGGGGTGGAGACCTGGTCGAGGACCGGGCCGCGGGGACACTAAAAAGCCCCGAAATCATCTCAAGATATCCTCAAGATAACCCATCAAGAAGGTACAGTGTTATGGTCATAAATGTATACAGTATCCCAGCCCTTGACTTCAATACTTGCAGGTATTTCCAGGTGTTTCTTTACCTTCTCTGCCGTCACAGTGTCACAGAACATTCCCTTGGTCTTCTATGTGTGGCACCCAAGGGATGGCACACAATATACCAAGAAGTCAAAGACAGTTAACAGGAGCCTCGCCTCCGCTCTGTGTCTAGCAGAGAGAGAGCCTCGTTTCTACCCTTAATGCTGCTGGTCGACCAGATGAGACTACCTGTGTATCTGTCTACCTTGGCAGCCACCTACGTCACCCTCACTACAAGTCAAGAAGGTGGTGCTGCTGCGACCCACTGGGAAATAGACCATGATGGTCACAGGACCATGGAGCGACCTGAGGGCCGCTCCAAGCAACAGCCTGTTGGACCAAGTTATCACAAGTCGAGCCTGGCCTCGGGCCGAGCTTGGGGAATAGAAAAACTCCCAGAACTCTCTCCAGATATGCTCCAGGTATCAGTACGACTTCGTTCCTTTCGAATCTTGAGACCCCCATTGCTCATAGAGGAAGACTGCCAGAAGCTTTCTTAAGGATCTGGGTTCCAGACTAACTGATACAACACCAGATACAAAGAGTGGTCAGTTTTCTTTTCCAAATGTAGCGAGTCAAATTCGAAACCCTCACTGCCTCCTCGGTTCCTGCTTCAGCATCTGAGGTGTTGTAAGAAATCTACAGTTTCTTAGAAACAATTTTTTTATGCTACTATTTTGTAATTAATCAGTTTTGTAGCCATTTAACTTAGCTCGGGAAAGCGTAAAAACATATATATATATATATATATGTATAACATACATATATATAAAAGCGTATATATATATATATATATATATATATATATATATATATATATATATATATATATATATATATATATATATATATACACACACACACACACACACACACACACACACACACACACACACACACACACACACACACACACGTACTCTCGTATGCACAAACGCACGAAATAGCAGGAAGTGAGAATTTCTTTCCATTCTGTTTGGGCTTTAAAAGTTTTTTCCTTTTTTTTTGTTAGAAAATCAATTTGAATGAACTGGCATGCGATACAAGCGAGCTCATTTGTATAGACATGATTTCCAGATTATACGCGTTATAAGGCGTAGTGTGGCCTGGTGGCGTCTCATCACGGCACTGTTTGATGGTGATTGATGATAAAGATTAAGCCACCCAAAAAGGAGGCGAGGCACGGGCATGAATAGCCCGTAAAGTTTGTTGGTGAATGATGGCGGGGTTTGCTTGCCACGTTAAAGACAGGGAATGATAGTATCTTATCTACCTTGAGGTGCTTCCGGGGCTTAGCGTCCCCGCGGTCCGGTCGTCGACCAGCCCTCCTGGTTGCTGGACTGGTCAACCAGGCTGTTGGCCGCGACTGCTCGCAGCCTGACGTACGTATCACAGCCTGGTTGATTAGGTATCCTTTGGAGGTGCTTATCCAGTTCTCTCTTGAACAATGAACCAGTAGCACTCCCTTTAACTCGTCGTAAATAGGTTCATGAATTGAATGGTAACGCTGATCTTGTATAGTCAAATGAGGTTGATAGTCGTCGGTAATTCTGATCTGTTAAACTACTTGCTGAATGTGTGACGGGGACGTTCTGTATTGTATACTCGGCGTGGACATAAGTTTCCGGTGTGAACCAACTCCCAAACGCTCTAGGTATACCTAAAGACAAATTAGGTATGCCCTCTACGTCGGCTTATGAGGTGCTGAATACTCTTAAAGTCCCTCCTGAAGTATTGTACAGAAACAATTACACCGTAGCAAATCAAACATCACTGAAGCTCTGCTTGGGGGTAAACTGTCTACATTCAGCCGCTGATACCAGTTTACACACCCGAGACTGTGTGAAGTTTGGATATGATGTGCTGATAAGCGTGCCTTTGGAGTCTTGAGGAAGCCGCTACCTCGAGAGACTGAGAAGAAGAAAGTTGATGTTAATAATGTCTTCGTGACGGGGCTGGTACGTCTGACAGGTGTGCTCCGTCACGTCATCGCGAACACCTAGGTGATGACAGTCCAGGTGGTGACAGCCCAGGTGGTGACAGTCCTTGTGGTGACAGCCCAGGTGGTGGCCGCCGTCTGAATGATTCGACGCAAGAACATTACAGTTGAGTGTGGTCTGTACGGAGAAAATGATACACTTAAAGGTTTAGCATATATGTCGCTCTCTTGACGGTAAATTATTTCTGCCACAATCTCGAAAGTTTGGATTATTTTGTTAACTAGTTATTCCGTGCTTGGCTGAGCACGCAAGACTTGGCCACGAGCTGATGGAGGAGGATAATGAGAAGGTGAAAGGAGGGAAGAGATATAAGGAAAAGTAAAGGAGGGGGAAAGGAATGAAAGAGTGAATGAAGGGAGAGGGGATAAATAGAGAGCAAGGGGAGCGCAGCAAGACGGTAATGGACGGGGGAATGACAGGATTGACAGCTCTGTGATACTACACGGAAGACCTGACTGGGACGAGTTGTACTGGACTTCATGGCAGGTTGACAGGGTGGAAGTGCGTGCGCGTGTGCGCGTGCGTGCGTGCGCGGGTGTATGTGTACTCACCTATTTGTGCTTGCGGGAGTTGAGCTCTGGCTCTTTGGTAATGCCTCTCAACTATCAATCAACTGGTGTACAGGTTCCTGAGCCTATTGGGCTCTTATCATATCTACAGTGTGTGTGTGTGTGTGTGTGTGTGTGTGTGTGTGTGTGTGTGTGTGTGTGTGTGTGTGTGTGTACTCACCTATTTGTACTCACCTATTTGTGCTTGCGGGGGTTGAGCTTTGGCTCTTTGGTCCCGCCTCTCAACTGTCAATCAACTGGTGTACAGATTCCTGAGCCTACTGGGCTCCATCATATCTACCCTTGAAACTGTGTATGGAGTCAGCCTCCACCACATCACTGCCTAAAGCATTCCATCCGTTAACTACTCTGACACTGAAAAAGGTCCTTCTAACGGCTCGTGTGTGTGTGTGTGTGTGTGTGTGTGTGTGTGTGTGTGTGTGTGTGTGTGTGTGTGTGTGTGTGTGTGTGATCCCCCCGGGCAGGCCAGGGCACCGCCTGGTGTACATATCAAGCAACTACTGCCATGGAAGCAAGGATTAAGAAACACCCATGCCTTGACTTGACCATGCCCCCGAAATCATTTGTATAGACCAGACAATGAGTAAAGGATGAATAAACACACTCATCAGACCGGAAGCTGAGCTGGTCCGCGAAAGTGCCGGACCAACCGGGCTGTGGTGGGTATGTGGGCCTGCGGGCCGCTCCAAGCAACAGCCTGGTGGACCAAACTCTCACAAGTCGAGCCTGACCTCGGGCCGGGCTTGAGGAGTAGAAGAACTCCCAGAACCCCATCAAGCAGGTATCAAGCAGGTAACATGGCCTCTTGCTTGTGACCAATCTCAAGTGTCCCTAGAGAAAGGCGACGTTCCTATATTTTTAAAGTGCGTGTAGGCGTATTACTTTTGAAAATGAGCACCTATGTATATTGCTGACTGACAGCTTAGAGTGGGTGAGCGGTTTGTAGTAGGGCCCCCTCACTGTCAATTTCCGTATGTAGGTTAGCTTAGCATTTTAAAAGCACCGACTCACCTTCTGTGGTTGATTGTTCAATAAACCCTTGAAATATATGTTTAACAGATCTCTAACCCTGTCCATGGAGGACAGAAGAAAATGTATATATTCTGGTTAGCATTGTAAATGTGTGGCCACGTCTGTGGAAAAAAAAACTGCCGCCCCACGGCCCGTGGCAGCATGGAGGGAGTGGGAAGCAAAGATGAAGGTTCGGGTGGGATTGGGTGGGTCTGGGCCCAGGGGTGGGATTGGGTGGGTCTGGGCCCAGGGGTGGGATTGGGTGGGTCTGGGCCCAGGGGTGGGAGTGGGTGGGTCTGGGCCCAGGGGTGGGAGTGGGTGGGTCTGGGCCCAGGGGTGGGATTGGGTGGGTCTGGGCCCAGGGGTGGGATTGGGTGGGTCTGGGCCCAGGGGTGTGGGATTGGGTGGGTCTGGGCGCAGGGGTGGGAGTGGGTGGGTCAGGGCCCAGGGATGGGATTGGGTG
This sequence comes from Procambarus virginalis, assembly GCA_020271785.1. Lineage (NCBI taxonomy): Eukaryota > Metazoa > Arthropoda > Malacostraca > Decapoda > Cambaridae > Procambarus > Procambarus virginalis. The sequence continues at coordinate 8,453,866 of WNGS01163519.1, read as the reverse complement.
GATCTGGGCGCAGGGGTGGGAGTGGGTGGGTCAGGCCGAAGAGGGTGGGAGTGGGTGGGCGTCACCCACCCAGCACTACTGCCCCACGGCCTGCGTGTTGCGTGCTGGCCCAAAAGGGCTTGCTGGGTCTCTCCTACAATTTCGTGCAACTGCGTTTTCCTTCCTCTGTTCTGTTTTTTTTATTCTTCACCAGAATGGCTTTTGCTTAATAGTTGACCCAGTACACGAGGTTCCCTGAAATAAAGACTAGATAGTTTCATGAATAATTGCCCATTTTAATGAGTATATAGTTTGATGAAGCATTCTTCAAGTAATTGGAAGCCGGGAATTTGTTATATATTTTAATAGGAGTGTGTGCAATGTCAACAAAATTTTAAATACATATATATATATATATATATATATATATAATATATATATATATATATATATATATATATATATATATATA
>WNGS01163519.1:8415494-8437199 GCA_020271785.1 Procambarus virginalis | reverse complement strand
TTTATCATATCTACATTTGAAACTGTGTATGGAGTCAGCCTCCACCACATCACTGCCTATGCATTCATCCGTTAACTACTCTGACACTGAAAAAGTTCCTTCTAAAGTCTCTGTGGCTCATTTGGGTCTCATTTCCACCTGTGTCCCCTTGTTCGGTCCCCCAGTTTAATAGTTTATCCTTGTTTACCCGGTCTAATCCCCTGAGGATTTTGTAGGTTGTGATCATGTCTCCCCTTACTCTTCTGTCTTCCGTGTCGTAGATGCATTTCCCGCAGCCTTTGTGTGTAGGGCGAGGTGTGGTGTGTGTGGGTGTGTGTGGTGTGTGGTGTGTGTGTGTGTGTGTGTGTGTGTGTGTGTGTTTGTGTGTGCTGTGTGTGTGTGTGTGTGTGTAGTGTTGTGTGTGTGTAGTGTTGGGGTGTTGTTCTACAGTAATATTGCACTCGTGGCATGTTGGTGAGGTGTGTGTCAACATGTTAGTCTGGCTGTGTATTCCTCTGTACCACCAACAACAGCACGACAAGCAGCATAATAGTCCCATTAACCGTCTTTCATTTACAAATGTGAGTATTTCTGACTGCTAAGAGAGGCTGAGTATGGTGGATCGTTAGCGATGGCTCTGGAAGGAGCTTGTCCTGTAACCTTGTTCTTGAGTGTAACGTGTTTGTGATGCGTTTGCTGATGGTGGTCTGATGGTGGCGTCTCCGCCATACCATCCTGAGGTGGTGGTCGTGTCTAAGGTGTCAAGGATGGTGGCGGTGATGGTCGTCATAGGATGGGTGGTGGTCGCTCGTGTCAAGGTGGTGATAGTGTCAAGGTGAGTGGGAGTGGTGGTGGTCGTGTCAAGGTGTCAAGGATGGTGGATGGGGAGGGTGGTCGGTGGTGTCAGTGGATGTGATGGTGAAAACATAGATGGATGTTATAGTGCTCCTGGTAGTTATGGTGGTGGGATGTCAGTGCAGTAGAGATGATTACAGTGAAAGCGTCTGTGTTGCCTACCTATAGGCGTCTCGCCTAGCTACGGAGGGCGAGATTTAGCTCTTGGGCTCCTGCCCAGCAGCATTTGAGCCGAGTGAACGTATACACCCTGCTCTAGCACTGTCACACTGTACTGGTCATGAAGCTGTGATGGGAGGTGTTGCAGAGTGCACGAGACAGCTGCGCACGTTTCTTAAAGAATGGCGTTATCTTCAGGGCGAATAATCGTATGAAATTCCGGGTAGCGAATCTTCAACAACAACGTATGAAGTATTGTTTTTTGAGTAGTTTTTATTGTTAAGTGTGTTTAAGTTAAGGTGTCCTTAACTTTGGTTAGTTACCCTTCAAGTTTTTATACCGTTTTTTGTGCTTATTAAAACTTGTGGGATATAATGTGGAGTTATTATAAATAAGTAATTCTGCACTTAGGTGTGTGTTCAGATGACAACAGTGCCATGTGGCTTTAAGACGGGTGACAGTAACCATAGGTGACAACAGTGGCCATGGTGGCTTTAAGACGGGTGACAGTAACAGTAGGTGACGTCTAGATGGTGGTGTCACCTCCATCAGATATTATTAATATTATCTAAATGCCGCGACATATTATTAACAACAACTCGCAACAACTCGCGCTGCCGCGACACGCAACAACTCGCGCTGCCGCGACACGCAACAACTCGCGCTGCCGCGACACGCAACAACTCGCGCTGCCGCGACACGCAACAACTCGCGCTGCCGCGACACGCAACAACTCGCGCTGCCGCGACACGCAACAACTCGCGCTGCCTCGAGCAAGGGCAGCGAGCGAGTGGGGGTAGGAGGTTGTGGCCAGGTTGTGGTAATACAGTGAGTTGTAGTGTTGAGAAGGTAATTTACGGGCTATTCATGCCCGTGCCACCTTTTGGGTGGCTTAATCTTTATCAATCAATCTTGAGAAGGTAATGTGTGTGTGTGTGTGTGTGTTTAGGGAGCGGTGGTGGTTAATGTTGAGATTCAGCTACTGGGAACCAAAAGTTGCAAGTAGCACGGGCTATGGCGAGCCCGTAGTGGACTTACCCGGCACAGGAGCGGGGCTGTAACGCGCTGTTGTGTTGTTGTTATAGATTCAGCTACTCGGAACAAGTTCCAAGTAGCACGGGCTATGGTGAGCCCGTAACTTACCTGGCACAGGAGCGGGGCAAGAAGCACGGGCTATGGTTAGCCTCGTGGAAAGGAGATGTCTCCCGTTGCTGTAACGCGCGTAGGACAGCGTTTCTTATTTGTTATTACGGAGAGGTGGTTAGGGTGAGGTTTAGGCTATGTATCTGGTGATGCTTTCCACGGGGGAGCGGGTAGGAGGAGCGCCGTATGGGGTTGATAACCGGGGTTGTGGGTATCGATCATGGTAGACTTGCGTGATCTGTGCTGAGCCAACACACATGATGGACAGGTGGCGGGGGTGTTGGGGCTATCCTCCCCCCCCCCAACCCCCCGCCCGTCGCTCATCTCCACACCCCTCTTCTACCTCCCGTGCTACACTCCCACCCTCTCACTTGCCAACATCCACTACGGGCTCACCATAGCCCGTGCTACTTGGAACTTCTTGTTCCAGGTAGCGAATCTTTAACAACAACAACAATCTCACTTGCCAGCCAGTCCCCCTAAGGTGTCCCAACGTCGAGAAACTGTCGTTCTAAAGTGCCCTTGTCCTAACTTACCAGAGAACAGAAAACGGGACTGTATGTCACTTTACCGAGCCGCTTCCATTTTCCAGTACGACAATTTTTGGCCATTTGGCCTTTGGTGGAGTATACGTCAAAACGCCACGTTCTAATAGGAGGCCGGGCTGCACTTGCGGGTACCTCGTGGTTACACCCGTTCCAGTCTCGCCCTCTCCTCGTCTCGTTTTAACCTTTAAACAGTAATTCAAAGCTGGAAGATATCGGTGATAATTTTGTTATTTTATTTCTTTGCTTAGATCTTCATATGTTAAAAGTCGCTGATCCCGGAAAGGAGCCACGGTCCTCCAGACGGCGAAATAATACTACTATAATAAAAAATATAATAAAAATAAAATAATAATAATAATATGTTGGTGTTTTCTCTCGTGAAGTTAATTATGAGTATTCTTGTAATAGGTAGCATGAGCTGGAGTGAACAGGGTGCTCTGTAGGTATAAACTGTGATTCAACTGTGTTGCTTGAAACTCCTCTTAAGCCTCAGAAAAGGTGCTCAAACCCACTAACCTTTTCGTTGATTAAACTATAGTGCCAGGGGAATTAACAAGTGGATGTACTACAATTAGTGGATCACCGGTGCTGTTGTGTGTGGATCCGTGCGAGGTGGTCGACCAGTGAACACTTACACCAGTGTGTGTGTGTGTGATACGTGTGTCTAGTTGTCTCATTAGCCATGTAATATGTGAGTAAGTCACATGTGCGTGTCGCAAAGAAAGTGGTAGTTACTGCCTTTCCGGTGAAGTGGTTCGTATGTGACACGACCCCCTGGTGTAAATCATTTGTGGAGTTGTTTGTGTATTACGTCGGTGGACTTGTGGCGTGTGTAGTGTGTGTGGGGGATGTGCACGTGATCCCGTGTGCGCAGATTATGTGTCGGAGGGCCTACGGGCTGCCAGGACCCCGGGACACCTGCTCCTCCTGCTGCTGCTGCAGGTGGAGGTGATGACCAACACGGTGGATCTATCTGGGTGGTAAGCCCGCCACCACCACCATGTATGCCTACGCTGGAGCCTATTCTGGGGCCTACATGGGCGTGGGGGCCGGGGTAGGTGGTTTGTCAGGCGGGAGCATGACGGCGCCCGCAGCCCATCACCACCAGGTGCTGGCCACGCCCACGCCCATACCTGCAGCAGCAGCAGCCGCCGCCGCTGCCGCCCACACCATGACCGCCTCCCTCCCGCCCACCACCGTCAAGAGAAGGTAAGTCCACGCTCTGAGGAGAATTGGCATTATATTCTTAATTTTCCATGTAAATTATCCGCAGGTAAAGTTTGTATTTGAACAGGATTTAGTATTAGTCTAAATTAAAGTAACATATTATGATGATAATTTATTTTGTAGTGTCGTCTACGACGTGAGCTGGCAATTGTGTTGACTTGGGGAAATATATTCCCTCTTTGGCATGTCCACCGCTCTTCATGTCTTTACGGGGACGACTTGCCGTCCCCAGGCAACATTTGGTGTACCTAACACACACACACACGCACACACACACACACGCGCACACACACACACACACACAGAAAGAAAGAAGAAAGCTAGTGGAACACCTGGAGCGAAGGAACTTTGTAACACAGCATCAACATGGGTTCAGGGATGGCAGGTCCTGCCTCACAGGGTTACTTGAATTCTACGACCATGCTACAAAAATAAGGCAAGAAAGAGAAGGGTGGGCAGACTGCATATTTTTGGATTGTCAGAAAGCCTTTGATACAGTGCCACACAAGAGGCTAGTGAAAAAGCTGGAGATGCAGGCTGGAGTGAAAGGGAAGGTACTCCGTTGGATACAGGAGTACCTAACCAACAGGAGACAAAGAGTCAGTGTGAGGGGTGAGGTCTCAGATTGGCGAGACGTTACGAGTGGAGTCCCGCAGGGGTCAGTCCTTGGACCTATACTGTTTCTGATATATGTAAATGATCTCCCAGAGGGTATAGAATCGTTTCTCTCAATGTTTGCCGATGATGCAAAAATTATGAGGAGGATTGAAACTGAGGACGATAGTAGGAGGCTACAAGACGACCTAGACAGACTGAGTGAATGGTCCAACAAATGGCTGTTGAAGTTCAACCCGAGTAAATGCAAAGTAATGAAACTAGGCAGTGGAAACAGGAGGCCAGACACAGGATACAGAATAGGAGATGAAGTACTTAATGAAACGGACAGAGAGAAAGATCTAGGAGTTGATATCACACCAAACCTGTCTCCTGAAGCCCACATAAAAAGGATAACATCTGCGGCATATGCGAGGCTGGCTAACATCAGAACAGCGTTCAGGAACCTGTGTAAGGAATCATTCAGAATCTTGTACACCACATATGTAAGACCAATCCTGGAGTATGCAGCCCCAGCATGGAGCCCGTACCTTGTCAAGCACAAGACGAAGCTGGAAAAAGTCCAAAGGTATGCCACTAGACTAGTCCCAGAACTAAGAGGCATGAGTTACGAGGAAAGGCTGCGGGAAATGCACCTTACGACACTGGAAGACAGAAGAGTAAGGGGAGATATGATCACAACCTACAAAATCCTCAGAGGAATCGACCGGGTAGACAAGGACAAACTATTCAACACTGGGGGGACGCGAACAAGGGGACACAGGTGGAAACTGAGTACCCACATGAGCCACAGAGACGTTAGAAGGAACTTTTTCAGTGTCAGAGTAGTTAACGGATGGAATGCATTAGGCAGTGATGTGGTGGAGGCTGACTCCATACACAGTTTCAAGTGTAGATATGATAGAGCCCAGTAGGCTCAGGAATCTGTACACCAGTTGATTGACAGTTGAGAGGCGGGACCAAAGAGCCAAAGCTCAACCCCCGCAAGCACAAATAGGTGAGTACAAATAGGTGAGTACACACACAACACACAACACACACACACACACACACACACACACACCACAACACACACCACACACACGCACGCANTATATATGTATGTATGTATATATATGTATGTATATATAGTATATATATGTATGTATAGTATGTATGTATATATATGTATATGTATGTATATATATGCATATATTATTAATATGACCGAAAAAGTAAGATTAATAATTCTAACACGAATTTCTCTATTTTCCTTATGTTCTTTTAAAAAGAAACATAAGGAAAATAGAGAAAATTCGTGTTAGAATTATTAATTACTTTTTCGGTCATATTTAATAATATATGTTTACAGGAAGACTGCTACCAAAATATACCAATATGTATTTATATATACATATATGTATAATATACATATATATATAACACACACATGTATACACATACATATATAATACAAATGTTTGGCCAAAGTGGGAGAGAGGGAATTATCAGGGGAAAGCGCCAAGCCATTACGACTATATAGCGCCCTGGAGAGGCCACTCCAGACCGACAGCCCAGAGCACAGCACCATAGTCTCCTGAGACTGATGGAGGCCTACCACTAATATCCTCACTACTAACTACAAATCTACTGTAACCATCCTACTACACACGCTATATCCACTGTAACCATTCTCACTACACGCTATATCCACGGTAACCATGCTCACTATATCATTATTGTACCATCCTCACTACACTATATCATTATTGCAACCATCCTCATACACACTATCATTACTGTAACCATCTTTACTACACTATTAATCATCTTAACTACTCACGACCATCATCACTGTAACCGTATTTACCTCACACAACCTGAAACACTGTAACCATCTACACTGTAACGACCAGCCTCGTAACTGTTGCCGTCTTCCATAAATACTTGACTACACAACGCCACCACCACACAACACCCACAACAACACCCATCATCATCACACAAACACCTACAATCACTACACATTACCACCACACAACACCTACCGTCACTACACATCATCATCACACATCACCACCACACATCACCACCACACATCACCACCACACAACACCACAACACCACCACACAACACCGACCATCACGACACAGCACCACCACACAACACCACCACACAACACCTACCGCACGCAACATCATCACCACACAACACCACCAACAACCCGACCGGCACGACACATCATCACCACACAGCAGCACCACACAGCACCACCACACAGCACCACCACACAGCACCACCACAAAGCACCACCACACAGCACCACTACACATCACCACCACACATCACCACTACACAGCACCACGACACTCACCACCACACAACACCTACCAGCACTACACGTTACCACCACACAACAGCTACCGTCACGACACATCACCACCACACCAACCTACCGGCACTACAACAGCAGCACCACACAGCACCACCACACAGCACCACCACACAGCACCACCACACATCACCACAACACATCACCACTACACATCACCACTACACATTACACCACCACAACAACCTACCACCACTACACATCACCACCAACACCACACCTGCCATCACTACACATCACCACACACACACCTACCATCATTACACATCACCACCACACAAACCTACCATCACTACACATCACCACCACACAACACCTACCATCACCCCACATCACCATCACACAACACCATCACCACACATCACCATCACACAACACCATCACTACACATCATCACCTGAGAGTAGAAATTATCCAAACACTAAACACCACAAGCTCATGTGAACAGGACATCATCAGCACCACCTGGGTAGTTACCAAACATAAGAACGTCAAATCCACACATACTACATATGTGAGACCATTACCTGAGTATGCAGCGATAGCAGGGAACCCACACCTTGTGAAGCATAAATAGAAACTTGAAAAAAAATCAGAAGTTTGCCACAAGATTAGTACCAGAATTGAGAGGCCTGAACTTCGAGGACAGGTTGAGAGAACAATCTAAGAGGAGAGAAGAAAGAGAGAGAGAGATGGAAGGGATATATTAACTACGTACAAGCTCTTGAAGAGAATAGATAAAGTTAATAAAGGAATCTTATTTCAATGTAAAAGACGTAAGATGTGAGTACATCACTACAACAAGGCACCGCACTTACTACACCAGTCGAACTATTAGCCTGACTATAATTCTTGCATCTGGTATATTATTACCAGATGTGTTCTACTGGTTCTTGATAGTGTGAAGCAGCCAACTATGGAGAAGGAAAAGGTCTCCAGCGAAGATGGCCGCCACCAGAAGAAAACCAAGTGTGTCCGCTTCGCAGATAATATCATCAGTCAGGTACACGTCCTCGAGGACTGGGCCTACGAGAGTTGGCTGTTTAGGAAAGAGGGAAAGAACTGGATTGCCGCCGGCTCATTCCGCCGTCGCTTTGGCAGAAGGTGCCGCGCGACCGAAGACCTGCTGAAGGCTGACAAGGTCTTTGACCTCCTGCACAGGGAGAAAATATTTGCCCAGAGATTTATGGATTCTTCACTTACACAGTGATTTGTTAATTTATTATATGTACATAATTTTGTTTTGTTTTAATAAACAAATTTCTATAATTTTTTGTTTCTTTCGTTAACAAACGGTGTGTGTGTGTACTTACCTAGTTGTGCTTGCGGGGGTGTTGAGCTTTGGCTCTTTGGCCCCGCCTCTCAACCATCAATCTACTGGTGTACAGATTCCTGAGCTTGTAAAGCTCCATGTGTGTTTGTGTGTGTTAGCCAAGGAAATAGGAAGGGTCCAAATGACGTTATAGTTCTTTACCATATAGTATTCACTCAGCTGAATTTGGATCGTGATGTACTTTTCATTGGAAATGCACATGAAAAATATATACTAAGAAAAAGACGTTTATCGAAAACAAAAGGAAATTTTCATTTTTGACAAATTAAAACCTAAAAGTTTTTTGACAGGTTCATATTAAAAAATATATTTGCTTCCTGTCTTCCAATTGTCTAAACATTGACATTTGTACGTGGTATACTCCTGGATTGGGATGTCATATTTTTGTAACGAGTGAAGTATATTGTGCAAGCATTTAGGTCGAATGAGACGTGTCGGCGATGTTATCTCTTGTAAAGTGGAGAATGATGATTGATGAAAATTAAGCCACCCAAGAGGTGGCACGGGCGTGAATAGCCCCCTAATATAAAGCGCAATTATTTGTATAATTATATTGGCGAGTTAATAAGCGAGGGGAGGGTAGTGAGGAAGCTTGGGGGCGAGGCGTGGCGTGGAGCTGAAGAATGTGAGGCAAGTGTGTGTGTGTGTGTGTGTGTGTGGTGTGTGTGTGTGTGTGTGTGTGTGTGTGTGTGTTGTGTGTGTGTGTGTGTGTGTGTTGTGTGTGTGTGGGGAGGCTGCAGTTACCCCACGGGATGAACAAGTCCGTACGTTCAGTAGTAGCAGATGAAGGGAGGCACTTTTGTTATTGCCTGTTGCCATGGTAACGGAGGAGGGTATATGTTGAGGTAGGGGGGGGGGGGGGAGGTGTCCCCACTCGCGTGCTCCGCCTCAACCTCTGATCACACACTCCTCGCTCCTCGTTAGTCTCCCTCTCTACATGGCTGGTACATATTTAACATACTGTGTCTTGTTGTATCCACCACCCCCCCTTCCCATCCTTCCTTCAATCCTACCGCTCCCTACAGTGTGGGCATAGTGCCCTGGGGTACAGCAGTCGTGGTCCTGCTTTATCAAGTCAAACTAGACTGCCCCGGGATAGCCTAGTGCTCTAGCCTAGCGCTTATGCCCGCTCTTCCTGCTTCTCTTTCGTCGTTACATTATTTTCCACCTACGCTTTTATTCGTCATTTTTTTTCCGACTGGAAAATAAATTAGAGCGTCGTCATTACGTCACTCAACGACACACTCGTGCTGTGTCGTAAGCTGCTATTTTGATTCTTTGTTTGCTGCAAGAATTAGGAGTCTTCCCCCACTAAATATCACCCGATATTTATTTGGTTTTAATAAAAACAAATCAGTGGTTTGTGTGTCCGCGGGGACTTAAAATATATTTGGTGAGAATGATAAATGTAGATTGGTTCCTCCAAGGAGTGCCGGACCAACCGGGCTGTGGTGCGGTATGTGGGCCTGCGGGCCGCTCCAAGCAGCAGCCTGGTGGACCAAACTCTCACAATTCAAGCCTGGCCTCGGGCCGGGCTTGGGGAGTCATGATAAACGTAGAGGGATTTGAGCACGGTGATGAGGAAGACGTGGAGGCTTGTTCTGGCTTGTACGGAACCTTTTTTGGTGGTGTTACAGAGTATTGTGTGTGTGTGTTTCAAGTATTACTACTACTACGTCTTAGAGTAATTGCGGTGGGTTGTGTTCACTGTAGGTGACTTGTCCGACTCGAGTGATAAAGAGTATCACCCAAGTTAGCTAAGTCTGATATACTATACTAGTAAACCGCTGAATTAGTTGACTTAGGGTAATTGAAGTAGGACTTTTGTTTAGGGATTATTGGTAAAATCATAGTCTATAGTATCTAGTGTTACTCGAATTGGTGCTATTCAATTTGCCTGGTGTGTTAGTAACTTGGTGGTTCTAGCAAGTAACGACGATGTAGGAGAAAGGCAGTGAAGAGTTGTTAGGTAATTCGAAGGGCCACTCAAGTCAATTTTATATTAGTATTTTATTGACACGATTAACAAATGTTAACAGTACTTATTTAAGTCATAATGACTAGGTTAATATCGTCATGTTTTAACAAATTAAAAGTTTGTCCTAGAAATATTGTTTCACTTTTGTGTTTGATAAGAGTAAAATGAGTTAGTATGGTAGGCAGTGTGTATTAGTGAGAACGGGTGTGAGTGAGCATTACCTAGAGTCCTAGAACATGGGGCCAACGCGGTGTTGTGGTTATAGCCCTAGACACAACCTGTGTAACCTTCATATAGTCTAGATCTCGAGGGGTAACCCCTACACACAGTCATCTACCGGTGTTAATGAAAGCTTCGAGTAGCCCCTCGCTACACGAAGCTTATGTCCTAGTGAGCTGAACTGTTTAATCACACTCTTGTTACGTAGTGTTGGCATAGTGTTAATGGACGACAAACACTTGGTCTGTACATTTTTGGTAAAGCCGAGGCGATGACTGGAGGCGCGAGGGGCGGCGCGCAGATGCTGTGCCGCCCCTCTGGTCCGTCTTGGGCGCGGGGGAGATGGTCGCGGTGCCGTTCACGTCGCAGATGCTGCTGCAGGGTCGTGGGAACGTCGAGAAGATCGGAATGCTTAATGAATGGGTGAGGTGGTGATGGTTGGAGTGGCCAGACGGATCAAGCGGGCTAGCCCCCCACTACTTAGACCGGCGCCTCCCCCACCCCCTCCACACCTGTTGGGTACGAGGCTGATGGACACCTCCCGACAAAAAGGAGCCATTCACCGGCGCGGAGAAGCTGCCCCCCTTGTTCTAGCCGCATTATCGTTCAAGAAATTGGAAGCCATTTAAATTGGATGTTGTGTTTAGAGATGGGGGATGGTCGGGAGCGGACTGGGTTCGCGACCTCCTCGGACCGCGTTCGCGGTCCTCGACCGCGGCCCGGTCGAGGACCGGGCCGCGGGGACACTAAAAAGCCCCGAAATCATCTCAAGATAACCTCAAGATGGTGGCCGTAAAGTCTTGGAGGAGCGAGGAGGGCATTATGCAGGGTTGTGGAGGTGGAGGAGCTGCACTTGTAGTACACTTCTTGCTGAGGTTAACCTGGCCAATACCACAGTGTTCTCTAGGCTCTGTATATATATTACCACCGGCCACATTTGCTCACAAGATCGCCACCTCTTGGAAGAACGTAGATGTATTGTAAAGTCGCCGTGATTATCCCTAATAAGGTGGTCGAGGAGATGCACAGAGCCATAAGTCAGGAACAGCTGGCCTCGCACTACTTTGTTCCATTAGGACTAACTAAGCTGAACACACACACACACCTCTTGGTTGTCTCATGCCATCTGCATTAGTCTCCAGTTAAAGGAGCGGTATAATAATGTTGATGTGCAGTTATTGTGCAGTTATTATCCAGGTTGTGGTTTAAGCCAAGGATATGCTTCCCCTCCCTACCCTGGTGTGGGTTATTATTTCAGACAGTTTGGGCGGAGGGGGGAAAGGTGGGGGATTGGGGTTTCCCCAGCGCTTATAGGATCATTCTTGTTGCAATTATTATTCGCGGGTAAAACAGGTAATGGGCATGGGGCGGCCATAAAGCTTTTGTGATGTGTGATCGTGCAGGCGGGTCATTAGTGAGGGTGGGCGTTATGTTAGGCTTTATTACTAGGTCGTTAGTGATGCGGCGCACTTACTGCATACCCCACCACGCGCCACCTGATTACCTCCAATTAAGCCCACATGTCTGAAGAGCGGGGGGGCGGGTGGGAGGGGGGAAGACACCCACATTTTTCCTCCTTTTGAGCCTTCATTGGCTCTCCTACACTTTCTTCCACCACTGAGAGGAGAGAAATAATATCCACCACCTCTGTCGGATACTATTTCCCCGCCGTAGGCAACCGGGAATGATCCGCCACAACTCTGCCGATGGCCTCTTCCCGCCAAAGAAAGAGAGCGTGTTGTTGCAGAGGGCGGCGCAGGCCCGGCACTTGCTAGGACGCCCGCCAGACTGTCTGCTGTCACTCTGCTGTGAGGCTCCGGCCGATCAACGGGGCAAGGACCATCAGCCCACATGTTGGGACCCCGAATAATGGTGAACTGTATCTGGTCAGGATGAAGTGCAAAGGTGGCGGTCCGTATAGCGTCTCTAGGGTCGAAATAGAGCCCTCGTCCCCAAGGTTTTTGGTATCTGTCATCAATAGTACCCATTTTGTGCGCATTTGCATGCAACACCGTCGTATATTGAGCACCATATAGGCCCCATACGATACTAGTAAATATAATAATAATCTAAATAAAAATGTTGAATCTGGCCAAGGTTGGAGGCCCGGGGCGCGCACACGGGTATACTCCTCTAGCAGTATACGTAAATGAATGTTGACCAGACCACACACTAGAAGGTGAAGAGACGACGACGTTTCGGTCCGTCCTGGACCATTCTCAAGTCGATCTGTGAAGAGGAAGTAGAGACAGGCAATAAATAGGCAAGAGAGAGCTGAGGAGCAAAGTAAGGTGTAGTAGAGGGGATAGTAATAATGATAAGAGCATACTTTAGCCACGTTATTGTGACTCATCGCCTGCATACGTAAATGAATGAATACATGGATGAATAAATGAATAAATGTATACTAGAGGCCAGACAAGCTGCCCGTGACGGTGATCGCGGCTCGCCACATTTCTCTCTCAAATTTGCAGTCAACTTTTATATTATATTTTATTAATAATAAACTTGGTTCCGTGTTCGAATATTTAATATTAACATGATCTGGGTTATGAGAAAATATACTTTATAATTATTTTAATATACTTTATATTTTTGTATTAATATGCCTTTTAATGTTCAATTTAAATTTGTATTAGATTTAAAGAGTTGACTCAGTTGAAAAGATGAATGTAACATTTTAATGGCTATATATATATATATATATATATATATATATATATATATATATATATATATATATATTATATATTATATATATATATATATATATATATATATATATATATATATTGGAGGCCTGGTCGAGGATATATATATATAATATATATATATTATATATATATAACTGAAAACTCACACCCCAGAAGTGACTCGAACCCATACTCCCAGGAGCAACGCAACTGGTATGTACAGGGACGCCTTAAACCACTTGACCATCACGACCGGACAAAAGGAAGTAATAGCCGAGGCTATATGAACCACTTCCCCGCCGGCACTCTGATGGTAATCTTGGGCATAGCATTTTATCAAATCACCTCATTTTTTGGGGCAACACGTGAGGAACACAAATGCAAACAATTTCTTTCCTCCGACAGGGGCCTGACAGCTGGGTGGACAGCTCTTCGGATTCGTAGTCCTGAGGTTCCGGGTTCGATCCCCGGTGAAGGCGGAAACAAATGGGCAGAGTTTCTTTCACCTTGATGCACCTGTTTACCTGGCAATAAATAGGTACCTGGGAGTTAGACAGCTGCTACGGGCTGCTTCCTGGGGGTGTGTAACAAACAGTAGGCCTGATCGAGGACCGGGCCGTAGGGGACGCTAGCCCCGAAATCATCTCAAGATAACCTCAAGATAACCATACCACTTTTGGTGCATTCAATTTGTTAACTTCTGACACTGAAAAACGGCTTTCTAATGTCTCTGTGGCTCATTTGGGTACTAAGTTTTTACCAGTGTCCCTTTGTTTGAATACCCAGGGGAAGCCGGTCGGCCGAGCGGACAGCACGCTGGGCTTGTGATCCTGTGGTCCCGGGTTCGATCCCTGGCGCCGGCAAGAAACAATGGGCAGAGTTTCTTTCACCCTATGCCTCTGTTACCTAGCAGTAAAATAGGTACCTGGGTGTTAGTCAGCTGTCACGGGCTGCTTCCTGGGGTGGAGGCCTGGTCGAGGACCGGGCCGCGGGACACTAAAACCCCGAAATCATCTCAAGATAACCCACCTGTGCTAATTTATAGTGTCTTATCTACCCTGATAATTTTATATGCGGTGACTATGTCTTCCCTAATTCTTCCGTCGTCTATTCATGAGGTTTAGTTCCTATAACCTTTCTTCGTAACTCGTACCTCAGTTCCGTGACAAGTCTGATGGCAAAATCCAGATATGCAGGTATGCTCTAGGTATGGCATTTTCTGATTTTTTTTTCTAACTTCATCTTGTGTGTAACTAGATGTGGACTCCACGTTGGAGCTGCGTACTTCAGAATTGATCTGACGTTCGTAGTATGCAGAGTTCTAAATGATTCTTTATACAAGTTTCTAAATGATTCTTTACACAAGTTTCTAAAGGCATTTCTAATATTGGCCAAGCTAGCTTATGCTGCTGCTGATATTCTTTTGATGTGGGTTTTAGGAGACAGGTTCAGTGTGATATCAACTCAGAGATCTTTCTCTACCTGATTCTCGAAGGATTTCATCTCCCAGTTGGCATATTAAGGTCAGCCCTCCTACACCTATTTTCATTACTATACATTTACTTGAGTTAAAATCCAGGGGCCATTTGTTGGGTCATACCTTGAGTTTGTTTAGTGCGTGAATTTACTATTTGTGTCTGCAGAATCGAGCTATTAGCTCTTGGACCCGGCGTTTCTAATCAGTCTAGTGTGTGTACTCATCTATTTGTGCTTGCGGGGGTTGAGCTTTGGCTCTTTGGTCCCGCCTCTCAACTGTCAATCAACTGGTGTACAGATTCCTGAGCCTACTGGGCTCTATCATATCTACATTTGAAACTGTGTATGGAGTCAGCCTCCACCACATCACTGCCTAATGCATTCTATCCGTTAACTACTCTGACACTGAAAAAGTTCCTTCAAACGACTCTGTGGCTCATTTGGTTCTCATTTCCACCTGTGTCCCCTTGTTCGCGTCCCCCCAGTGTTGAATAGTTTATCCTTGTTTTCCGGTCAATTCCCCTGAGGATTTTGTAGGTTGTGATCATGTCTCCCTTACTCTTCTGTCTTCCAGTGTCGTAAGATGCATTTTCCCGCAGCCTTTGTGTGTAGGGAGAGGTGTGTGGTGTGTGTGGGTGTGGGTGTGTGTGGGTGTGGGGTGTGGTGTGGGTGTGGTGTGTGTGTGTGGGTGTGTGGGTGTGTGTGTGTGGGTGTGGTGTGTGGGTGTGGGTGTGTGTGTGTGTGTGGTGTGTGTGTGTGTGTGGGTGTGGTGTGTGTGGGTGTTGTGTGTGTGGGTGTGGTGTGTGGGGGGGTGTGTTGTGTGGGTGTGTGTGTGTGGGGTGTGTGTGTGTGTGTGTGGGTGTGTGTGTGTGTGTGTGTGTGGGTGTGTGTTGTTGTGTGTGGGGTGTGTGGGTTTGTGTGTGTGTGGGTGTGTGTTGTGAGATTTTTCTCTACGCCTACCTCCCTTAGGAGGTGGACTACAAGTTTAAAGGCTGCTCTTGGCAGTTAAGCATGAGTCCAGTAGAAAAAGGAGAAGCGGGAGCAAACCGCCAGGCTTCCACCAGCAGGGGTGAAAACCTGTCCACAATAGGCCGCTGGTTCCTCCTAGTTAAACATGACGTTAAAACCAATAAAGGGTAACCGACGGGTTCTCACAATCAAATTTTATTTGTTGTGTGGCGCTATGAATTGGAATTCGAATTCCCAAAAGCACAGCCGTCATATCAAGATCAAAACAACAATATCAAATATATAAGAACAATGGGAGTGGTACAGAATAGTTGAAGGTTGACATCAAAGACTGTTAACAAATAACAATTTATTATAACAAGAGACTAGACTACTACATTAAAACAAAAGAATGTCAATGACGTTACTCGAACATAAGCGTGCCCACAGAGGAATCAACACGCAAGCAAGAACTAACAGATCTATAATCACAATTACAACAAATGACACAGTGAGTTCTGGAACACGTCTCCAGTAACCTCCTAACTGTTCTACGCCTCAGTGCAGTCTACACCTGCAATAGCGGTTGCAATGCAATCAAATCAGTAGCCTTTCAATGACATCAATAACTAATGGGTTCACTGGCAACTCCAGCACCCTTCCTCAAATTAATCTTTACGTTAATGTCCATCCAGTGGCACCATAACCAACAGCTAAATAGCAACCCTTGCTGTGTGGCTGCATACTGAACTAACCTGAACACAGGTGTGCCCACTGATGACGCAATATTGCAAACTCAAAGAAAAATATCACAGACTAAGTTACACCACAGCGTGTGATTTAATTACGTTACAGTCCAACCAGTGGCATTTGCAACACAGCTATTCAACAGCCCCTCGAGAAATGACAGCAGGCTCCATCCTGCTGACACTTCGGGCTGACAACATGAACTAACTGAACAATCTTCCACTGATGACACAAGCAAGCAATCAATAGTGACACGGCTTCCTAGTGGCAACTACTCTAATCACAAGCTTAAGGCCCTCCCTCCAACAGGAGAGACCCCCGTAATCAGGTGGGTAGTCTAACAGTGACTCACCCCTATCACAACTAAAGTGAACACAGTCAGGCAAGGTGGGATTCTGGGACACAGCTCCACTCATCCCTAAGTTACTTTACCCTACTCGTCACTAGACGATAACCAAAAGAAATTGCCTAATCAATCACAACATTGATTATGTGAATAATGATGGAAATTGACTGATCACAGCAGTCAGCAACAAGTACTACTTTAATCACAACAAGTGTCTCACGCTAGACACAACATGATAGTACTCTACGTTAACACAAGTCCTCTTGTCACAATAACTCAACTCTTAAATTACATCACACTTGACTCCTTGCAAGTATTCAGTGAGTATTCTTAATAATAAGGTCAAACGGACCACTAATTACATCCCAATTGAGTTACGTTAACTAAGCCTACCCCAAGTGGGTGGCTTCTCAACAGTCTGTGTATCACTAATTACGTTTACTTACTAATGAGTGCTAATTACCCTAATTAGCCTTGAGCAATTAATTAACTGTCACCAGGACCGATAATTAATCATACATAAATACGTCTCACTCCGCACTGCCTAAGCAGGTCTCATCAAACACTGTGAATTCACGGAAGAGGAGTTAATTACCCTAATTAACAATGAGTGCAACTTAATCCACTGTCACCAGACAGAATATGATTAATATAACGTATTATGCTAACCCCATGACCTCGCTTTACCGAGTCATCTGAGTCCTCAAGACTCCAGACGTTAATTACTCCACTAATTATCATGAGCCACTAATTGCCCCAACCCTGAAAGGCAGTTAGTCTCGAGCAACTGACGTTAGCACTATCACTGACAGACTCTGACAGATCCTCTCCCACTACGTGAATTCATGATGAGAATGCTAATTACATAATTAGCTAGAGTGGTCAATTATTGTCACACGGACAATTAATTGCACCGGACACGTATTCCCACAAGCTCAAGTTCAACACTGTTCTCCCATAACAGCACTCACTCATTCAACAACTTCAAGTGTGCACCCCCTTATCCAGTTAATTACCCCTAATTAACTCACTGAATCCTTAAGTACTCAACACAACTTAAAGAAACAAAGTAACCCTAAGGTTACATAGGTCACACATATAATGGCATGCAAAACATTATAAAATAGCACTGCCCACATACGGTTGCTACTACTGCAACTCGTTAATTACTATGCCCACACAGTAGTGACACACGGTTTTGCAACAATCAAGGTTATANGCCAAGTTGGCATAGTTTTCGTGCTGTGTTGAAGAGTGTGGGCGGTGGTGGCGCGGGTAGCAGCGCAAGGAGGGCAATAAATGTTGGCACCCACCAACCTTAACACTGTTAAGAGATAACCTTTCCTGTCATTTTTGGTCCGCGGTAGTGAACGGCCCCAAACATAGAGGACGGCTTGTGAATATCCCGTTGTCCCGGAACTAAGAACGGGCCGCTTTTCCCAATGCTAGAACTCTTATCGAGGGGGGGAGGGGGGGGGTTGAAATATCCAGGAACGCATATAGATAACCTATTGAAAAGTAGCACAAAACAAAAAGCCAGGCGATAAAAATATAAGTGGCGGGGTGTTTATGGAAGGAACGCGGATACATGTTGAGGATGCGCTGTATAAGGCTGGAGAAGCTGGCTACGAAGAAGCGGATATGAGGCGGGTAAGGACTCCCAGGAAGCTGAATTTAGGCGGTGGTGTGATGTCTGTAACCGCGGCGGCTACTCCTTGTCGCTCGCCCCTCCATTGATCTACCCGTGCTGATGGAGTTATTTTGAGATCAATATTGCACACGCAATCTCGTGTGTGTGTGTGTGTGTGTGTGTGTGTGTGTGTGTGTGTGTGTGTGTGTGTGTGTGTGTGTGTGTGTGTGTGTGTGTGTGTGTGTGTGGCGTGCCTCGTTGTCCGACAGTAATTATAATGGGTTGAGTAAAATCAAGGCACAGTTATTGTTTAGTGATGGTTGGTGGTGTGTTGAGGCGAACACTCCAGGTACTCACCTAGTTGTGTTTGCGGGGGTTGAGCTCTGGCTCTTTGGCTCTTATACAGCTGGGGTTGGGTTGAGCTTTCTGGCTCTTATATCAAAGAGCCAGGTGTTGCTGACACACTTTTAGTGTCTGGTGTTTGGGGGTGTGTTGAGGCGAGCACTCCAGGTGTTAAAGAGGGAGAGAAGGGACGGAGTGGAGGGATGGGAAAGGGAAGTATCAGGAGAAAGCGCCAAGCCATTACGATTATATAGCACTGGGGAAGGGGTCAGGATACGGATTTGGGATGGGACGGGGGGAAAGGAATGGTGCCCAGCCACTTGGACGATCGGGGATTGAACGCCGACCTGCATGAACCGAGACGATCCAGGCCAAGTGGTTGGGGAAGAAGATTTTTTTCCCCCGAAACCGCGGTGCGTATTAGTGACTTTAGACATAGTATATATATTAGCTCTATGTAAAAATCTAACATTATGCCTGTACATATAAATAAAATATTTACTGATAAATAAGTGATGGGGAAGGAAAGTGATTATGGCGTGGTGGAAGAGAGAGGAGAGGAGGGAGGAGCTTCCTAGTTCCCCAAGATAATTGATGTTTATGATAAGGTGAGGATCGGCGGCCATTACAGCAGTGGTGGTTGGCGTGTGGTCATTGTGCCTGGCCTTCACTACATCCTCAGCCTTTTTTGTAATTGTTTCCCCGATACTGGGGGAAAGTTTGCATATTAACTTACATATTAACAGTCATCAGACGCCGCTAGTAGGGGGCGGGGTCCGGCCATGTGGGGGGTTGGGGGTGAGGGGTATTTTGTTGCTGGTAATTTAGATAAAGACAGTTGGTGTCAAGCGTTTTTGACCGTGGCAGCGAGTGATGGTGATGACGCGAGGCACCACACCGCCCCTCTATTGACATTGTTTTAGTTGTTTGTAGATTCAGCTTCTGGGAAGCAAAAGTTGCAAGTAGCACGGGCTATGGTGAGCCCGTAGTGGACTTACCTGGCACAGGAGCGGAGGGGCTGTGACTTGACATAGCTGTGAGTAACGACCAGAGGTGTATAGTGCACCTCTGATCGTATAGCGACACCTGGTCAACCAGGCTGTGATTCGTACGTCAGGCTGCGAGCAGCCGCGTCCAACAGCCTGGTTGGACCAGTCCAGCAACCAGGAGGCCCTGGTCGACGACCGGGCCGCGGGGACGCTAAGCCGCGGAAGCACTTCAAGATAACCTCAAGGTAGTGGTAGTGGTGCTCTTGAAGTTGACGGAGGGGCGGAGAGGTGGACGGGGCCAGGTAATACCCGCCGCCCGCCCGCCCGCCCGCCGCCACCGCTCTCTCCGTCCTCCTGATTAAGTTGCGGAAAATTGAATGCAGTGCTCTCGCGTAATTGTGCTTAATGGGTTGAGCTTTAGTTCTTGGGGTCGTCTGTCTCGACCTTCAATCGACTGGTGTACAGGTTCTCAAGGCTGTTGGTTTCCCATTGTCGGGGACAGGAAGCCTAATAGGCTTATCGACCCCCCACCCCCCTTCCTATAATTCACAACATTCGCCAAACTATTCCTGTTATGCGAACAGATGCATCAGGTGTAAGATAACATGCTCATACGACATGTCTAGCCCGGGAGTCGAACCCGGGACCATTGGGTTGTGAACCGACTAGAGCTGACGACACACAACAGGGCCCTCCAGGTGTTAATTACGTGACGTAAACCATGAGTTTTTTGTTTTATTTTTATTTTTTATTTTTATTTTTTTATTGACACATTTAGGTACATCAGCGTTTGTACAGCCACCCTAAATTATATGAAGGTAGAGTACAGTGCGTCAAAAAGCTAGCAACGTGGTGCTAAACATCCCCATCACACAGGATGGCTACTCATACCGGGCCATGTGATCAGTAGTCTGCACTGGCAAACTCTGGGTGTATTATGAGCATATCATCATCAACACGAGAGTGAATAAAGTAATTGCAAAGCTTCAGGTACCTCATGCCAGCGGGTATGAATGGTCTAATAACTGTGCATTCGATAATGTAGTGTGGGAGAGCATGCCCCAGTTCCTTCAGAGTTTACTCCTGGAGTGCTCAGGATTGGGAGATCCGTCACCTGTAGCCACCTGTCACAGGTAACGGTAACCCAACCTGATCCTGGCAACCACTGTGTCGCACAGTCTGGTCGACGTTTTGTGCTGCCTATAGATATATAGGTTTCAGATCTGAACAAATCATAGCTTTTTATACTAGTGCTTTCAGGTCGTTGGGAGTCGGTAATTTCTTTCCTGTCAGACCTGAGTGTTTGGGCCAATATAATTTTGACAGCATAGATAGGGATCTAGATCTAATTTAACTTTATCTTTGTTACACGCTAATTTGGCTGCAATGTCTGTCTCATTATGATGGGTTATATTTATGTGTGATGGTATCTATACAAAGAAGATTCGAAACACTTTACTGTGTGCAGCGATTGGGTCATTTATAATTGGTAGTGTGAGGTTCTTGTTGTCGATCTTCCAGAAAAAGTTTTCGATTGCTTGAAGAGCAGACTTTGAATCACAAAATATTATTCCTCCAATGTTTTTTAATGTACTGGAAGCTAGTGGTAGTGCCCCTAGTTCTTCTTGTGTGTTTAACCTTTTGTTTAACCTGACACTGATAGTCTGTGTCCAAATATTTCTATACAGCGGCAAACGGGCGGACCGTCAGTGTTAAACTCCACGTTAAACACAAACCATATTTTACTCTTGACGCCATAAAAGACTACGAAAATGACCTATTAGTGTTTATAATTGCTAATTTTATTTAAAGCCTATCCTCTACCAGCCTATATCCGTCCCATACCCCAAACCATTCCCCTGCAAATTTGGGTGAGACTAGCCTCAAGAATATACCTCCAACTTTGGACAGACATACTCTCACAGGATGAATGTATATATATATATATAATANAATATTTGTCATAATAATGGGGCCATTGGAATCGTATAATGAGAGGTATATCGCTCGTTTCCACCAGGAAGAGTCAAACAGAGGGACAGAGCTCTGTGGCCCATCAGGAAGAAGGGGTTCATCCTGCGAGATTTTTGGCATCACTTAGTTGGC
>WNGS01163519.1:8388973-8414494 GCA_020271785.1 Procambarus virginalis | reverse complement strand
AAGTCAGCAAAACAGGAGACTCTTGAGCCTCTTGAAAACCTGAGCTCAACGACACGTTCCCGGGAGCGCCACGGCCGTCACACCACCAATGTCATACACGCCTCAATAATTCCCACTAAAGCTCATCATACTCATCATAAGTGACAACTTTTAACTCACGGAAACCCCTCGAGATCTAAACAAGTCGACGATCCAGTGCAGCAGGTAGGCGGCTCCCAGTCTGTGAATCGATGCCGTTAGACAGAAGGAGCAAGGACCGGCCTCTGGGAGTTCCTCCGCGGGAGACTGCACCCTCCACACCTCCAGAGGAATTTGTTTATTTTCAAACAGGTGGTCGTGGGAGAAGAAGACTTTTGACTCCTGTTAGAGCGCCGAGTTTTCCCCCGCTCCACCCTTCTCGCCTTACTCGTTTCCCCTGCAACACGACCCGACAATCGGTTTACAACTTCAATAAGAAAAGAGCAGATCTTACCGATTTTTTAAATTGTCGCGATACTTCTAGTACGGGGAAAATTAAACTGGTGTGCCGATTCCGCTTCCAGTTGGCCAAGACTGACTAACAGATTTATCTTATCACATACTTCACTGATAGACTATTCAAGTGTCTTGCTAGGTAGGCGACTGTGGCTAGCGTCACGGCTGGCTGACCCGCTAGGCGCCAAGCATGACAACTCGTACCATGACAGCGCCTAGCATGAGATGGCATGTGATTTGAATCACTCTCAAGGAGTCTTGGAAGCCATCAGTGCCACCAGCACCTGCCACGTATACTTAATTGATGGCGTAGTGTACCAAGGTGTCATTTGCCTGTGTTAACAAGCACGCATCGCAATAAATACACAAAACCCCTGCCAATGTTACTGCTATTATGCGCACAACGGTGTCAAGCTTAGTGCAGGCCCATTCCTGCAGGAAAACTTGGCTTGAAGAAAAGCCGGGAAGGTTTGTGAGGTACGGAGATGACAGTCGCCTGTTGACGTCTTGCAAGCAAGAGTGAACCTCTTGTACCTCAACAGGTGCTGTTCCTCGCCTCTACCACCTGCACTCGCCCCATGGCCGACTCCATCATAGTGAGGACACGTGAAGTAGGCGAACTACAGCTTATAACCGTCGGGTCGGTGTGCGCGCGTCAGTGTGTGTATGGTTGGTGAATGGTGTGAATAACAGCCAGACGCAGAGAGAGAGTACACCATGTAAGGGCCCCGCCCATCACTGATAATGAGCGTTCGTTACACATCAGCAGCAGTGGTAATGATGGCGGTGCCGCCACCCCCTTCCCCTTCCAACAATGGTCGCGGGCTAACTATTCCAGTGGCCTCCACACACACACACACACCACACACACACACACACACACACACACACACACACACACACACACACACACACACACACACACTATTCACGAGTGTGGCCATGATGATGCACCTCCCAGCCCCCACCACTCTCATGCACTCGTATTATCCACCTCGTGAATCTCACAGCGGTGGTCATTTCCCGTGACACCTGACGACACAGGTAGACACCGTTGTCGTGCGGCTCTGCTCACACTCCCCCCCTCAACTTTGTCTCCAACGTTCCACTAAACTACAAACTTAGCCAGCAGAACACGGCACGATAAACGCCGCCAGCCTAACCTATGCACAAATGCAAATTGCGCGACCCAAAGCACGAAGACATTTTCTGCGTCCAGGCCAGAGGTGACCTACATGACGTACCCTTGTAATGGGGCCATCCACGGTACATTTGTCCGGTAACTAAACCATGGCGGACACAACTTGTGGTAATGTTGTAAGACAAAGACTCTCCGGAATGACTTCCAGACTCGAGAAACGTCGGGAAGATGTCGCCACCTCCTTAGCAACAAGAATATGGTAAAGTCACGAAGGAAGTAATGAATAAAATACTCCTGGTTATAAACTTGGTGGAAAATACAACCAATGTTATAACTATAAGCTATTCAAAAACAAGGCTGGCTCTGGCACGCACTCAGGAGTACCTGTTGTTGTTTCAGATTCAGCTACGGGAACAAAAACGTTCAAGTAGCACGGGCTATGGTGAGCCCGTAGTAGACTTACCTGACACAAGAGCGGGGCTGTAACCAGGAGTACCTAGCACTCATGCCGAGTACTAGAGTGCATCAGGAGGACATTAGTGTATCTATACGGTAGTAACTTCTCCAAACTACCCCCCCCCCCACCCCGCGGCTTCAGATAAGGCAAGTATGACCTCCTTAAGAAACCTACTTCACTTTATGTATAACAAAGCAAAAGCGATAATGTGGTAACACCTTGAGGTGGTTCCGAGGCTCAATGTCTCTCGGCCCGGTCTGGATCAGGCCTTCTGGTTGGTGGTCTGGGCAACCAAGCTGTTAGACGCCGCTGCTCGCAGCCTGACGTATGAATTACAGTCCCGACTCATCAAGTATCTCCGGAGGTGTTTATCACGGTGAAGGATGGGAAGAATTATCTTCCTGGAATGTCAGAATGTCTGACACTTCCACCCAAGAACATGCCACGTCAACTTGACACTCGAACACTGATAACAGGAAGGGCACTAAACTGGATCAAAGTACGCCTGTTATCTTGAGATTATTTTGAGATGATTTCGGGGTTTAGCGTCCCCGCGGCCCGGTCCTCAACCAGGCCTCCTTTTTGTTACACACACCCCAGGAAGCAGCCCGTAGCAGCTGTCTAACTCCCAGTATTTACTGTTTTAGTATTTACGTCTGTGACAGGTAAATACTAGCTGCACTTAGAAGAACTCCCGGAACCCTCTCCAGGTACGCTCCAGGTAGTTAAGAGGAGAGACTTGGATGGCCAGTGCAGTACCTCAAGGAACAGTGTCCATTGGGTGGTTATAAATAGGAGCTGCCTCGTATGGGCTAATAGGCCTTCTGCAGTTACCTTTGTTCTTATGTTCTTAAGGTCCACATTCTTCTTGGTACAACTAGCCCACAAGCCTAAAAAGGAAAAGTCGATGATTCTGAAGGGAAGGCAGCTATCAGGGGAAAGCGCCAAGTTATACGACTATATAGCACTGGGAAAGGGGGTCAGTATAAGGATTTGGGATGGGACGGGGGGGGGGGAAGGAAGGAATGGTGCCCAACCATTTGTGGACGGTCGGGGACCTGCATGAAGCGAGACCGTCGCCCTACCGTCCAGCCCAAGTGGTTGTCGATGAATCTGAATCAAGGTTTGCGAATGATGCATTTTTTGTTACGAGGAACAAAAATTCACAATGATTTAACAAAAAAAGGAAAAGGACACGAACAAAAGTTTAAATAAGCAATGAGAAATAAATGCGGAAAATATTCCTTACGCAGTTATAAGAAAAATGAAACGAACTAGACAATGCGGCAGAAGCAGCCACCTTCGTCCATAGTTGAAACAAATTAATGTAGACGAGATATTATACAAGCATTAGACGACCGACGGCACTTAAGAGGCAGGGTCCAAGAGCTGAAGCTGGATCCTGCGGGCTAAGATAAGCAAGCACCTCCCCCCCCCCCTGTAAAACAAAAGTACTTATTCCATGCGATGTCAAATTCGAAAGCGACTGTCGTGGACCGGTTAGAAAGCCATAAACTACACGCGAGTGAGAGGCCCCAACATGCCGCCTGATTATCACCTCGCACGCCACACCTACACGCCACACCTACACGCCACACCTGCACGCCACACCTGCACGCCACACCCGCACGCCTCCTCCGGGGCTCTCACCACACGCCTTCACCCACTCAACCTCTCCTCGTTATAGCACGTCGCATTTCGACGTATACTTAAGGTCAAACGTACAAGAAAATGGCAGCGGCTCGCGACATTGCCATAATGTACAGTTGTCTGTTGTGTGGGTCCCTCTGGTAGGTTAGGATAAGGGCACTTTAGTACGACGGTGTCTTGACGTTGGGAAGGCTTGCGAGAACGAGCTGGCTTGATCACCAGACTTGATCCCATTGTGGGACTTAACAAAATAAAACAAGGGAGGAAATCCCCGTCATTAGGCAGTAGCCATGTCTCGGGTTAATGGTCTTAATACCCACTATTACCTTCCTCATTACCCGCCTACACCTCGCGCTCCTTAAGTCGAAATTAATCGCCCAAAACTGGAGACGACAGAGATTCAGCACCGCTCCTGTGCCAGGTAAGTCCACTACGGGCTCACCATTCCCCGTGCTACTTGGAACTTGTTCCGAGTAGCTGAATCTATAACAACAACTGGAGACGAGCAATGGCTTTTATCCAGTCCATTGCGCGGGTGCGTGCACATGTATTCTTTGCCTTGTGTGGGGGTTGAATGTAGGCACAGATGTTGGTTCGTTGATTTATTGGCTAATGCAACAAGATATATATCTGGCCAGCCGAGGTCCTCACTACTGTGGGTCTGTGGAGAAGACTGACTACCGCAAGCATGGCTGGTGGCTGAGAATCTGGCATGACGTCAGAGGCCTACTCGGCTGTGATTGGTTATGTTCCAACTGGCGGGGAATTTGAATATAACACATGTACGCACGCACGCATGCGCACGCACATACGGGTGTCCGTGCGGGCGACGCATAACCCCACCATCCTCCTCCTAAACAAAACCCAACACACTAAACTTTTGAAAGCGTGTAATTTTCCGGCTGTGAGGATTAGCACAAAAGACAACAGAGCAGATATTCAGACCGACAAAGTAACCAGTTTTGACGCTGTTCAAAAACCCCGAGCACACGCACGCGGCCACGCACCCAACTGGCCAACGTTATCTTGAGATGATCTTCAGATGATTTCGGGGCTTTTTAGTGTCCCCGCGGCCCGGTCCTCGACCAGGCCTCCACCCCCAGGAAGCAGCCCGTGACAGCTGACTAACTCCCAGGTACCTATTTTACTGCTAGGTGACAGGGGCATAGGGTGAAAGACACACTGCCCATTGTTTCTCGCCGGCGTCTGGGATCGAACCTAGAACCACAGGATCACAAGTCCAGCGTGCTGTCGGCTAGGCCGACCGACTCCCAAACGTCAGGATAAGCTCATGACCTTGTACAAAGGAGCCTCCCAAACACTCCTACACACAACTAACCTACAAGTACACCTGGAGGTACTACAATACGCCTCCAACGTCGAAATAAAGCAATAATAAGTAAATTCGAGTAATTTTAACATATTAATGTCGACTTTTTTAACCGAATGTAAATTAAAGACTCTTGAACCTGCTGCCCCGAATAGGACCCCCCAACCTAAGAGTCCCAAAAGCAGGCAACAAGACTCGTTCCTTTACGGGTTATTCATGCCCGTGCCACCTCTTAGGTGGCTTAATCATCTTCAATCAAATCATTCGTTTCTGAACCAAAGGCAGTAGGCGAGCCATGCGGAAAGACTCTGGGTAAACTGGAATTCATCGCACTGGAGGAAAGAGGAAATAGGTTAGACACGATGATAACATTCACCAGCGGAGTCCCACAGGGTTCTGTGCTCTGACCTATTCTGCTTCTGTAAATGATTTAGAAGCTCATTTCTAGTTCATTTAATCTAGATGTATATTAAATGATCTAGTAAATGATCGGTCAGAGGGTATAGACTCATTCCCCTTAATGTTTGCTGATGATGCTAAAATACTGAGGACAAACAGACGGCAAGAAACTTCAAAATGACCTAGTCAAACTGAAGGAATGAAAGACAAATGACCACTAGAGTTTAAGAACTGCCTTTAGAAGCCCTTGTGCAAGGAATCATTCAGAATCTGGTATATCACATGTTTAGGCAATTCTATTCCTGGAGTATACGGCTCCAGCGTTGAATTCATATCCAGTCGAACTCACGACGAAGTTCCAGATGTATGTCGCCAGACTAGTCCCCGAGCTGAGAGGTAAGAGCTCCCAGGTAAGGCCACTGGAATTAAACCTCACGTCACTGGAAGACACAAGAGTTAGGGGAGACATAAATAATTAAGAATAATTAAGCCGCAGGCTCCACTCCTGGTGGTGCCCTTCCGTCAATTCCTTTAAGTTTCTGCCTTGCAACTATACTTCCCCCGAAGGAGGCCTGGTCGACGACCGGGCCGCGGGGACGCTAAGCCCCGGAAGCACCTCAAGGTAAGGAACTCAAAGACTTTGGTTTCCCGGAAGCTGCCCGCCGGGTCTCGGGAAGCTGCCCGCCGGGTCTCGGGAAGCTGCCCGCCGGGTCTCGGGAAGCTGCCCGCCGGGTCTAGGGAAGCTGCCCGCCGGGTCTAGGGAAGCTGCCCGCCGGGTCTAGGGAAGCTGCCCGCCGGGTCTAGGGAAGCTGCCCGCCGGGTCTAGGGAAGCTGCCCGCCGGGTCTAGGGAAGCTGCCCGCCGGGTCTAGGGAAGCTGCCCGCCGGTCTAGGGAAGCTGCCCGCCGGGTCTAGGGAAGCTGCCCGCCGGGTCTAGGGAAGCTGCCCGCCGGGTCTCGGGAATAACGCCGGGGGATCGCTAGTTAGCATCGTTTATGGTTACAACAACTAGGGCGGTATCTGATCGCCTTCGAACCTCTAACTTTCTTTCTTGATTAATGAAAGCATCCTTGGCAAACCTACAAAATACTCGGAGGAATTCACATGGGAAATAAAGACAAGCTATTTACCACCAGTGGTACACAAACCAAAGACATAAGACACTTGTACCTAAATGAGCCATAAACGTTAAACATTTAAACATTTTTTCAGTGTCAGTAGTTAACAAATGGAATGCATTAGGCAGTGATGTGGTGGTTACCTTGCGATGATTTCGGGGTTCATTGTCCCCGCGTTCCAGTCCTCAACCAGGCCTTTGGGGTGAATAGGTGGGTCGAGTGAGACTCCATACACAGTTCAAAATGTAGATATGATTGAACCCAACAAGCTTAGGAACCTGTACACCAGTTAGTTGATGGCTGAGAGGCGGGACCAAAGAGCCGAAGCTCAACCCCCGCAAGCGTAACTAGCAGAGAAAAAAACACGCGCGCATGGTAGTCCTAAGGGCCCAGGGTTCGATTTCCGGGAGTATCTTTCACCAAATGCCCCCCCGATTGATTGATTGATGAAGATTAAGCCACCCAAAAGGTGGCACGGGCATGAATAGCCCGTAAGTGGTGGCCCTTTTGAGCCATTACCAGTATCAATAGATGATACTGGAGATCTGTGGAGGTGCGACTGCACCCTGCGTGACGGGAGATGTCTCCCGGACCAAATGGTGACCAAATGGTGAATGCCCCCCCCCTGATCAGCTAGCAGTAAATAGGCACCAGGGAGTTAGACAGCTGCTACGGGCTGTATCGTAGGTGGGTGAGAGCGAGCGTGTAAACAGTTCATAATATTAGCGACTGTCCTAACACATTCAGCAAATACGAGAACATCAAACATGCGTGTAACATTTGCAACAGCAACAAGGTGAAAGTGAACCGGAATACATAGTTACCATCACTATTTAAAATAAAGGTACGAGCACTTGTCGACTCCTGTGAGCAGGTCGCCAAGTGTCCACGTCTACCCCTAGGATCACCCAGGTACCTGGTTGATGGGGTTCTGGGAGTTCTTCTACTCCCCAAGCCCGGCCCGAGGCCAGGCTTGACTTGTGAGAGTTTGGTCCACCAGGCTGTTGCTTGGAGCGGCCCGCAGACCCACCACAGCCCGGCTGATCCTGAACTTCTCTTAGAAAACAGTCCAGTTTTCTCTTGAAGATGTCCACGGTTGTTCCGGCAATATTTCTTAATAGTCGAATACTATATAGGTGTTCAGTACAGCAGAGGGGCAAGGAGAGGGGCAAGGAGAGGGACAAGGAGAGGGACAAGGAGAGGGGCAAGGAAAGGGACAAGGAGCGGGGCAAGGAGCGGGACAAGGAGCGGGACAAGGAGCAGGGCAAGGAGCACAAATACTAACCCACGCATGCAGACAGGTGGTAACTAAGAGGTGGCTGGATTGAACTGATGACGTTGGAGAGGCAAGTGGAGCATTGTACGGTAGGACAGCCAGGACCCGCCATCAATCCGTCCATCGTGTAGACGGAGGGCCACACACACAAGCGCTAGACAGCACAACCACACCTTGCTGGATCGATCCTCCCTCGCACGCTAACCGCTCGCCACATCTCACCCCCATCCCCCCCAAAAAATCCATCATGGTAACATGGGCCGTAAAGCGACACTAGGTGGTTCACGAGGGCCGGATTACGTCCCCCGCCTGGCTCCAGGTCACAGCCGGACCGCTGGTGCCGGGGCAACCTTCTGTGGCCCGAGAGTGGACACTTTAACGACAGCTACCTGACCTGCACCGCTCCTGTGCCAGGTAAGTCCACTACGGGCTCACCATAGCCCGTGCTACTTGCACCGCTCCTGTGCCAGGTAAGTCCACTACGGGCTCACCATAGCCCGTGCTACTTGCCCCGCTCCTGTGCCAGGTAAGTCCACTACGGGCTCACCATAGCCCGTGCTACTTGCCCCGCTCCTGTGCCAGGTAAGTCCACTACGGGCTCACCATAGCTCGTGCTAGTTAGAACTTGTTCCGAGTAGCTGAATCTATAACAACAACCACCCCCACCACTCAATATTCCATCACTCACACAGACCACCGCCACCGCTCTCCACCCATCTAATGACCTTCGGCATGGATGGATATGGATACCTGGTTGATACCTGGTTGATGGGGTTCTGGGAGTTCTTCTACTCCCCAAGCCCGGCCCGAGGCCAGGCTTGACTTGTGAGAGTTTGGTCCACTAGGCTGTTGCTTGGAGCGGCCCGCAGGCCCACATACCCACCACAGCCCGGCTGGTCCGGAACTCCTTGGAGGAATAAATCTAGTTTCCTCTTGAAGATGTCCACGGTTGTTCCGGCAATATTTCTTATGCTTGCTGGGAGGACGTTGAACAACCGCGGACCTCTGATGTTTATACAGTGTTCTCTGATTGTGCCTATGGCACCCCTGCTCTTCACTGGCTCTATTCTGCATTTTCTTCCATATCGTTCACTCCAGTACGTTGTTATTATGGCATGGATATGGCATGGATAACCAGGCACGGATAACCTGCCAAAATGGCACTATAATCAATTTCCAAAACCCTCCACCGTGAGAGAATCTTAAGCACGATTAACGGCCTAAGCGCGTCCTCGTCCGCGTAGCACAGTAACGAATTCACGGTAATGTGCCGTGCAATGGAGTCACAAATTGCAACGCCGCCCTCTTAAAACGCAATTAAATACGTTATAAAAACGGCGGACTACCCCCCCCCCCCTGTGTGTAATGCGCGGATGAAGGACATGCTTTAGTGGGTTGTTGTTAAAGATTAGCTACTTGGAACAAAAAGTTCCAAGTAGCACGGGCTATGGTGAGCCCGTAGGGGACTACCTGGCACAGGAGCGGGGCTGTAACTTGATCTGCTTTAGTGGGATTGAAGGCTAGACTGGGTGGTGGACACTAACCCCCACGAACCAACGTAAACATACGTTAGTTAAACATACGAATCGACTTACACACACACACACACACACACACACACACACACACACACACACACACACACACACACACACACACACACACACACACACTTCCCATCTCCCCCCCCCTCGCCCCCCCCCCTCGCCCCCCCCCCCTCGCCAAAATACATACTGGTTCATGTAGCGAAACTGAGCTCTATACAGTGAGTAGAAAGCCTCTACCAGTGTGAAATGGTTATTGTCAGAATTAGGCTGGGGACATTATCTGTGGCAGGTAACTACCGGAAGCTATTACTACCACTACTGGACTCCTAATAGTGCCTCCTAGTATATATGAACACTCCCGGTGTGTGTATGTATATATATATATATATATATATATATATATATATATATACCGGGAGTGAGGCTCTGGGACGCGGGAGACATCTCCCGTCACGTAGGGTGCAATCCCACCTCCACAGATCTCCAGTATCATCTATTGATACTGGTAATGGCTCAAAAGGGCCACCACTTACGGGCTATTCATGCCCGTGCCACCTCTTGGGTGGCTTAATCTTTATCAATCGGCTCTGGGAGCTAGTCTACTCCCCAAGCCCAGGGTCAGGTGTGACGTGTCATAACTTGGTCCAAACGGCTGTTGCTTGTAGCGACCCCACGACAGTGGAGAAAAAAAAAAAAAAAAAAAAAAACATTTCAACACTATATTAACGACAACACTGAAATAGAGGGAATACAGAGAACATATACGGCACGCATAGACGCAATAAAGCACCTAAATTATTGGGATCGTCTCAAAGCTCTCCAAATGTACTCACTAGAAAGAAGACGAGAGAGATATCAAATAATATACACCTGGAAGATACTGGAGGGCCAGGTCCCAAATCTACACAGTAAAATAACAACGTACTGGAGTGAACGATATGGAAGAAAATGCAGAATAGAACCAGTGAAGAGCAGAGGTGCCATAGGCACAATCAGAGAACACTGTATAAACATCAGAGGTCCGCGGTTGTTCAACGTTCTCCCAGCAAGCATAAGAAATATTGCCGGAACAACCGTGGACATCTTCAAGAGGAAACTAGATTTATTCCTCCAAGGAGTGCCGGACCAACCGGGCTGTGGTGGGTATGTGGGCCTGCGGGCCGCTCCAAGCAACAGCCTAGTGGACCAAACTCTCACAAGTCAAGCCTGGCCTCGGGCCAGGCTTGGGGAGTAGAAGAACTCCCAGAACCCCATCAACCAGGTATCAACGAGTGCCCAATTGCTTCACTTCCATTCATTGTATAACAAATCATCCTGCGAGATGGATAACTAGAGCGAACCTAGCTAGAGACCTTAACCGGAACTCTATAACCCTCTCAGAGAGATTGGCGTAGGAGAACAGAGCTGTGTATCAGAGCCTGTTACGGGGTGAGGGGGGGGGGGGAAGAGCCCCGGCTGGCCCAACCAGGAGGACGCTGCCCTCCACCACAGTAATTAACTAGCGCGGGGCTAGGAGGACTGGGAAGGGGGGGGGAGGGGGGGATATGCGTGGGGGGTTAAGGGAGGTGGTGTTCGCGCGCGTGCGCGCGAGAGGGGAAGGTGGGGGGGGGTGTAGTAACAGGTCCTCAGTACACCCAAACTGTCCACATGTTAGTGACCCTTGAGATTGGCCAATACTTGTAAATCATTCACGCTGAAGATGGCACTCTCGAAGATGCAACAATAGCCCTGAACGTCGAGGATCATTGAATATGACCACATGGATGAGACGTCGAGGAGGAAGGGGGGGGGGGTGATGAGGGGGAAGGGGGGGTGATGAGGGGAGGGGGTGGAGAGGGGGGGGGAGAAGGCAGAGGGAAGCCGGTTAGTCATGCACACTATGATTGACAGACACACACACACACAAGGACGAGGTGGAATGCGCTGGTATCGATTACTGGCCACTAAGACCATCAGACGCCATTGTCGTCGTCGAGGACCACTACTTGTGCTAGTGGAGGGACTTTGTACCTCAACACTGGCAATACCTCCGTTACCTCTACCCCCCTTGCTGTATGCACCAACTAGTGTAATAAATCCATACAAGACCATTATACCATTATATATAGTGGTATTCATACCATTATAAACATAAATACCACTAAGACATATTTGACAATACTGCTTTACTATATCATTTTATTATAAATTTATCTTTATATATGGAAACCTTAATAGCCGTTTCATTATACGGCAAGATGGTGAATTTTGTAAACTTCAATTAAAGCGAGAAAAAACCAGCAGAGTAGAAAAAAATTCCCCTTGTACAATGTTTTCATCCGGCGTCGGCACCCCTTGTGCCTTGGGTAGAATTATAAGGCAGGCTGACTTAACCCAAGAGACGCCCACTCCAATGAAGATTCACTGCTGGAATATATCACCGCCCAGATAGACTGTGCGTGTGCTTGCTAAATAAAGGAGGGACGCGTTGCCCACCTCTTGAACGCTCTTCACAGCCTGGTGGTGACAAATGACTGGAGGGGAAGGGGGGAGGAGGTATGTGTAATGTGCACTTTACATTCAATATATCACACCTACGATACACAATGGCACACACACACAACACATTCACTCCATCACCACCACATTTACTGATTGATAAAGGTTAAGTCACCCAAAAGGCGGCACGGGCATAAATAGCCTCTATCACATTTACTCAGACAAGTTGATATATATA
This sequence comes from Procambarus virginalis, assembly GCA_020271785.1. Lineage (NCBI taxonomy): Eukaryota > Metazoa > Arthropoda > Malacostraca > Decapoda > Cambaridae > Procambarus > Procambarus virginalis. The sequence continues at coordinate 8,402,388 of WNGS01163519.1, read as the reverse complement.
TATATATATATATATATATATATATATATATATATATATATATATATATATATATATATATATATATATATATATATATATATATATATACATCACTCGACGTGCGGGCTTCCTCAGTGCGCTCACCTGCGCGCGCTCTCCCTCCCTCCCCACAAAATTAACCCCCCACAAAAAATATACAAGATCCCAGACATGCCTTGTGTTCCGTGCGCGTCACAGCCCCTTGTTCTCGGCCTCGTCCAGCAGGTAAGTCCCTCCCGTGTGGCCCCTACACGTCTTGTAGTAGGCCTGGTGTTTGGCTCCGCAGCTATCCTGGTTGATACCTGCTATCCTGACTGATCCTACTACACACACACACGGCTCAATACACGCCTGCTGGCTCTGGAAGCTGATATAAGCAGAAGATAAAGATCCTCTGGAAGCCTCAGTTTTAATTCTACCACTGTTTTTGCAAATGTTACATTCGACATACTTTGACTCATAACAACTATTCTGCCTTGTAAGAGCCCCCGTTACTCACAGACGTGTAGACAAGAATACAACTACATACGAGATTAGTTTACGTTCAACACACTCCACACCCTCGCACGGCTCTAGCGGCCAAGTTGAATGAACCATTCAATCGTGCCACTGCTGAAGACCGTCACTTCCCCACCCAGGGCTCAGCCCCCTCCCCCACCAGCCTGCCCACTATCCCCCCGTAGGTAAGCACCTGGCATTAGACACTATTACCCGAGTGATCTCGGCGTCTAGCGTAACTATGGACCTGGAGTACCGCTTACCATCCATTACCCCAGAGACACACAGCCACGCTAACCACACCGTCCTGTTTAATTATTGTAATAAACTTTTCAGGTGGCCGTAAGCACCGGAACAAGAAATGACTTACTGTAAGGATTATATATATATATATATATATATATATATATATATATATATATATATATATATATATATATATATATATATATGACAATGTCAGACCACGGAGGAAAAATGAAACAGGAATTTCCTTAAGTACTTTCGTATATTAATACATCTTCAGAAGGAGTCACTCCTTCTGAAGATGTATTAATATACGAAAGTACTTAAGGAAATTCCTGTTTCATTTTCCTCCGTGGTCTGACATTGTCACATTTTTAACCACGTGTTTATTTTCGTGACACACACACACACACATTATATATATATATATATATATATTATATATATATATATATATATATATATATATATATATATATATATATATATATATATATATATATATATTATATATATATATATATAAACTTGTAAATATTTATCTTATTCTGTGGGAATAATTGAAGACCGTGCGTGCGTCCGTACGCGAACTACGACTTCCCCCCGAGCGCTGTCCATTCGAGGGTGGGTGTACTTACCTAGTTGTGCTTCGGCTCTTTGATCCCACCTCTCAACTGTCAATCAACTGGTGAACAGGCTCCTGAGCCTATTGGACTCTATCATATCTGCATTTGAAACTGTGTATGGAGTCAGCCTCCACCACATCACGCCCTAAAGCATTCCACTTGTTAACTACTCTGACACTGAAAGTTATTTCTAATGTCTCTGACTCATTTGGGTACTCTGTTTCCACCTGTGCCCCCTTGTTCGTGTTCCACCCATGCTAATTATTTTATCTTTATCTACCCTTGTCAATTCCTGAGAATTTTATACGTGGTGATCATGTCGCCCTGAGCTCTTCTGTCTTCCATCTACGTGAGGTGCAGTTCACTCAGCCTTTCCTCGTAACTCATGCCTCTTAATTCTGGAACTAGCCTAGTAGCATCCCCATGAATATTTTCCAGCTTTGTCTTGTACTTCACAAGGTACGGGCTCCATGCAGGGGCCGCATACTCAAGAATTGGTCTTACATACATGGTATACAGTGTTCAGAAGGATTCCTTACACAGGTTTCTGAAGGCAGTTCCGATGTTAGCCAGCCTCGCATACGCCGCCGATGGTATTATTTGAGGTGGGCTTCAGGCAACAGGTTTGGCGTGATATGAACTCCTTGATCTTTCTCTTGTCTGTTTCATGACGGACTTCATCTCCCATTCGGTATCCAGTGTCTGGCCTCCTTACATTTACATTTAATTTACATTACTTGGGTTGAACTTTAGTAGCCATTTGTTGAATAATTTCTTCAGTTTGTCTAGGAGGAATNTACTAATATATCTAAGATGACAGCCTCCCACAAACATTCTGGATTGGATCAGAGAATCCTTATCTCTGATATAATATGGGCACACACACATGCCACCACACATGCCAAGGGGCGCGGTGGGTGGCTGGTGATACCTGGTTGATGGGGTTCTGGGAGTTGTTTACTCACCAAGCCCGGCCCGAGGCCAGGCTGACTTGTGAGAGTTTGGTCACCAGGCTGTTGCTTGGAGCGGTCCGCAGGCCCACATACCCACCACAGCCCGGTTGGTCCGGCACTCCTTGGAGGAAACAATCTAGTTTACTCTTGAAGAGGTCCACGGTTGTTCCGGCAATATTTCTTATGCTCGCTGGGAGGGTGTTGAAGTGGCCAGCACCGCTGGATGTGTAGTCCTGTGGACGGGATTCGATTCCCGACAACAGCGGAAACACATGGGCAGAGTTTCTTTCAACCCTGCTGCTCCTGTACCTAGCAATGAATAGGTACTTGGAGTTAGACAGCTGTTACGGGCGCTTCTGGGGGGGAGGGGGGAGTTGTTAGTATGAGAGAGTAATTAGTAGTTAGTAACAGTTGAGAGGCGGGCCGAAAGATCAGAGCTCAACCCCCGCAAGCACAACTAGGTGAATACAACTAGGTGAATACAATGCCACTGCTGATTGACGTTCTTGTGTGATGGCTAATACATACATGTTAAGTCTCTCATCAACCCCTGTGTTTACACAGTACGAAAACACCCACAATAGACATGTATTAACAAATCCAATCGCCGGTCTAATAGACGGTCTTAATATTTGCATTACAAGGTTGAAAAGATTACCAAAACGACTCAAGGAAGCCGAAGATCGAATTTATATACTGCATCAAGTTTGTGTGTGTATATGTTGTTTCATATTAATAAAATCCTTCCTGGTTTGTTTGCTGGGGTCATTTCCAATTGGCCGCGAGGCGAGACCAAGTCAGGGGGGGGTGGCAAGCATGTGACAGCTGCCACTTGCCAGCGATTATGTGCACTTTTCTTTTTCCACTGGTGGCGTAGACGCCTGGCAGTGTGGAGGGAAGACTGGGTGGTGGTGGTGGTGGTGGTGGTGGTGGTGGTGGTGGTGGTGGTGGTGTAGTGGTAGTGGTGGTAGTGGTGGTAGTGCTGGTAGTGGTGGTGGTGGTAGTAAAGACCGTGGAGGTGATCCAGCGTGCCGGGTCAATCTCCTGGGTCTGGGTGAACTAATTACCATCACGCAAGCCCCTGGCACCCACTCGCTGTCTCCACCTGTCAACCTGCTGCTCTCTCTCTAGTTCTTCACTCTTCACCTGCCAACTGATGGGTATTTGTTATTTCATTTTCTACTGACCGGATAAGATCAACAAGGAACATTATGGCAAACAATCCTAATATTCTGATTGCTTAATTGATTTTAACCTTTAAAACACTACAACTGCTGGTTATTAATGACTTTCGCATCTGAGAGTTTTTCCCGCCATAGCTTGTCACATCTGACCACCCGGTTTCTAAGAGGCAGTAGTTCCACTCCTGCCCAGGGGAGACATCTCCTGTCCACGAGGCTAACCATAGCCCGTGCTTCTTGCCCCGCTCCTGTGCCAGGTAAGTTACGGGCTCACCATAGCCCGTGCTACTTGGAACTTGTTCCGAGTAGCTGAATCTATAACAACAACAACCACAACCACTCCTGCCACTTACAAACCGTCCTCCACCTACGAGAACAACATCCACCACAGTCCACCCGCTAAGCAAGTCACATCCACCACAGTTCATAAATACCCCCCCCCCCACCTTCCAGCACAGTGATCAAGGAACCTAGAAACAATGCGACACAAACCTCAATAACCTAGGTCATAAAAGTATGTGTGTGTACGTCTGATACCATACTACTTGTGAAGGAGGAAATGTATATGTTTATCTCTCAGAATGTTTGGTAATATGTTTATTGTTTGTGATGTGTGTCTATGTATGTATTAACACGATGTACTGAACGGGGTGAGAATAGCTTGAGCTACCTCATCCCTTTGTGTGTATTTTACCTCAATAAACTTATTTCAATTTCAATTTCAAACCTCAATACCAAGACAAACAAGGTTACTATACGTTCGTCAGCTCATCATCAAAACGAAGGGTTTAAGCATCGATTTGTTTGTACGTAGAGTGCGCACGTGTGCTGACTAAGGACAGAGTACCGTGGTAAACACAAACCAGGCTATGTACAAAATGGAGAGGAAGACAAGCCAATGGAGCAAGGAGAGGAACTGTGGGAGGCCAACACGCGCCAACAGTCAAACGGCCGGGGGAGCATGAAGAATGGGGAATGTAGTGGCAGGAGGGGGGGGGGGGGGGCAGACAGGTAGGCAAAAGGCATGTGAGCAAGATGAGGCCACAATTTCCCCTCAGCATAGTCAAGAAGCTGAGCATCTATCATCACCGACCACACCCAGCAGCCAGGAGCGAGGGGCACACACACACACACGGCTTTCCCTCGCCTTTTTTTTTATTTATTAATACATGAGGTACATCTGAATTAGTGCAGCTACCCTAGACTATATGAAGTAGAGTACAGTGTGTCAAAAAAGCTAACTACATGATGCTAAAAAAAAATCCCCATCACACAGGATGGTTAGTCACACAGAGGCATGTGATAAGCAGTCTGCACTGGCAGACTCCGGATGCATTTTGAGGATATCATCAACACAAGATTGAATAAGGTAGCAGTGGTAATAAAGGTCCCCATCTCGCAGGATGGTTAGTCATACAGGGCCATATGTTTAGTAGCCTGCACTGGCAAATTTTGGGTACACTGTGAGGATATCTTCAAGAATACGAGAGTGAATAAAGTAATTGCAAAGCTCCAGGTACCTCATGCCAACTGGTCTGAAAGGTCTAATAACTGGGCATTCAGTGATGTAGTGTGGGAGCCTCCCTCCAGCCTACCACCACCAACCATCTTATGTCCTATAATACACTACTCGGGTACGGACCATGTCTCAAGACATCTTCACCTGGAACATCCATACCCTCTTAACTCATCTGAAAACAATTCTTAACATTCGTCAAAGAAGAATTTGAACACTATCAGCCCGAGTTGTATTTGTATTTATTATTTGTATCAGCAGGACCAAACTGTTAGCTCTTGGACCCCGCCTTTCAAACCGGCGTAGGTCCTTCCTAACCTTTCAAACTTTCTAACTCTTTGGACCCCGCCTTTCATGCACATGCGCATTCCCAGGGTGCAGCCCACAACAGCTAACTCGCAGGTACGTATTTATTTATATGTGAAAAGAGGCACAAGGTGAAAGAAACTGTCCATTTGCTATTGATTGATTAAGATTAAGCCACCCAAGAAGTGGCACGGGCATGAATAGCCCGTAAGTCAAGTGTGAGTTTGTACCTTCGCTGTATATAGGGCCCGGAAAGCCTTTTGTGTGGCACTGGAGACATCTCCCGTCATGCAGGGTGCAGTCGCACCTCCACAGATCTCCAGTATCAGCTCCTGATACTAGTAATGGCTCAAAAGGGCCACCACTTACGGGCTATTCATGCCCGTGCCACCTTTTGGGTGGCTTAATCTTCATCAATCAATCAATCTTTTGTGTGGGTATTCCCCTATTTGTGCCTGCCGGATCGCGCTCTAGCTCTTAGACCCCGCTTTTCTAGCCGTTGGTTGTCTAATGCAGTGATTCATGGCCTATTTATCTATCATACCTGCTTTGACAGTTCTAAATGTAGTTTGCTACTACAACCAGCTCCTTTAGGCCATTCCATTTACTTTAGGTACTTACCTTTACTCTAAATGAAAATTTTCTAACATCTCTATCACACACCCGAGTCTAAACTATCTTTATAACTTTAGCTTTAAATTACACACACACACACACACACACACACACACACAGGTAGAAACTCAGTACCCAAATGAGCCACAGAAACATTAGAAATATTTTTTAAAGTGTCATGGTAATTAACAAATGGAATTCCATTCCCCTGGGCTGTATGGGTCTCAAATGAGTATTATATTTAACAAATGGAATGCATTAGGCAGTGATGTGGTGGAGGCTGACTGACTCCATACACAGTTTCATATGTAGATATGATAGAGCCCAATATGCTCATAAATTTGTGCACCAGCTGATTGACAGTTGAGAGGCGGGACCAAAGAGCCGAAGCTCAACCCCCGCAAGCACAACTAGGCGAGTCTACACACACACACGCGCCAAAGAAGAGGTTCTCTCCAGTATAATACCGAACAGTTTCCGCTACCCTGGCGGTAAAGGTGGTGAGCGCTGCCATAAACTAAAGGCTACCTACCTACACCTGACACCGCCTTCATCTTACCTCCGCCCCCGGTTCCCCGACCCAAACCCCACCACCACCACCACGGAGTCTCGCTCCAGCACCTAAACAAACACATCATGCTTCCCTGTCTGCCTATTCATTACCCTGGATCACCGCAGACACAGACACACAGCACCCCTCCTGTGCCAGGTAAGTTACGGGCTCACCATAGCCCGTGCTACTTGCCCCGCTCCTGTGCCAGGTAAGTTACGGGCTCACCATAGCCTGTGCTACTTGGAACTTGTTCCGAGTAGCTGAATCTATAACAAGAAACAACAACCGCAGACCTTATGCTCTGCCCACATCCGGAGCATCCACTGGACCCATTTTTCTTCCATGGGTTGATACCTAGTTGATGGGGTTCTGGGAGTTCTACTCCACAAGCCCGGCCCGAGGCCAGGCTTGACTTGTGAGAGTTTGGTCCACTAGGCTGTTGCTTGGAGCGGCCCGCAGGCCCACATACCCACGGGATGTGAATGGATTCGTGGCCATTCACGGGACGTGAAGGGTGCAAATGAGTGCTGCGGAAACTATGCATTTCGCATAGAAGACAAAACTATGCGATTGGCTGTAATTATCTGCATAGTTTTGCTGCCATAGTTTCGGCTTTAAAAATTGTGAGCACATTTTGGTAGATAAGCGTTATATTTCTGATCAAAAGTGGTGAACACATCCTTTGCCTTCACTGGATTTACAACGGTCAGGAAATAGGTCTTTCTAGCTAGTATGCAGAAGCTGGAGCCCCTGGAGGAGTGCACACGCCTCAGTTCCTACTTTTCCTGGATGTGTTCCCATTATAATAGGCACAGTCAGTGGGTCTGTTAACTGTTCCCATTATAATAGGTACAGTCAGTGGGTCTGTTAACTGTTCCCATTATAATAGGTACAGTCAGTGGGTCTGTTAACTGTTCCCATTATTATAGACACAGTCACTGGGTCTGCAGGTGTTCCATTTACAGTAACCACTGTTGCTTTGGTTACTTAAATAGGCTGTGACATATATATTTTGCCATGTGTGACGAAGATAAAGATGAACAAAAAGGCGAGTAGAGTAGCAAAGACCGTACCTTGGTTGTTAGCAACAGTTGTTCACCGAGCTCGGGCTACAGTGTTCAGTTTACTTAAGTTCAGTTAAATGTTCACAACTCGGGTTTGAACCCTTTGTCGTATCCCTCGCCTCACTCGACCCGTTTCTTATTCCTCTGAACCTCAATTGATGAATAATCACCTTGGGGTCACATTTACTAAATTCCTTTTGGAAAACTCCGTGCGCCCCCCATCTGGACTTGAGGTTTCTCGCCTCTGGCTATCCAACCACTTGGGCTGGACGGTAGAGCGACGGTCTCGCTTCATGCAGGTCAGCGTTCAATCCCCGACCATCCAAGTGGTTGGGGCACCATTCCTTTCCCTCCGTCCCATCCCAAATTCTTATCCTGAGCCCTTCCAAGTGCTATATAGTCGTAATGGCTCGGTGCTTTCCCTTGATAATTCCCTCCCCTTCGCCTCTGGCTTCCGTTCTTCCGTCATAGTTGAGGGATTGCCAAAGACCGGATCTTACTGTTGTAAACCTGTGTTGACTTGGCTTATGTAGTTCACTATTCTCCCAAAATTGGAGATTTGAATCTTATTCGCCCTCTCGACTATTTTAATGTGTGAAACGAGAGAGGCATAGTTGACACTGCTGGGCTGAGCTGTTGCCTGCTGGTGTGTGTAAGGGGGGTAGAAATAGCCTAAGCTACTCTATCCCTTTGAGATGTATTTCTTGCTTATCTCAATAAACATACTTGAACTTGCTGGTGTGTGGATTATATTTGCAGCTCTCTCTCTGAAATCTTGTCAGTACTCGAGATTCTATTCAACATTACGACTGTAGCACGAGCTGGTCATCGTGGCAGTGGTGATGGTAGTGGTGATGGTAGTGGTGATTAGGATTGTGGTAGTTACGGGGGGTTGTGGTAGTTATGGAGGGTTGTAGTGGTGGAGGATATAGTTATAGGGGTTGTGGTGGCGATAGTGTAGTCCGTGCTCTTCATTTGCCACTAAAATAAAATCAACCCTTTTTTACCTAACCAGAAACGTACGAACCTAAGCAACCCGCCTAACCTATCGAGTCCCATGAATAGAAAACGAATATTTGTGAGCCGTTACTCTTCTTAATAGGTTACATTTGCCACGTTGGTTACGATAACGTAAAAAATGCGACCTAATGGTAGAGAGGAGTGGATGGTGTGGTGGCGGTGAGGAGCAGCGGTCCTCTAGCAGTGAATAATTTGATAATGGTCCCACACTTTGTGGCTGACATTACCGCCTTCCGCGGCTACTGCCCCACCCACCCACCCATTAATGCGGCCCACACCCTCCCATTACTGCCCCACCCACCCACCCATCCATATTAATGGAGCCCACACCCACTCCCCCCTCCCCATGGGCAGCATTCCATTCTTTCATGGAATGCAATAGGCAATGATGTGTTGGAGTGAGACTCCATACACATTTTCAAATGTAGATACGATAGAGGCCAATAGGCTCGGGAACCTGTACACCATTGACAGTTGAGAGGAACCAGAATTTAGGTCCCGCTTATATAGTCTCACATTTATATAAGAGCCAACCTCAACCCCCGGAAGCACAAGTAGGGAAGTCCATTACTGCAGCCCACACCCGCCCACCATGATACAGCTAAACCACTCGCAGCACTCCAGTATCACCACACTAACGCATCCTTACCACAGTACTTACTGTACAACCTACCCTTGCTCATCACGGTTCGGGAGACTCTCCCGTCCACGAGGCTCACCATAGCCCGTGCTTCTTGCCCCGCTTCTGTGCCAGGTAAGTTACGGGCTCACCATAGCCCGTGCTACTTGCCCGCTCCTGTGCCAGGTAATTTACGGGCTCACCATAGCCCGTGCTACTTGGAAACTTGTTCCGAGTACTGAAACTATAACAACAACAACAACCTCGCTCATCTTACTGCTGCTGCTCTCCCACACACTTCCCCATCACCTATAATACTAAAGTGGCTTTCTAACCCTTACGGGCTATTCATGCCCGTGCCACCTCTTGGATGGCTTAATCTTTATCAACCAATCAACCCATAAAATGAAACAATTTGCAGGAGTGTGATTGGTTCATTAATGCTTATTTTAACACCACAACGAGGAAATGGCGCCCCATACCACTTAGTCTGTCTCCTATTCTTTGGCCATAAGAGGAGCTTCACTATCACCCGCGTGCTACGAGGCACGATAAACGATGGAAAATAGTTAAAAAAATAATAATAATTATACACGTAATCTATAAACAGTATATTTACCTATAATATATAAATACACATGAACAAGTCCCTAAGAGAATTTCGAGAGGCCCTGAAGACCCACAACTGAACATTCCTGACGAGTCGAGCCGCGATACCTGACGACAGACGCGGACACCAGAAGGGGGGCGAAAATCTACGGAACAGACAAAGTCAGCAAAACAGAGACTCTTGAGCCTCTTGAAAACCTGAGCTCAACGACAGGTTCCCGGGACGCCACGGCCGTCACACCACCAATGTCATACACGCCTCCATAATTCACACTAAAGCTCATCATACTCATCATAAGTGACAACTTTTAACTCACGGAAACCCCTCGAGATCTAAAACAAGTCGACGATCCAGAGTACAGCAGGTAGGCGGCTCCCAGTCTGTGAATCGATGCCGTTAGACAGGAAGGAGCAAGGACACGGCCTCTGGGAGTTCCTCCGCGGGAGACTGCACCCTCCACACCTCCAGAGGAATTTGTTTATTTCAAACAGGTGGTCGTGGGAGAAGAAGACTTTTGACTCCTGTTAGAGCGCCGAGTTTTTCCCCTCACGCAGGTCACCTTACCACTTCTCGCCTTACTCGTTTCCCCTGCAACACGACCCGACATCGGTTTACAACTTCAATAAGCAAAAGAACAGATCTTACCGATTTTTTAAATTGTCGCGATACTTCAAGTACGGGAAAATTACACTGGTGTGCCGATTCCGCTTCCAGTTGGCCAAGACTGACTAACAGATTTATCTTATCACATACTTCACTGATAGACTAATTCAAGTGTCTTGCTAGGTAGGCGACTGTGGCTAGCGTCACGGCTGGCTGACCCGCTAGGCGCCAAGCATGACAGCTCGTACCATGACAGCGCCTAGCATGAGATGGCGTGTGATTTGAATCACTCTCAAGGAGTCTTGGAAGCCATCAGTGCCACCAGCACCTGCCACGTATACTTATTGATGGCGTAGTGTACCAAGGTGTCATTTGCCTGTGTTAACAAGCACGCATCGCAATAAATAACACACAACCCCCTGCCATGGTTACTGCTATTATGCGCGCACAACGGTGTCATGCTTAGTGCAGGCCACATTCCTGCAGGAAAACTTGGCTGTGAGAAAAGCCGGGAAGGTTTGTGGAGGTACGGAGATGAACAGTCGCCTGTTGACGTCTTGCAAGCAGAGTGAACCTCTTGTACCTCAACAGGTGCTGTTCCTCGCCTCTAACCACCTGCACTTGCCCCATGGCCAGACTCCATCATAGTGAGGACACGTGAAGTAGGCGAACTACAGCTTATAACCGTCGGGTCTGTGTGCGCGCGTCAGTGTGTGTATGGTTGGATGGTGTGAATAACAGCCAGACGCAGAGAGAGAGAGAGTACGAGAGAGAGTACACCATGTAAGGGCCCCGCCCATCACTGATAGAGCGTTCGTTACACTCAGCAGCAGTGGGTGGTAATGATGGCGGTGCCGCCACCCCCCTTCCCCTCCAACAATGGTCGCGGGCTAACTATTCCAGTGGCCTCCACACACACACACACACACACACACACACACACACCACACACACCACACACACACACACACACACACACACACACACACACACACACACACACACACACACACACACACACTATTTCACGAGTGTGGCCATGATGATGCACCTCCCAGCCCCCACCACTCTCATGCACTCGTATTATCCACCTCGTGATCTCACAGCGGTGGTCATTTCCCGTGACACCTGACGACAAAGGTAGACACCGTTGTCGTGCGTCGCTCTGCTCACACTCCCCCCCCCTCAACTTGTCTCCAACGTTCCACTAAACTACAAACTTAGCAGCAGAACACGGCACGATAAACGCCGCAGCCTAACCTAATGCACAAATGCAATTGCGCGACCCAAAGCACGAAGACATTTTCTGCGTCCAGGCCAGAGTGACCTACATGACGTACCCTTGTAATGGGGCCTCCACGGTACATTTGTCCGGTAACTAAACCATGGCGGACACAACTTGTGGTAGTGTTGTAAGACAAAGGCTCACGGAATGACTTCCAAGACTCTCCGGATGACTTCCAAGACTCAAGAAACGTCGGGAAGATGTCGCCAACTCCTTAGCAACAAGAATATGGTAAAGTCACGAAGGAAGTAATGAATAAAATACTCCTGGTTATAAACTTGGTGGAAAACACAACCAATGTTATAACTATAAGCTATTCAGAAACACGCTCTGGCACGCACTCAGGAGTACCTGGTGTTTGTTGTTGTTGTTTCAGATTCAGCCTACTGGGAACAAAACGTTCCAAGTAGCACGGACTATGGCGAGCCCGTAGTAGACTTACCTGGCACAGAGCGGGGCTGTAACCAGGAGTACCTGATACTCAGCCGAGTACTAGAGTGCATCAGGACATTAGTGTATCTATACGGTAGTAACTTCTCCAAACACCCCCCCCCCCCCACCCCGCGGCTTCAGATAAGGCAAGTATGACCCTCCTTAAGAAACCTACTCCACTTTATGTATACAAAAGCAAAAGCGATAATGTGGTAACACCTTGAGGTGGTTCCGAGGCTCAATGTCCTCTCGGCCCGGTCTTGGATCAGGCCTTCTGGTTGGTGGTCTGGGCAACCAAGCTATTGACGGGCCGCTGCTCGCAGCCTGACGTATGAATTGCAGTCCGGCTCATCAGGTATCTCCGGAGGTGTTTATCACGGTGAAGGATGGGAAGAATTATCTTCCTGGAATGTCAGAATGTCTACACTTCACCCAAGAACATGCCACGTCAACTTGACACTCGAACACTGATAACAGGAAGGGCACTAAATGGATCAAAGTACGCCTGTATCTTGAGGTTATTTTGAGATGATTTCGGGGCTTAGCGTCCCCGCGGCCCGGTCCTCAACCAGGCCCCTTTTTGTTACACACACCCCAGGAAGCAGCCCGTAGCAGCTGTCTAACTCCCAGGTACCTTTTACTGTTTTAGTATTTACGTCTGTGACAGGTAAATACTAGGCTGCACTTGGAAGAACTCCCGGAACCCTCTCCAGGTATGCTCCAGGTAGTAAGAGGAGAGACTTGGATGGCCAGTGCAGTACCTCAAGAACAGTGCCCATTGGGTGTTATAAATAGGAGCTGACTCGTATGGGCTAATAGGCCTCTGCAGTTACCTTTGTTCTTATGTTCTTATGTTCTTAAGGTCCACATTCTTCTTGGTACAACTAGCCCACAAGCCTAAAAAGGAAAGTCGATGATTCGTGAAGGGAAGGCAGCTATCAGGGGAAAGCGCCAAGTTATTACGACTATATAGCACTGGAAAGGGGGTCAGGATAAGGATTTGGATGGGACGGGGGGGGGGGGGAAGGAAGGAATGGTGCCCAACCATTTGTGGACGGCGGGGACCTGCATGAAGCGAGACCGTCGCCCTACCGTCCAGCCCAAGTGGTTTGTCGATGAATCTAAATCAAGGTTTGCGAATGAGCATTTTTTGTTACGAGGAACAAAATTCACATGATTTACAAAAAAAGGAAAAGGACACGAACAAAAGTTTAAATAGCAAATGAGAAATAAATGCGGAAAAATATTCCTTACGCAGTTATAAGAA
>WNGS01163519.1:8337929-8356404 GCA_020271785.1 Procambarus virginalis | reverse complement strand
TAACATACGGAAACAATAGGCCTAGTATTAGTTAAATGTTTGCTAAATTCCATCTTACCATCGAATAATTGTTCTGATAAATACTGACTTATTTTCTACCAACTGAACAAATTATATGAATGAGCAAACTGCATCAGCTTGTTTGTTTATGGCGCAGAGAAAACTGTTAATGCAACACATGCAACATTTCCTGTGTTGGTGATGATGTATGAAGGTTGTATGCAATACAGAAGGTTGTATGCAATACAAAGTTCCATCACACTAAAGACTTTCTTGTTCTCCACAAAACGTGTCATTTAATGAGGTTCAGTAAACATGTGTTGTGAAAATACTGCGTGCTTTAAGTGCTTTTGGATGACTTCTGTTGCCTGACATAAACTAGGGGGGGGGGAGGGGGGAGGAACGTTCAAATTCACATAGAGTCCAATTCTTTAGCAAAATTAAATTCCCGGGATGTTTTCTATTAAAAGTTCACCTGTCGGAATAATCTGCGTCCTTAATTATTACATATTTGGTGTTTGTATGTGTGTGTGTGTGTGGGTGTGTGTGTGTGGTGTGTGTGTGTGTGGTGTGTGTGTGTGTGTGGTGTGTGTGTGTGTGTGTGTGTGTGTGTGTGTGTGTGTGTATTCACTTAGTTGTATTTTACGGGGGTTGAGCTTTGCTCTTTCGGCCCGCCTCTCAACTGTCAATCAACTGTTTACTAACTACACTAACTACTTTTTTTTCACACCACACACACACACACACACACCCCAGGAAGCAGCCCGTGACAGCTGACTTACTCCCAGGTACCTATTTACTGCTAGGTAACAGGGGCATTCAGGGTGAAAGAAACTTTGCCCATTTGTTTCTGCCGGGTGCGGGAATCGAACCCGCGCCACAGAATTACGAATCCTGCTCGCTATCCACCAGGCTACCTGGCCCCCCCTGTGTATGTGTGTGTGTGTGTGTGTGTGTGTGTGTGTGTGTGTGTGTGTGTGTGTTCAGACAGCAAGGCATATTACCCCGTAGAGGCTATAGGGGTTACCTTATGACTCTTATAAGACATAAAGGTAACCCCTACAGCCTCTCACACGCAGGAAAACTACAAATAATATCAGTTTCACCCAGGTCTTGAGAGCATGAACCACGACCACAGCCACCACGCGTATCCCAAGTAAGTCCGGAAGGTCGGGAAGCTCTACAGATTAACTATCAACTAATTGTGCGGGTTAATTTGAGCTAATATTTCATTTTGACTACTTTGACCAGTTTTATTTTGGTAAATACTTCAATTACTGTTCCTTCAAGCAGCCAGTCACGCAGACCAGTATATGTGTCCGTCGGTTAGTACACTATTGGCAGATAGTCAGGCTGTAGGACGTCTAGCCTGCTCATCAATTATCCTGCCTGCCAGGCACGCATTCAACCAATCAACAAACCCAAAGTGAATTCCCAGGAAGGACAGGCGCGGCTCGAACTATTATTCCACAAGAGGAAAACCTTTACTACAGAGTTTCTTCAACATGAACTTCTCAAACGCAATTGTGAGCGCGGCAGAAGGGTTTGATTGTTGTTTTATTAGTGTGAGAGTGTAGTCACCTGTGATCGAGGGGGGTTGAGCTGCGGCTCTTTCGTCCCGCCTCTCAACTGGTAAAGAGTGGTACAGTAGAGGAGCTGGTCACATCACCACAGCGGAGCTCAGAGCCCTCCTCACAAACACTCGTTCATACCACCTCACCATCAGTACTATGTGATGTTCACTACAATACCACAGTACCAGTATTGGCAGTGATGTGTAGCCACGTTCACAGTGATATGTAGCCTCATGCAATATGTATTTTCGTACCACATATAGACTCAACATACTCATACTCTGCAGGAAGCCTTGGTCTCACTCCTCTGGTGGTGCTGACATGTTTGCAACAAGCAAAATGCAACATGAACTAACAATATATGGAGAGAACTAACAATAGCTCTCATAAACAAATATTTAGTGAAGACAGACTAAATATTGCTCGCACGCATTTTACACTCTCATTACTCATATTGTTTCTGCTATTATATCATTTTTGCGTGATGAGTTACACTTATAAGTATTAATTAGACTCATCAAGGTAAGCACACTGATTAGGTTTATCTCTCATTTGTTCCGATGATATGAGGCTTTTACACGCACACATTCTAGCAATCCTGTCTTAACTCACAGTTTAATGAGGTCACAGCCGTTACATGTCATAGTTCTTCCCGCCGTCGGGGACAGGAAGCGTGTAATTAGACTTAACAAGGCCTCGTTATGTCAAATACTGTCCTTTCCCAGGACGCAACCCTCAATAGTTCTCTAGCTCCTGGATTACTATTTTCCTACTAGGTGAACTAGGTGAAAGGATACGTTCCCAACACCCTTTTGTCCTGCCCGAGGGATTGAACCCGGGTCCCTTGTTCGTGAGGTGAGTATGTAGAGCATTGTGCTAGAGAGCCGTTGTAGAGTCAGCAAGAAGCATTACTCATCTACAGGATGTGAAACACGAGAAATAATCATTGCATGTTTCATTGCAAATATTCATTGCATATTGCTCTGTACACTGAACACACACTCACAAGAGTTGAGCAAACATCCCAACCCACACTTAGGGTAGTGAGGACGGGGACAGCACTCATGTCGTCCACGACGGACAGAAACGTCGTCATTTTCATGTGTGTGTGTGGGTTAGGTTAGTTGTGTTCAACCAGGTTGTTGTGACCTATCCTCTGCAATAATTGTGTACTATTATTACTAATGTGTTAGAGAAGCGCGACAAGACCCCTAGTCCCCAAACTCTATCCACAAGAGTGTGAGAGAGCAGGTGGAGGAGGCTCCTGGCATGGGAATATCCCTCAACAAATCTTGCCTACTCACCACTTCCTCCTTCACTTGATTCCCACACAACTGTCACTTGATTTTACACAGTTAAGACTTCCTAATTTTGCTTTGAATTCGTGGCATCCATAATTAACTCAACAATTTCAGCAGATATTCTGACTGAATTTCAAATACAAGTGAATGGGTTGACCGACCACGATATACCTTAAAAGCGGACTGTAACTATAACCGACGTAGATGCTGTTTAAATCGGATATTCCTCCATGAAAGGAGAAACATGAGGCGTGTTCCTTCAGCCGCCAGTGATCTCCAACCCACGAGAGCGTCACCAGGAGTCTGCCTCAATCATGCCAGTTTCAGTACAAATCCTGCAAGTTTTCCATTAACTATCAAACTACTAAAACCGGATTCTTGGCTGTGTATATACTCCAGTGGCTGAGGGACGTCTGCTATTCTCTTCTGACATGCTGTACAAATAGCCCGCCTGTTATGAGGCAAAAATATGAGGTTAGACGTATGAGAGACCTCACGAGAATACTGCTCTTGAAGGAGACTCGTTTTCTCTCACCTCACTGACTTTAGGCACAAACTCATATGTTTTCTGTCACAATAATTCTATAATTCTGGCGTATACATATTTAAGTTTTCTCTCGCCTCTCTTGATTATCACCTGCCATCACAGACAAGACTAGTCTTCTACAACTACTTGGCTTCCTTCCGAAATAAAATCAATAAATATATATAAATATAGCGCAATAACTTTGTCTATCGAGAGAATCCGCATTAAAACAGGGTTCGCAAATTATCTGCAAATGTAAACTGCAAACATAAATGATTTAACTCTGCAAACTATACTTACATATTTATCACGCATATTAACTCCCTCACACAGGTGATTAAAATTTGGCCAGAGGATTAGCGCTAAGCCACATAAGCCGCACCTAAAGATACCTCATAATTACCACCAACTTNCTTTATATTATTATTAACATCTTTATTGACAAAATTTAATTACAATTTTGCCTAATCTGAGAATTTCAATTAAGTCTTATTAAGTGAGGATAATGCTGGTATTCACTGTCACACAGGACAGAGGGTCATACACAATAGCACTTTCTCTGTAACTAGCTGATATTGTAATATAAGGTGTGAAGGATAGATGAAATGTTTATGTAAGAATCTAAGATGAGGTCTGATAAAGACCTTTTGTGCCTTCTGTAATGCTTTTGCGTTACCGCTCACAGGATGAGTATGGGGTGAACAATAAACTAGCCGCCTTCGGCGGCAACAATCAAATCAACACAAGACAATAGGTCTAAACCATGTAGTCTGAAGCACATATATAATATCATAGTTATAGTCAATGTTTTAATGAATGCCATATGTAAAATCAACTTTCTATTGTGCACTGCCACACAAGGGCAGGGATGGGTTTATAAGAGATTCAACTTAAAAATAATAAAATAAAATAAGTCTTCATTCTTTAAAAGGACAAGAAAATTTAGGATAAATTGTTAGGATGTCGTCCTGTACATCAGATTCAATGAAATAGTTACACAGTTGGTGGTACAAGAGGCCAGGAGGTCTAAAGTCCTTTACGGTTTCACATTCAACAATATAGTGTTCTAGTGAATGCATTAAAGGTTTATCACAGTTTACAATCTGAGTATTCTGGTAGTGGCTCAGCCTCACTAACCTGCCAGATGTGTCTATAGCCAAGGCGAATTGGCGCAATGACTACATCACATTGCCTGGTCCGGTTACTGTGCTGACCATACAAATACCTATTATTACAAAACTTGTCATAACTTTTAATACTGCAGCTTTCAGGTCTCTGGGCATTTCTTACTTCTTCTAAATCTGAATTAATTTCTCTAATTTGAACGACAAATACCGCGTTCCAGTGCATGAGAAGCCTTACACAAATGTGAAACTCCACGCAAGAAATGAGCAGCCAATAGGTGAAGGAAACATTATAAAACTCATTACCTAGGGTTAATGAACATAAAGACTTGTGAAGCTGAGGTACGTGCTTGCCTATACTTCACTCAACTCACTCCTCAGCACCTTAGGTATCACGCTGAGACAAACACTTCAGTATTTATGCTTGGAGCGAATACACACAAGACCTCACTGTGAATGTACTCAAGCAGCCAGTGGACTGCTTGTCTGAGGGGGATCAACAAGCTGCTTGTTCACACCACGCTCCAACCCCCCAACCCCCTCCAAGCTTGTTCAGACCATGCTCCAACCTCATACGCCCCACCAACCATTGGTGACCATACACAACCATTCATCAAAGGGCCGTCAAGTCCACTACATATAAAATCTGCATACCACTGTATTTATGTCATAACACTGTGTTGCAAGCTGTGACTGGAGAGACGTGAGGTATCCAGCCTGTGTTGACAACACTCCCTCAATCAACACAACCACAACACCTAACCCAACCTACCCTAGTCCTAACATGGGCATAAACCTGAAGGGAAAAAAATATTTAATTATACGGCATGAAGAATCCACTCTATCAGTTTATTGTCTGGTGAACAGGTCAAATACTGACACAATCAACCAGTCATTATTTGACTGACAGCTTGGTTTGGTGGGATGGGTTGTCCATGCATTGAGAACCAGATTAACCATTTCAAACACACCAAACGCTACCTGATCAACCAGGGTGTGATTCTCACGTCAGCATGCGTGGAGTACGAGGCAGCTGAGAGGCGCATGGCACCGATCACCAGCTGGAACCATCACCACCTATATTCCTCCTCCTCACTTTCAACACCTTTATCATGTGTATAAAATAAAATTATAACGTCAAGAAGGTATATTTGGTTTTCTATCACTTATACTAATAATCTTATCTGTGAATGTTAATTACATTCCCTCTCTTACAAACACCAGGGGGTGCCCCACACACCCCCACAAACACCAGGGGGTCCCCCACACACCCCCCCACAAACACCAGGGGTCCCAACATCTTACCCTGTTATATTGGTTGACATCACGATCAAGTTGAGGTCTGTAGGTGCACAAGAGCATGAGCATCGCGACTACACGTTCCAGTATCACATATCAACACGCTACTTCTCCAAAACAAGATGCGTAGCTAAGATCTTATTCTTAAGATTTAGCTTAAGAATGAAAACCAAATTCGTCCGATTTCTTGGAGCGTCGGACTGTTGTAGGTTGTGGCTTAGCTTGCTCGGGATGCTGTAGAATGCCTAGCCCGGGTTGAGAGAGGCGATGGGACTCAGGGGAGAGCAGTGGGTATACACTCTCCCTCCCAGAATGGCCACCACTGACCACTACCCAAACACGGCCTCACGACCCAGGTCTCCTTCATGACCCTTAGGAACGCCCAGCCAGGTGTATTTCACCCAAGAGTCCTAAGCTGACTGTGCAGTTAAGGTGTAGGTGAGAGTATAGTCGAAGGCCTAATCTTGGGGCATGTACCTGGGACTTAAGGTGAAGCTTGCCTCAAAGGTAACACCCCAGCGCCAACACCTAGGGAAGCATGTAGGTAAGCAGGACCCACCGGCTACGGACACGTTCTGGCCGCCAAAAGTCTTGAGTATAATCTTGGGAGGAAAAGGACGACTGTGAAGGCTCACCAGAGTCGTCGTATAGTTTCACACGGCTGAATATCAATATGAATCTATCTTGTGATTTGTGCATTATCTCTTAATACAATTACTGCATCAAATTCTTAATATTTTATATTATGCAATAACGTCAAACGTTGGCAATACATTCAAAGAATTTTACAGTTAATTATTATAATATAAACAAAGATGAATGGTTAACGTTTGGGAAATGAAGCGTTAAAAAATTAAGTCAATATTCAATGTTCCTATAGTCCAACGTACTCTTGTAGATTTGATATGTACTATGTAGATATGAAGATCTTGTAGAGAGTCCAGTAGGCTCAGGAACCTGTACACCAGTTGATTGACAGTTGAGAGGCGGGACCAAAGAGCCGAAGCTCAACCCGCCGCAAGCACAACTTGGCGAGTACTCTTGTGTTCGATCCCCGACGGTCCAAGACCTTGCGTCTCCTCAAGGTTTCACACTTCTTAGTCTGGGCGTCGTTAGCAAACATGACATGTACTCCAGTGTGCTTATCATGGAACACACTGCCACTGTGTTGCTGTGTTGGAGGTGGTTACCTTGAGAAAGGCAACACAATCTAGAATTAGGCAACCACCTTCATGGCACGTCTTACGTGTGGCAGGTCTTACGTGTGGCAGGTCTTACGTGTGGCAGGTCTTACGTGTGGCAGGTCTTACGTGTGGCAGGTCTTACGTGTGGCAGGTCTTACGTGTGGCAGGTCTTACGTGTGGCAGGTCTTACGTGTGGCAGGTCTTACGTGTGGCACGTCTTACGTGTGGCACGTCTTACGTGTGGCACGTCTTACGTGTGGCACGTCTTACGTGTGGCACGTCTTACGTGTGGCACGTCTTACGTGTGGCACGTCTTACGTGTGGCACGTCTTACGTGTGGCACGTCTTACGTGTGGCACGTCTTACGTGTGGCACGTCTTACGTGTGGCACGTCTTACGTGTGGCACGTCTTACGTGTGGCACGTCTTACGTGTGGCACGTACGTCTCCACAAAGTTCTTGTTCCGCCACAGCTCCGTCCGCTGATTTCATCGATGAAGCTATCTGCTTGATGGGGTTCTGGGAGGAGTTCTACTCCCCAAGCCCGGCCAGAGGCCAGGTTTGACTTGTGAGAGTTTGGCCCACCAGGCTGTTGCTTGGAGCGGCCCGCAGGCCCACGTACCCACCACAGCCCGGTTGGTTCGGCACTCCTTGAAGAAAACTAGTTTTCTCTTGATGTGTCTGGTTGTTCCGGCAATGTTTCTTATACTCGCTGGGAGGATGTTGAACAACCATGGATCTCTGATGTTTATACAATGTTCTCTGATTGTGCCTATGGCACCCCTGCTCTTCACTGGTTTTGTGCTGAATTTTCTTCCATATCGTTCACTCCGGTATATTCCCAGATTTCGAGTCTACCTTCTGATCCAGTCTTGTGTCCTGCAGCCATGTCAGGTCTTTCTTTCCGTTATCAACTAAAACATTTTACTTTTGTAATATATTTACCTTTTGTAATATATAAAACACAATATGTGTGTGTGTGTGTATAAACGATTTTCCAGAGGGAATACTCATTCCTCTCAATGTTTGCTGATGATGCAAAAAATTATAAGAATCAAGACAGATGAAGATAGAGAGAGAGACTACACGACAACTGGAGAAACTGGAGGATTGGTCTAGAAAATGACTTTTAGTTTTCTTCTACCTAAGTATTTTGACTTGATTTCTGAATCAAATAAAACACGATTATAAATGTACACCCGTTTACGAATAAAGATAATTTACATACAATTTCGATCCATTACTTACTGCCACAAGAGCCGCAATAACAACACGAAATGATTATATTCATTATATATGAGGATGAGAAAGCAAAGGTGCAAGGACAAGCCTTATTAATGTCCTCTGCTTGGATTTAGTATTGTTTACTGTGACTCATTTTGACCTCCCTCATAGATTACACATCCACCTTCATGCGTCATTTGTAAAACCTTTGAGGTTTACCTTGCCTTGAGGTGCTTCCGGGCTTAGCGTTCCCGCGGCCCGGTCGTCGACCAGGCCTCCTGGTTGCTGGACTTATCAACCAGGCTGTTTGACGCGGCACAAACCCTTGTTTTGGGTACGCAATCACGTCCTGGTTTAGCAAACGCCTTCGTACAGCTCGTGTATACACCTCCAGTCTGGTTTCTTCTATTGATTCCTTAAACTGTTATGGGTTTAAGGAAGCGTTGTTGCAAAAGGACGATCCTCCTCTTAAACTGTTTACCTGCAAAGGGGTTTTGTTTTCCTTCCTAAACGTTGAGATTTGACACCTAAGCACCCTCTTAAAGACTCTATAAAGGTAAAAGGTTTGTGTGACTGCTACCCGCTTGATAGGGTTCTGGGAGTTGTTCTACTCCCAAAGCCCGGCCCGAGGTCAGGCTCGACTTGCGAGAGTTTGGTCCACCAGGATACCCCAGACTCCGTCCACCCAAATCTACGCCTCTCCTCTAACCCAAGACAGGGCGGACCCCACCTATCCTCTTGCCACTAACGGGGAACGTGAGGGCCTACAGACGTAGTCAGCTTAGGTACCTATCCACCTACTCCCTGCCATTCACCACCAGGGTAATAGGCTCCACCAACCACCTTCATTGGTACAGTTAATCCAGTTATATTCCAAGATCATTAATCTAAGCTTGACAAATTAAGGATAATCTCGAAGGCAAGCACCCCATTACCTGGATCACACCTGGAGTGGGTTCTCAGAGTCCTACTCCTCACGCCAGGCCATGGAGCAGGCATGACTACAAATAACTTGATCCAACAGACTGTTGCTTGCAGTGGCCGTCGGCCCACATATCAACTGCAACCCGGTTGGTCCAGCACTTCTTGCAGGAACGTGTCTACTTCTGGGAATGCCCAGCGCACAGGTTCGAATCCACATCACGGCTGCTGTGAATTTTCTCATGTTCACTTTTGTTCCGGCAATATTTCTTGTGCATGCTGGAAAGCTATTGAACAGCCGTGGACCTCGGATATTCACATAATGTTCTTTGATTGCGCCTATGGCACCTCTACTCTTCACTGGGTCTATTCTACATTTCCAACCATATCGTTCGCTCGAGTATGTTGTTATTATAAATGGCAAATTTGGGAGCTGGCCTCCCAGTACGTTTCACGTGTGATACCTCTCGTCTCATTTCCAATGTGAAGGATTTCAGACGGTTCCAATAGCCACGAGTGTCTACGCGTGCCGTATATGTCTTCTTTATTTCATTTTTTTTCCAAAATTTCTCCCGCTCTGCGAGAGGAAGCGAGTACCGAGCAGCACTCAAGGCGGGACAGCACCGGTGATAAGAAGAGTACAGCCATTGTGATGGGATCCCTGGATTTGAAGGTTCTCGTAATCCATCTTATAATTTTTCAAGCTGACGCTATATTTGCTTGGTAATGCTCCCTAAACGTTAGGTCGTCAGACATTATTATTCCTAGAACGTTGTACCCTGTATTTCGCTTAAGTTTTACCATGCCTAAATATCTGGAATTTATCACTTTCTTTCATCGGGTCGCAGTTTTTCAATATCTTTTATAGAAGTAATTTTAAACGTAATTTTTGTATCGTCAGCAGAGGTTGACACGAAGCTGTACCTTGGTATTTTTGACTATATCTGATATGAGAATGAGAAAACCGTAGTGGTGCAAGGACGGTGCCCCGAGGTACACAGCTTTTCACTGTGCTTGCACTTTAATTTATTTGATCAAGTGAGAGAAAGCAAAAGAGAGCGAAAGAGCAAAAGAGAGCGAGAGCAAAAGAGAGCAAGAGAGCGAGAACAAGAGAGCAAGAGCGCGAGAGCAAGAGCTCAAGCACGAAAACAAGAGCGTGAAAGCAAGAGAGCAAGAGAGGGCGAGAGCAAGAGAGGGCGAGAGCAAGAGAGGGCGAGAGCAAGAGAGAGCAAGAGCAAGAGAAGGCGAGAGCAAGACAGGCAGACAGAGCATACAAGAGAAAGTTATGAACATTGTATTACAGAAAAATAATTATTAACGCGTGATTTTTCTAATTTTTTCTTTAATAAACTTCAATTGTTACATCCCAGATTACCTGGGATGTATCTGGGATCTTCCATACTGGTTGTGAACAAAACAGCGATACTAAAACACGGCATTAAAACCAAGTAAAAATATAACCATTGTACATATATGCGTTTACCAATAATTATAATAATAACGCATGTATGTAGCTGGTTCTGCCGTTGTTTCCAGTATTAGCGAGTGGGTTGAGGGTGGACGTTACCAGCGTTATTAGCAGCCAATATATGAGGACAAGAGTCGAGCAACGCGTCCTGAAACATTCCTCTCCTCAGCTTGCATCATTATCATCACCATCCGTTTTAGCGTTGCAACAGAAGACTTCACATCAACGGTAACCAAAATCCACATTGAACCCCTTGACAGCATACAGACAACTAGTAATGGAATGGCTGTTGACAGTGGTCAGTTGATGACGAGAGAGAATGAGACTGAGCGAGATACGGACGTGAATACACTAAAGAGAACGTGATAAAAGTGTAACAAATGAGAGAGAGAGAGAGAGTAAACCCAATAAAACTACACCAAAAGAAGAGGTAGGAAGAACACAAGTAGAGAGGGCTTGCGTGTGGGCCTGCGGGCCGCTCCAAGCAACAGCCTGGTGGACCAAGCTCTCACAAGTCAAGCCTGGCCTCGGGCCGGGCTTGGGGAGTAGAAGAACTCCCAGAACCCCATCAACCAGGTATCAACCAGAGGGCGTGTAATGAGGCACCACGAGTGGAGGAGTACTGGGAGGAGGGGGTATGGGTGGAGCAATAAATGCCCCACGTAACACTGGGTATGTGCGTGCCCCAGTGAGCACAAGAGAGGGTGGGGTGGACCCCGGCCACCACCTCTTGGTTTCCTGCCTCCACCCACCACCAAGCATCTGTGTCAAGGCGAACGGCTATGCTCCCGGGGAAACAGGTCACCTTTACCAAGCCCGTCTGCGAGAGGGGCCCGCCCCATGCCCGACAGGTGAGATACCAGAAGCACTTCAACGCTAAAAACCTGACATCGCTCGCTCTAACACCGCACATAATTCAAGTTTTAAAAGACTGGGAATCAGATCTCCAGTTTTATGGAGAACAATCAGCTTCACCACTCAGGTCAACATGGATTGATACCGGAAAGATCCTGTCTTTCGCAATTTCTCCTGCACTATGATACAATCAAGGAAGCATTACAAGAAAAACAAAATACAGACGGACTTACACGGAATTTGAAAAGGCACTTGAGTGTGACAATGGAGCGACAGTCCATAAAATAAGATCAATAGGAAAAAACTGGTAAATTAGGGATAGATATTACATTTTGNCCCACAAACAACGCAATCCCATCAAATAAAAAAATTAAAAAGACCTTCCTCTTTCAGTGTTAAATAATAATGAAATTTCCAAAAGTCTACAAGGAGTTCCTTCCCCTGGCCTTAAGGGACATTTTCCCCAAATCCCTGATGAGTGTCAAACTTGACATTAAGCTGCGGGTTAAGCTTGGGCACACCGCCCAGGCCGGGCCACTGCCCCGCTACACACAACAAAACACGGGGCGGGGCAAAATAAAATATCAAATCACGCATAAATAAAAGTCTTCCCTGGCAAAAGAACATCAACCTGAAAGCAAAACCAGAAGCTTAACAATTTAAATCATCAAAAAAGATACCAAATATTAGTCGTCATAATAAATAATAAGCGCATGCAACTGAAAATAAAAAAAAAAAATATATGCAATAAACTCGAAATGAAGACGGGAAGTGTGTGTATCCCAAAGCTAAGCTGTGGCGGCCAGCACCGAGTTCAAGTATGTTTATTGAGACAAGAAGAAATACATTCTCAAAGGGATAGAGTAGCTTAGGCTCCTTCTACCCCCCCAAGCACCCAGTGTCTCTGGCGAGGTAGTGTGTGCTTGCGCCTTGTGGAGCAGAGGCTGCTGCTGCTGTTTGTTAGACCTATGTCCGCATGCTTGCTGTGGGGAGGGGGATTAGGGGGGGCTGAGTGGAGGCATGCGGGTGGGTGTGTTGGTGGGGGGGGGAATATGAGAGCATGCATGTGTGGGGGGGTAGGAGAGGGGTTGGAGGCGTGGGGGGGGTATGTGAGCATGCGCGTGTGGGGAGGAGGGGGGGGGTCTCCGTGCATGCTTGTATGTGGGGGGGGGGGTATGTGAGCATGCATGTTGTGGGGGAAGGGTGTGAGCATGCTTGTGTAAAGGGGTATACTTGCATGTTTCTGTAAGAGGACATGCTTGTTGTAGGGGTATGCGCGCGTGGCTGTGGGGGAGGAAGAGGTATGCTGCGTGTTTTTATACTGAGTTTGTATTCGTGCTTGTATGTGGGGGGTATAGGTACCAGCTTGAGTGTAGTAGGTGCACGCATGCAAGCACTGTGCGCGCGTGTGTGCATGTGTGTATTCACCTAGTTGTATTAACTTTGTGGGGGTTGAGCTCTGCTCTTTGGTCCCGCCTCTCAACTGTCAATCAACTTGTGTACAGATACCTGAGCCTATTGGGCTCTATCATATCTACATTTGAAACTGTGTATGGAGTCAGCCTCCACCACATCACTTCCTAATGCATTCCATTTACTACTACTCTGACACTGAAAAATCTTTTCTAATATCTATGTGGTTCATCTGGGTACTAAGCTTCCACCTGTGTCCCCTTGTTCGTGTCCCACCCGTGCTGAAGAGTTTGTCTTTGTCCACCCTATCAATTCCCCTGAGAATTTGTAGGTGGTTATCATGTCTCCCCTTACTCTTCTGTTTTCCAGGGACGTGAGGTTCAGTTCCTTTAGCCTTTCCTCGTAGCTCATACCTCTCAGTTTCGGGACGAGCCTGGTGGCATACCGCTGAATCTTCTCTAACTTTGTCTTGTGTTTAACTATGTATGGACTCCAGGCTGGAGCTGCATATTCCAGGATTGGTCTGACATAAGCGGTATATAGGATCCTGAACGATTCCTTACACAAGTTTCTAAAGGCAGTTCTTATGTTGGGCAGTCTAGCATATGCCGCTGATGATATCCTTTTGATGTGGGCCTCTGGGGACAGGTTCGGTGTGATATCAACCCCCAGATCTTTCTCTCTATTTGACTCTTACAGGATTTCACCTCCAGATGGTACCTTGTGTTCTGCCTCCTGCTGCCTTCGCCTAATTTCATTACCTTACACTTTCCTGAGTTGAACTTTAGCAGCCATTTTCTAGACCATTCCTCCAGTTTGTCCAGGTCATCCTGTAGTCTCTCTATATCTTCATCCGTCTTGATTCTTCTCATAATTTTTGCATCAGCAAACATTGAGATGAACGAGTCTATACCCTCCGGAAGATCGTTTACATATATTAGAAACAGGATGGATCCAAGTACTGAGCCCTGTGGGACTCCGCTGGTGACATCTCGCCACTCTGATGTCTCCCCCTCACCGTTACTCGCCGTTTCCTGTTGCATAAGTACTCTCTTATCCACTGGAGCACCTTCCCTTTTACTCCTGCCTGTTGCTTCAACTTTTTAACAGCCTTTCATGGGGTACTGTGGCAAAGGCTTTCTGGCAGCCCAGGAAAATGCAGTCGGCCCACCCTTCTCTTTCCTGCCTAATTTTTGTTGCCTGGTCATAGAATTTTATTAAACCTGTGAGGCACGATTTACCATCTCTGAACCCATGTTGGTGGTGTGTTACAAAGTTATTTCCCTTCAGATGTTCTACGAGCCTTTTCCTAACAATCTTCTCCATCACCTTGGATGGTATACAAGTTAGGGAAACTGGCCTGTAGTTCAGTGCCTCTTGCCTGTCACCCTTCTTGTATATTGGGACCACGTTAGCTGTCTTCCAACTTTCTGGTAGGTCTCCTGTTTCCAGTGACCTGTTATACACAATAAAGAGTGGCACACTTAGTGCTTCTGCACCTTCCTTTAGTATCCATGGTGAGATTCTGTCAGGCCCAACAGCCTTTGTCACATCCAGCTCCAGCAGACACCTTTTGACCTCATCACTGGTGAGGTCAAATTCCTCTAAGGTTGCTTGGTTTGCCGCCTCCTCATTTAGTGCAGGGGCTTCTCCTTGTTCTATTGTGAAGACCTCCTGGAATCTCTTGTTGAATTCTTCACACACCTTGTCATTCTGTGTGTGTGTGTGTGTGTGTGTGTGTGTGTGTGTGTGTGTGTGTGTGTGTGTGTGTGTGTGTGTGTGTGTGTGTGTGTGTGTGTATGTGTGTGTAAAATACACGCTTCCTATGTGCTAAATTTCTGCAGTATCTTCATTCGTTTTTATGTGGCGCATCTTGCCGCTTGAGGTAGGAACACTTGTGTGAAGAAACACCTTGCAGCTCCGTATCCAAAGGAGCGAACATAATAATCAAATTTGGCAACTTGAATCCTTTCTCGAGCTTCCTTGAAGATGGGAGCTCTACACGTGCGTGTATGGGAGCGCATTCACTCGTGAGCCTACACTCTGGGATCTCAACCAGCTGCTGAAAGCCAAGGAAGGGGGGGGGGGGGCGTTTATCGTTTAGGTTTGCCTAATATTTACCCAGCAGCCTGAAACTCACGACAACCTGGATGATGCACATACAATTATACTCAAAACACACACACACACACACACACACACACACACACACACACACACACACACACACACACACACACACACACACACACACACACACGTGTGTATTCACCTAGTTGTACTCACTTATTTGTGCTTGTGGAGGTTGAGCTTTGGCTCTTTGGTCCCGCCTCTCAACTATCAATCAACTGGTGTACAGATTCCTGAGCCTACTGGGCTCTTTCATATCTACATTTAAAACTGTGTATGGAGTCAGCCTCCACCACATCACTGCCTAAAGCATTCCATCCGTTAACTACTCTGACACTGAAAAAGTTCCATCTAACGTCTCTGTGGCTAATGTGGGTACTCAATTTCCACCTGTGTCCCCTTGTTCGCGTACTACTAGTGTTGAATACTTCATCCTTGTTTACCCGGTCGATTCCCCCGAGGATTTTGTAGGGTGTGATCATGTCTCCCTTTACTCTTCTGTCTTCCAGGGTCGTAAGGTGCATTTCCCGCAGTCTTTCCTCGTAACTCATGCCTCTTAGTTCTGGGACTAGTCTAGTGGCATATCTCTGGACTTTTTCCAGCTTCGTCTTGTGTTTGACAAGGTACGGGCTCCATGCTGGGGCCGCATACTCCAGGATTAGTCTCACATATGTGGTGTACAAGATTCTGAATGATTCCTTACGCAGGTTCCTGAACGCTGTTCTGATGTTAGCCAGCCTCGCATATGCCGCAGACGTTATTCTTTTTATGTGGGCTTCAGGAGACAGGATTGGTGTGATATCAACTCCTAGATCTTTCTCTGTCCTTTTCATTAAGTACTTCATCTCCTATTCTGTATCCTGTGTCTGGCCTCCTGTTTCTACTGCCTAGTTTCATTACTTTGCATTTACTCGGGTTGAACTTCAACAGCCATTTGTTGGACCATTCACTCAGTCTGCCTGTGTGTGTGTGTGTGTGTGTGTGTGTGTGTGTGTGTGTGTGTGTGTGTGTGTGTGTGTGTGTGTGTGTGTGTGTGTGTGTGTGTGTGTGTGTACTCGCCTAGTTGTACTCACCTAGTTGTGTTTGCGGGGGTTGAGCTCTGGCTCTTTGGTCCCGCCTCTCAACCGTCAATCAACAGGTGTACAGATTCCTGAGCCTATTGGGCTCTATCATATCTACACTTGAAACTGTGTATGGAGTCAGCCTCCACCACATCACTTCCTAATGCATTCCATTTGTCAACCACTCTGACACTAAAAAAGTTCTTTCTAATATCTCTGTGGCTCATTTGGGCACTCAGTTTCCACCTGTGTCCCCTTGTGCGTGTGCCCCTTGTGTTAAATAGCCTGTCTTTATCTACCCTATCAATTCCCTTCAGAATCTTGAATGTAGTGATCATGTCCCCCCTAACTCTTCTGTCTTCCAACATGCCACATACATACACACATATACATGCCATATACATACACACACCATGTGTACTTACCTATCTTTACTTACCTATCTGTGCTTGCAGGATCGAGCATTGACTCTTGGATCCCGCCTTTAATGTGTGTGTGTGTGTGTGTGTGGTGTGTGTGTGTGTGTGTGTGTGTGTGTGTGTGTGTGTGTGTGTGTGTGTGTGTGTGTGTGTGAGCGCGCACGCAGTATCAAATACACACACACACCACACACACACACTTGACCAAAGAGCCAAAGCTCAACCCCCGCAAGGACAACTAGGATAGTACCCACACACACGAATGATGAAAGGTGAAGAGTGTTACCGAGAGATGTGCCAATGGCGAGATGTCACCAACGGAGTCCCACAGGGTCCAGTACTAGAACCTATCCTGTTTCTGATGTATACCAATGATCTACCAGAAGAAAAAAACTCGTCCCTCTCAATGTTTGCTGAATACGCACCATATTATGAGAAGGATTAAGACAAGACAATAACAAGAGACTACTCGATGACCTCGTCAAACTGGAGGAATGGTCCAAGATATGACTAAGAAAGCTTAACACAAGTAATTACAAAATACTGCCACTGGCTGTGGAAAACTGGAGGCAGGACACATGGTACCAAATGGGATATGAAATCCTTCAAGAATTGAATAGAGAAAGATCTGGGGATTGACATCACACCCGTCTCCTGAAATCCACATAAAAAGGATATCTGCTTGTTGGGGTTCTGGGAGTTCTACTCCCCAAGCCCGGGCCAGGCTTGACTAGTGAATGTTTGGTCCACCAGGCTGTTGCTTGGAGGGGCCCGCAGGGCCCACATACCCACCACAGCCCGGTTGGTCCGGAACTTCTTTTAGAAAACAGTCTAGTTTTCTCTTGAAGATGTCCACGGCTGTTCCGGCAATATTTCTTATAGTCGCTGGGAGGGTGTTGAACAACCGCGGACCTCTGATGCTTATACAATGTTCTTTGATTGTGCCTATCATCAACGGCATATACTACTTTGGCCAACATAAGAACTGCCTTTTAAAACTTGTGTAAGGCACCATCCAGAACCTGGTACATCACACATGTCAGACCAATCCTGGAGTATGCGGCTCGTGCAAAGAGTCCGTATCTAGTCAAGCCCAAAACGAAGTTACAGAACGTTCAGAAGTACGCAACTAGATTAGTTCCAGAGTTGAGAGGTACGAGTTACGATGAAAGGCTGTACGAATTAAACCTCATGTCACTGAAAGACACAAGAGTTAGGGAAGACACGATTACCACATACAAAATCCTCAGGGGATTTGATATGATAAACAAGGACAGACTGTTCAGAGAACGGATGGTATTTAGCACGAACGGGGGACAGGTTTTAACAGTGGTCAAATGAGCCACATACGTTAGAAAAAACACACACACACACACACACACACACACACACACACACACACACACACACACACACACACACACACACACACACACACACACACACTGATAAACGGAAGGGCCAGAGGGCGCCGGGAGTGAGGAAGAGTGAACACCCAGATAAGCCGGGAGAAACGGCATAAAAGTATCAGAAGCATAAGAGTTGCAAATAAACGGATCGGCCAATAAGAGAAGATGGTCACGGCAAGTGAAGGAATGCCTTTGTGTTAACTGACCGAGAGGGTCGGGAAGACGGGATGGAACTGTTCCATCTAGGTGAGCACGCGTGCTCGTACGCATCACAGTGTACACGGGGGGGGGGGGGACGGGTGTGAGAGGTTACAATACTGGAAGACAAACGCCCCAAGCTCCACCAGTCCTTAAGACCAAGCTATAGGGGACCATGCTGTGTGTTAGACTGGTGAGTGCGGGGCGGTGTTAAGGAGAGGCTGCTACAGGAGTGTGGTGTGGGGGGAGGTGGGTGGTGGTGGTGGTGGTGCACGTCGTGGGGGTGTTGGTGCATGTGGTTGTGGTGGTGAAGGAGGCGGTGAGGTAGGGGGGGGGAGGAGGAGAGGGGAGGGCAGGAGGGAGGGGGGGG
>WNGS01163519.1:8319495-8332069 GCA_020271785.1 Procambarus virginalis | reverse complement strand
GGGGAGTGCTTTAAGAAGTGACTGCCACACATCAAAACTAGTCCGGTGTGAGAGCTTAGCTACTGTTGCCATCATCTTTGTGTTTCATGTTTGAGAAAACTGATAGACTCTTCTTACCTGGCAATCGTTCCTTGTCCTGCATGTTATCGTCCGCCGACTCCATCCTCCCATATTTGGACCCCGAGCTCTCCTCCTCATCTGACCTGAAACACCAGAAGGGACCATTAGACCATCTCCCACATTTGGCTACCTCATTAACTTCTGTTCTCAGCAAGAACCAGGACAGCCATCACAGCCTACCTCAAGTTAAGTATATTTATTGAGGCAAGAAAGCAATACATCTCAAAGCGATAGAGTAGCTTAGGCTATTTCTAACCCCCATAGCCTACCTGTATTACCTACAGTAATTTTAGGCACCCCACACAAGTACTTAAGTCAATAAATTCTTCATATTAGAAGAATGAAATTAACAATCATAGCAAGTGTCTCAAGACAATTTGCGGTAAATAAGAATAACTTGACATTCCCCTGGCTGTAGTGTCCCCCTGGCTGTAGTGTCCCCCTGGCTGTAGTGTCCCCCTGGCTGTAGTGTCCCCCTGGCTGTAGTGTCCCCCTGGCTGTAGTGTCCCCTGGTTGTAGTGTCCCCCTGGCTGTAGTGTCCCCTGGCTGTAGTGTCCCCTGGCTGTAGTGTCCCCCTGGCTGTAGTGTCCCCCTGCTGTAGTGTCCCCTGGCTGTAGTGTCCCCCTGGCTGTAGTGTCCCCCTGCTGTAGTGTCCCCCTGGCTGTAGTGTCCCCTGGCTGTAGTGTCCCCCTGGCTGTAGTGTCCCCCTGGCTGTAGTGTCCCCCTGGCTGTAGTGTCCCCCTGGCTGTAGTGTCCCCCTGGCTGTAGTGTCCCCCTGGCTGTAGTGTCCCCTGGCTGTAGTGTCCCTGGCTGTAGTGTCCCCCTGGCTGTAGTGTCCCCCTGGCTGTAGTGTCCCCTGGCTGTAGTGTCCCCCTGGCTGTAGTGTCCCACTGGCTGTAGTGTCCCCCTGGCTGTAGTGTCCCCTGGCTGTAGTGTCCCCCTGGCTTTTGTCGCTGTAGTGTCCCCTGGCTGTTGTAGTGTCCCCTGGCTGTAGTGTCCCCCTGGCTGTAGTGTCCCCCTGGCTGTAGTGTCCCCTGGCTGTAGTGTCCCCTGGCTGTAGTGTCCCCCTGGCTGTAGTGTCCCCTGGCTGTAGTGTCCCCCTGGCTGTAGTGTCCCCCTGGCTGTAGTGTCCCCCTGGCTGTAGTGTCCCCCTGGCTGTAGTGTCCCCCTGGCTGTAGTGTCCCCCTGGCTGTAGTGTCCCCTGGCTGTAGTGTCCCCTGGCTGTAGTGTCCCCCTGGCTGTAGTGTCCCCCTGGCTGTAGTGTTCCCCTGGCTGTAGTGTCCCCCTGGCTGTAGTGTCCCCCTGGCTGTAGTGTCCCCCTGGCTGTAGTGTCCCCCTGGCTGTAGTGTCCCCCTGGCTGTAGTGTCCCCTGGCTGTAGTGTCCCCTGGCTGTAGTGTCCCCCTGGCTGTAGTGTCCCCTGGCTGTAGTGTCCCCCTGGCTGTAGTGTCCCCCTGGCTGTAGTGTCCCCTGGCTGTAGTGTCCCCTGGCTGTAGTGTCCCCCTGGCTGTAGTGTCCCCCTGGCTGTAGTGTCCCCCTGGCTGTAGTGTCCCCTGGCTGTAGTGTCCCCCTGGCTGTAGTGTCCCCTGGCTGTAGTGTCCCCTGGCTGTAGTGTCCCCCTGGCTGTAGTGTCCCCTGGCTGTAGTGTCTTCCTGGCTGTAGTGTCCGCCTGGCTGTAGTGTCCCTGGCTGTAGTGTCCCCCTGGCTGTAGTGTCCCCTGGCTGTAGTGTCCCCCTGGCTGTAGTGTCCCCCTGGCTGTAGTGTCCACTTGGCTGTTGTGTCCCCCTGGTGTAGTGTCCCCCTGGCTGTAGTGTCCCCCTGGCTGTAGTGTCCCCCTGGCTGTAGTGTCCCCCTGGCTGTAGTGTCCCACAGGCTGTAGTGTCCCCTGGCTGTAGTGTCCCCTGGCTGTAGTGTCCCCTGGCTGTAGTGTCCCCTGGCTGTTGTGTCCCCTGGCTGTAGTGTCCCCCTGGCTGTAGTGTCCCCCTGGCTGTAGTGTCCCCCTGGCTGTAGTGTCCCCCTGGCTGTAGTGTCCCCCTGGCTGTAGTGTCCACAGGCTGTAGTGTCCCACAGGCTGTAGTGTCCCCCTGGCTGTAGTGTCCCCTGGCTGTAGTGTCCCCCTGGCTGTAGTGTCCCACAGGCTGTAGTGTCCCCCTGGCTGTAGTGTCCCACAGGCTGTAGTGTCCCCCTGGCTGTAGTGTCCCCCTGGCTGTAGTGTCCCACAGGCTGTAGTGTCCCCCTGGCTGTAGTGTCCCCCTGGCTGTAGTGTCCCCCTGGCTGTAGTGTCCCACAGGCTGTAGTGTCCCCCTGGCTGTAGTGTCGCCCTGGTGTAGTGTCCCACAGGCTGTAGTGTCCCACAGGCTGTAGTGTCCCCCTGGCTGTAGTGTCCCCCTGGCTGTAGTGTCCCTCTGGCTGTAGTGTCCCCCTGGCTGTAGTGTCCCCCTGGCTGTAGTGTCCCACAGGCTGTAGTGTTCCCCTGGCTGTAGTGTCCCACAGGCTGTAGTGTCCCCCTGGCTGTAGTGTCCCCGTGGCCGTAGTGTCCCACAGGCTGTAGTGTCCCCCTGGCTGTAGTGTCCCACAGGCTGTAGTGTCCCCCTGGCTGTAGTGTGTCCCCTGGCTGTAGTGTCCCACAGGCTGTAGTGTCCCACAGGCTGTAGTGTCCACCTGGCTGTAGTGTCCCCCTGGCTGTAGTGTCCCCCTGGCTGTAGTGTCCCCCTGGCTGTAGTGTCCCCCTGGCTGTAGTGTCCCCCTGGCTGTAGTGTCCCACAAGCTGTAGTGTCCCCCTGGCCGTAGTGTCCCCCTGGCTGTAGTGTCCCCCTGGCTGTAGTGTCCCCCTGGCTGTAGTGTCCCCCTGGCTGTAGTGTCCCACAGGCTGTAGTGTCCCCCTGGCTGTAGTGTCCCCCTGGCTGTAGTGTCCCCCTGGCTGTAGTGTCCCCCTGGCTGTAGTGTCCCCCTGGCTGTAGTGTCCCCCTGGCTGTAGTGTCCCCCTGGCTGTAGTGTCCCCCTGGCTGTAGTGTCCCACAGGCTGTAGTGTCCCCCTGGCCGTAGTGTCCCCCTGGCTGTAGTGTCCCACAGGCTGTAGTGTCCCACAGGCTGTAGTGTCCCCCTGGCTGTAGTGTCCCCCTGGCTGTAGTGTCCCCCTGGCTGTAGTGTCCCCCTGGCTGTAGTGTCCCCCTGGCTGTAGTGTCCCACAGGCTGTAGTGTCCCACAGGCTGTAGTGTCCCCCTGGCTGTAGTGTCCCACAGGCTGTAGTGTCCCCCTGGCCGTATAGTGTCCCCCTGGCTGTAGTGTTCCACAGGCTGTAGTGTCCCACAGGCTGTAGTGTCCCCCTGGCTGTAGTGTCCCCCTGGCTGTAGTGTCCCCCTGGCTGTAGTGTCCCCCTGGCTGTAGTGTCCCCCTGGCTGTAGTGTCCCACAGGCTGTAGTGTCCCACAGGCTGTAGTGTCCCCCTGGCTGTAGTGTCCCCCTGGCTGTAGTGTCCCCCTGGCTGTAGTGTCCCCCTGGCTGTAGTGTCCCCCTGGCTGTAGTGTCCCCCTGGCTGTAGTGTCCCCCTGGCTGTAGTGTCCCCCTGGCCGTAGTGTCCCCCTGGCCGTAGTGTCCCACAGGCCGTAGTGTCCCCCTGGCTGTAGTGTCCCCCTGGCTGTAGTGTCCCCCTGGCTGTAGTGTCCCCCTGGCTGTAGTGTCCCCCTGGCTGTAGTGTCCCCCTGGCTGTAGTGTCCCACAGGCTGTAGTGTCCCCCTGGCCGTAGTGTCCCCCTGGCCGTAGTGTCCCACAGGCCGTAGTGTCCCCCTGGCTGTAGTGTCCCCCTGGCTGTAGTGTCCCACAGGCTGTAGTGTCCCCCTGGCTGTAGTGTCCCCCTGGCTGTAGTGTCCCCCTGGCTGTAGTGTCCCCCTGGCTGTAGTGTCCCCCTGACTGTAGTGTTTCCCTGGCTGTAGTGTCCCACAGGCTGTAGTGTCCCCCTGGCTGTAGTGTCCCCCTGACTGTAGTGTCCCCCTGGCTGCAGTGTCCCACAGGCTGTAGTGTCCCCCTGGCTGTAGTGTCCCCCTGGCTGTAGTGTCCCCCTGGCTGTAGTGTCCCCCTGGCTGTAGTGTCCCCCTGGCTGTACTGTCCCCCTGGCTGTAGTGTCCCCCTGGCTGTACTGTCCCCCTGGCTGTAGTGTCCCCCTGGCTGTAGTGTCCCCCTGGCTGTAGTGTCCCCCTGGCTGTAGTGTCCCCCTGGCTGTACTGTCCCCCTGGCTGTAGTGTCCCCCTGGCTGTAGTGTCCCCCTGGCTGTAGTGTCCCCCTGACTGTAGTGTTTCCCTGGCTGTAGTGTCCCCCTGGCTGTAGTGTCCCCCTGGCTGTAGTGTCCCCCTGGCTGTACTGTCCCCCTGGCTGTAGTGTCCCCCTGGCTGTAGTGTCCCCCTGTCTGTACTGTCCCCCTGGCTGTAGTGTCCCCCTGGCTGTAGTGTCCCCCTGGCTGTAGTGTCCCCCTGGCTGTAGTGTCCCCCTGGCTGTACTGTCCCCCTGGCTGTACTGTCCCCCTGGCTGTAGTGTCCCCCTGGCTGTAGTGTCCCCCTGGCTGTAGTGTCCCCCTGGCTGTAGTGTCCCCCTGGCTGTAGTGTCCCCCTGGCTGTAGTGTCCCCCTGGCTGTACTGTCCCCCTGGCTGTAGTGTCCCCGTGGATGCCACAATCACCACATCAAAGATGCTGTTGTCTCTCAGTCAAAGGTAATGTTTATTGGCATGTGACCCTGGTATATTTTTGTAATACATATATCAAAACAAATATCTTCAATAAGCAACATCTCGAAGGAAGAGACAATACTAGACGGCCTTGAGCTCTTTTCTTAGGGGCTTCTGATTGAAATTCAGTATGTGTTGAAAAGAACCTTTCCAAATGTACAGTGTTTACAGCAAACTTTGCTTCAACATTTGGAAAAGGTAAGGTAATTATCACAAGAAAGTCCTCAACCAGTATAGTTAGGCAGCACATGGATGGGACATGAGGACAGATTAAGAGCTGGGATATAAGAATAGAGTGAAGTACAGTGCCCAATCACTTGCACCCCTGATGATCGAACGCAGACCTTGGAAGAAGCGAGGCTGTTACAATACCAACAAATATGTACTCCGTTGTTTGGACAAATATCCTTGATATCAGTAGTCTGGGTAGTTGTCACACAACTTTCAGAGAATAACATGTTTACATTTTATAGTGGTGGCAGGTGCTCGTATCTTCAGGTGTATCCTCCTTATTGCTTCCATCTCCCGCTGTCAGGAACAGCAAGTCCTTTAAGCTTCTCAAGGTAGTTGGCGTACCCTAAGTCAACTACCGACCTTCCCCAGGATGCAACCCACAACAGTTGCATAATTCATGGGTGCCTATTTCCTGTTCGGTGAACAGTCGCATCAGGTGATAGGAAAGTGCCCATTGAGCATCTCTATCCTCATCCTTCCATTAGGGAGAAAATAAGGAAGCAGTAGACGTGTGGCTCTCCACCACTTTAAGTACTGTATTGTATATGAATACAATGTGTAATGTTATCATTGTTATGACGTCTTGTAAGAGGACACCAGTTTATCAACAGGCTCTCCTCTTATTCCTCTTCCCACCACTAATACTCTACTTCCTCTCCTCTCATCTTTTAATGAACGGATTATCCACTTAACATCACCAAATACCAGTAGACTTAATTGCGGTTGACTTAATTGCAGTTGACTTAATTACGGTTGACTTAATTGCGGTTGACTTAATCCCAGTTAACTTAATCCTGGTTGACTTAATCCTGGTTGACTTAATCCTGGTTGACTTAATCCCGGTTGACTTAATCCCAATAGACTCGGCCATAATTGTGATATTGAGCCGTCTACAGTTACTTAAGAATAATAATCAAATGTTTAACATGTCCAGTAATTAGATATCTAAAGCTCTCGCAACATGTTTATATTTTAAATATTTAATATTGACTAATTCATTACTCTAAAGGGATTAACTTAATTTTTATATATATCTGTGATAAACTCCAGTCCCCTTTTCATATTCAAAGTGACAAATTGAGAATTTGGATACAAGTTTGCAATCAAATAAATGCTCGATGTAACTTAAATAACACTTACCTAAGTTCAGCGAGACAACGTAGAACGTCAATCAAGTTCAGTCTTTAAACATTCAGTTCTGCTATGGTTATGCTTCCCCCATATTATAGTGTAAAAGTCTGTTTATTATCAGAACTTGAAGATTTAAAATGTAACAAAAGGTCATTTTTATTAGCACTGAGAGAATATCAACACAGCAGATACAGAATGAAGTGAACAGTACAAAACATGTACAGTACTTACTTGCAAGCTGACGCAAAGGGTATATGACCACTGCTCCCATACCTTCATATATTACCATCAAATGATTTGATATGATACAATAATATTCTTCCATTGTTGTCAAGCCTAAACAGTGTTAAAGTCATTTATTTTATTTTCGTTCTTTCTCTGTCATTTATATGTGGACTTACTAGCTGACTCTTCATCCTTTTTGACAAATTTCTGAAGGAAGGGTAAAGGATGGTCCTGCCTGACCTGACCTTCACCAGACTGCGAGTAATCACCATTTTCATCCAGATCGTCATAGTCTGGGTAGTCCTGGAGCTCCTCCTCATAGTCCTGCAGGTTGTTCAGCTGAGGTCCAAACCTGTCACAATACCCAAATGTTAGACATGTTAATGCTGCTCAACGTAATTATGTTCAACTCTCTCAACTACACCGAGCTATACTACACCATCACTATAAAAGCAAAACTGGTCACGCAACTCAAAAGGTGCTAACATATAGCATAACCTAAACAACGATCTAGTGGCTGAATATATAACCTAAGTCAGTAATTCATGTTCTTAACATAATATAATTAATTCAAATATATCAATTTGAAAAGAAATATTTGAAAATAACGAAAATCCCTCTGCCTGTTAGGCAAATCGGGTCTTCCATACTAAGCCAACTAGTGTGGTCTGGCTATTAGGTACGGCATACATATATATATGTGTGTGTGTGTCCCCTAACCTCAAAGGGAATCATAGGTAACACAATATAAGAAGCTCTGCAGTCTACCAGCATGTCTTTGATGCTAGCAAGCCAATTCACTTGGAAACCTCTTGTTTTTGTGGCGTGTTTAACTACTGTTAAACATATACAACACAATATACAACACTACCAAGGAGTGGTTGAGCACGACACCATATGCACCACTACCAAGAGGTGGTGAGGCACGACACCATATACAACACTACAAGGAGTGGTTGAGCATGACACCATATACAACACTACCAAGGAGTGGTGAGCACGGACACCATATACACACTACAAAGAGTGGTTGAGCACGACACCATAAAAACACTACCAAGGAGTGGTTGAGCACGACACCATATACAACACTACCAAGGAGTGGTTGAGACGACACCATATACAACACTACCAAGGTGTGGTGAGATGACACCATATGCACCCTACCATGGTTGACACATATGCACCACACCAAGGAGGGTGGAAGACACCATATGCAACACTTAGTGCTGCGCCGACACCATATGCAACACAATCAAGGAGGCATAATTATCTAGCAAAGACCACTTCATAGTCTGAAAGTAAAAAGCCAAACTTAACAAATGTTCTCCGGGTTGTGTTCTCACCCATCTGGGTCACGTTATCAGCAATGACAACACAGATAGTAGTGATATTGATAAACAACTCGGAAAATCATAATGCCAGTGCAAATAGTTGATCAGAATAGTCTCTTTGCAATAGTAGCATCAAACTGCAGCTTTTCAGAGCGAGTGCAGCTTAAACAACGCAATGAATGTGGGCAAATTGCCCTATATTATACTAACCTAATATGGACCTGTCAATATGACAGATTTAAGTGGCTGCTTAAGGTACAAGGTAGGATATCTTCTCCATGATCTTATAATGTTTAGACGTGATAATGAGACATTGATATTCAGTAGAGCCCAATACAGAGGCTAGTGTCCAACAATGCTCTGAGTGTCACACTTACGCTGGGTGACAATCAGACAAGCGTCTACTTTCATCATATATACTGCAACTGGCTGAATAGGTTAAACGTGCCCTAATGTAATGATGTGCACAAGCCAGCGTGGCACCACCCAGCAACATTACTCACGTACTTACAAGTATATTAATATATACCAGCCAGACCATTGTAGCAACTATCATTAAATGAAAACCTAGAGATGAACATCAAACTCCAGCCGATGGAGAGGTACACACTTCCCATCTTGTAGATGGAAATCTCCTCCTGAATTTAGAATTGCACTTAAAGGTATCCAATCACCACCGCCCCGAAGAATGGAGCAGAGCTTGAACTCTCTGTGTAGAGTCGTGTAGCGATCTCTGAAGAGTGGAGAAGGCAGAGTGACTGGGAACCAGTGCGTGACAGCTAAACAAAAAGGGACATGCCAACACTCCCAAAGGAAGCGCCAAGCTTCCCAAATCAAGCAGCCCTGGAACCCCGGCAAGCCACACAACCTGGATGAATAGTCCAATCTGAAAAGCAATCTGGAGATTGATGGACAACCCGAGTGTAAGAATTATTAACAAAGGAGAACTTAAGGAAGACAATCTTGTGGCCAACAAGATTGATCCAGTGAGATAAGAAGACACGTTAGTGCTGCACGACACAACCATCACCTTATACAGTACCAACACGACACAACCATCACCTTATACAGTACCAACACGACACAACCATCACCTTATACAGTACCAGCACGACACAACCATCACCTTATACAGTACCAACACGACACAACCATCACCTTATACAGTACCAACACGACACAACCATCACCTTATACAGTACCAACACGACACAACCATCACCTTATACAGTACCAACACGACACAACCATCACCTTATACAGTACCAACACGACACAACCATCACCTTATACAGTACCAACACGACACAACCATCACCTTATACAGTACCAACACACACAACCATCACCTTATACAGTACCAACACGACACAACCATCACCTTATACAGTACAACACTACAAACCATCACTTATACAGTACCAACACGACACAACCATCACCTTATACAGTACCAACACGACACAACCATCACCTTATACAGTACCAACACGACACAACCATCACTTATACAGTACTAACACGACACAACCATCACCTTATACAGTACCAACACTACACAACCATCACCTTATACAGTACCAACACTACACAACCATCACCTTATACAGTACCAAACTACACAACCACCACCTATACAGTACCAACACTACACAACCATCACTTATACAGTTCCAGCACGACACAACATCACCTTATACAGTACCAACACTACACAACCACCACCTTATACAGTACCAACACTACAAACCACCACTTATACAGTACCACACTACACAAACCATCACCTTATACAGTACCAGCACGACACACAAACCATCACCTTATACAGTACCAGCACGACACAACATCACCTTATACAGTACCAGCACGACACAACCATCACCTTATACAGTACCAGCATAGGTACCATTTGATTTAG
Organism: Procambarus virginalis; assembly: GCA_020271785.1. Lineage (NCBI taxonomy): Eukaryota > Metazoa > Arthropoda > Malacostraca > Decapoda > Cambaridae > Procambarus > Procambarus virginalis. Next base: position 8,322,389 of record WNGS01163519.1, on the reverse strand, counting down.
CTTGTTAATAATTTTTATAGGCTTATCATACTTTACAAACTACATGGATCATCAAACCTACCTAACTGATAAGTTATAAAGGGTATGATGATACTCTTTCTGATACATTTCATTACTTACGCTGCACGTATGGCCGATACTCTGGGGAATTACTGTTAATCTCGTCCTCAAGCAGGAGGCATCCCGGGGTAGTTCTCTCACACTAGCTTCATACGGAGAGTCGTCTTGCAGACCATAGCGGGCGTAGGTGTCGTCGGGTTCTATGTTCTCAGGGAGGAAGACTTCTTGAGCATCATACTGCTTTAAAATTCCGGGATAGTTTCGCAAATCATCAGGGATATTTCTCATTTCTTCACGAAGGTACATATCGTCACCAGGGATATTCTGGAGGTTATCGTAAACTCCAGGTATGTTGCGTAGATCCTCAGGTACGTTATGATATCCTCCAGGTAGAGCAAGTAGATCTTCTTGAATATTACGATATCCTCCGGGTATGTTACGTAGATCCTCAGGTACATTACGATATCCTCCAGGTACAACACGCAGATTGGCAGGTAGATTTGGCCAGAAGGCTACATCTCTTGCTGTTGAATCCATCAGTTCGTTCTGCAGCAGAATGAAAAATGGAATAATTAACATCTTAAGTCATTAAACAAAAATTTTGATTCAAATACTGTACAGACTGTAGAAATCAACATAGTCGATTTGCTCCTGAAAGGTCCCAGTTTCGAGCCGCTTGGCAGGACAGACATTTGGTCATGTATCTTTTTCTCCTGATGCCTCTGTTCACCTTACAATAAATAGGTACCTGGAAAGTGTGTAGTTGGCCAAGGGGGCATTGATGTACTTATCAGGCTTCCTTTTCCCGATGATGACATACCAAATCCAAGGAACCAATAAATATTAAAAGGATTACAAAATAACACTTTAAATTAAATGAGACATACCTAACCGAGCACAATCATTTGGGTGGTCCCTAAGACTAGCAGCTGCTCGGCCAAAGACCATATGGTGAGGCAGGATAACATTCTGGCACTAGTGCCACAAGAATCTTTATGCAAGGTCATTAAGCAGCTAAGAAGACACTGGAGAAGAACTCAGTCAACCCCAACATGACCTTGAGGAGAACACTCATGAAGACTCCAAACTCCCGCCAGCTCCAACTTGGCATCACAACTGACTGTCAAGCCAGGGATCACTAACTGGTCAGTGCCCTGCAAAGCCAATCCTGCTACCAACCAACAGCTGGGACACGCATATACTCAACTGTCACAGACCACCTCACATGCTCCCTCACATCAACACTATATTTGTGCACTGAGAATATTGTGAGACGATGGATTTAAGTTTAGGATTCAGGATTTAGGTTGCTGGTTAACAAGCCATCTTCTTGTGAGAGTAATGCTACAATAATGTCTAGTATGCAGCTGGTGTGTCCCAGCTTCTCTTCTGACTACTTGTTTTATTCCATCCTCCACATTTGGTACACCATTATAACCAACTTTCAATTTTATATTCTATTTTCTGACAAATATAATGATATTATTGGCAAAGTTTGAGTGCCCAGTGATAAATGAATGAATGTCTGAAAAATGGTCCAATGCTGTTAACTAGTTGAGCGACTCTTTAAGACAAAAAGAGAGCATCTGTGTGTGATATATGCCTTCAAGTGGACGTGTGAACTTCAGGCCAGGCAGACAGTGACAGTGAGTGTGAGGACCAACACTTCAGAGAATGGCTATATAGTTGTAATGGCTTGGCACTTTCTCCTGATAGTTCCCTTACCAAGGTAAACATTTTGCAGGTCAAACATTTCACAACCAAACAAACTGAAACACTGACTCTTAACTGTTTTTTCCAGGAGGTGTCAGGATGATCAATTTCACTTAGAATGACATTTGTTCTGCCCTTCGGGTCTGTGATTGCCTCAAGAGCTAACAAGCGAACCCTTTAAAGGTAAGATATTGACTCTTACACAGATATTGATATCTAATTGATTACCGAGATATTGTTATGGATCGTTCACTCGTGTCTTCCTCTCTAGCGGTTTACTTCAACATCTGGATAATATGAGTTGAGTGAGTTCAACTGCAGCACATTTGTCAGCTGTGAACGTCAAAACCTTATCTTATAAACTTTAAAAGAATTACAGTAGAAATTTACATTAATTTAAGATACTAAGAAATATTGGAGCGTTCGTCACCTGATCGTCCAACTCCGGGATGAACTGGACGCCACTCTCAGTGTACCTGGGTCTTGTTGGCTCCTCCCCAAACACGCCTTCCTCTTCCTCTTCTCTATCTTCTTCACTGAGAAAATTCTCTGGGTAGATTACACTCTCATCTGCGTTATACGAGTTATCCAGAACCCTGCAAACGGCGGGAAATTATTTGTTAGCAAATCATGGATGATACTTTTAATAAGTGGTTTAACATCACTACATAATTCAAGTTAATTGCAATTTAACTGGAAGATTATACACAATCATTATGAAGAATTCTCTTAACAGAACCCACAACATTATGTGTCAAGATAAAGAACGAAACTAATTACAAAACAAACAGCAGCAATGTGTTGTTGCAGATCCAGGGAATATTGCCATTTTCCTGTCATATTGCAACAATTTTAAGGGTCTGGGTGATGTGAAATAGATATTAGATTTGCCCCAATGTTTGTCAAAAAACTATTATGATGCCTCAATAAACACATGAATTGATTACAAAGCTCTGGCACTCAAAGAAACCAAAGCTGTAGTCTGTTTAATGAAGTGCATATTTCAAGGAATCATCCTTGAAAATATTAATTTGCTATTAGAGACTTTGCTGAGACATACGATAACTTCGAGCATAATTAAACCTACTAAACACAAGAGGGCTCCAATATGTAATAATAAC
>WNGS01163519.1:8280027-8319470 GCA_020271785.1 Procambarus virginalis | reverse complement strand
CACTAGTAAATTACCAGTTAAGCACCTTGTAAGAAACATGAATATCACACAATACTGGACATTAAATGTTATACTATATGTCCTAATTAGACAAATATAAATATGAAAAAAGTCAGTGGGAACTAAAGTATATAATTGTGAAATTTACGTGAACTGTAAATAGAAAGAAAAAGTTTAATGTGTTTTATACAATTTTCAATAGTGTACAATTGAGCAGCTAAACCATTATTATTTAGCAGCGGTCGCATCTACCTGAATATAAAGATTTCATTATTCTCAAATCTGACTGGTCATTATTCATCTCGTTATAATGATTTCTAATCCATAAAATGCTGGCTTGGACAGCTAGCTGTAAGCCAATCCTAAACAATATTTCCGTCTGCTCCAGTATCCTAATCTTAAAGTTACGAATGGAACTTCCAACTTCTTCAGCATTACTGCTGGAACATTCATACATGAATATGATACTAGAGCATAGACGACAGACACCCTATCCTTAAATTTACACTAGGAACCTATGGTATTCGTATTCACCAAATATAAACCTAAATTATACTTCAAGATAACAATGTTGTAAAAGCTTCCTCAATCGACTGCTTGTAGAAAAAATAATGGTGCCATAGAAACGTAATTAAATGTATTTAATATACCTTTCAGGGGATCGGGATTAATAGTAATCAGACAAGAAGGGTGAAACGTCTATTTCAAAAATTCCTTATGAAAGTATGTATCATATGAACAGGATAAACATTTCGAATTAGCTTTGGTATCAATGTTGAAGATTATGAAAGTTGACTTTGTTTGATCACTTTAGGAAAGTTGAACTGTGTATTTTGTTCTGATTATATAGTGTCACTTTATATCTCTTATCTTCAGTATACAGTCCTGTCCAGTGTGAGTAATTGTTTTGCGGCTTAATTTTATTTAATTTAGTGTTTTAGATCTAATGATGAATCGAGAAGTATTCGAAATGTCAAGAATTGTTATTAAAAATAAAAGAAGAATCGTAACAAGATTTGTTTGTCGTGTTAATTGTTCTCCTATTTATTATGACATTAAGATTCCAGAGGGAATGTCTAGTTTGAATTTTATATATATATTATATATAATATATATAATATATATATATATATATATATATATATATATATCTATATATATGTATATATATAATATGTGTTTCATTGAATATGACTGGAGGTACACACACAGTGTCTCACCAGTTGATTGACTGTTGGGAGGCAGGACCAAAGAGCTAAAGCTCAACACCCGCATGCACAACTAGGTGAGTACACACACACACAACAATGGCTCCTTGATGATCACTCAGGTGTAACTGTCAACAAGGTTTATTCTGGGAACATCCTCCAGTTGGTCCAGACGGTGAATACCCGGGTTCTCACACACACACACACACACACACACACACACACACACACACACACACACACACACACACACACACACACACACACACACACACACCACACACACACACCTTTAGAAACGTGTGTAAGGAATCTTTCAGAACATTATATACCACATATGTCAGACCAATCCCGGAGTATGTGGCTCCAGCATGGAGTTCATATCTAGTCAAGCATAAGACTAAACTGTAAAAGGTTCAAAGGTTTGCCACCAGACTAGTACCCGAACAGAGAGGTATGAGCTACGAGGAGAGACTACGGGAATTAAACCTCACTTCGTTGGAAGACAGAAGAGTAAGGGGGTCATGATCACCACATTCAAGATTCTCAGGGAATCGATAGGGTAGATAAAGACAGGCTATTTAACACAAGGGGCACACGCACTAGGGGACAGAGGTGGAAACTGAGTGCCTAAATGGGCCACAGAGATATTAGAAAGAACATTTTTAGTGTCAGAGTGGTTGACAAATGGAATTCATTAGGAAGTGATGTGGTGGAGGCTGACTCCATACACAGTTTCAAGTGTAGATATGATAGAGCCCAATAGGCTCACGAACCTGTACACCTGTTGATTGACAGTTGAGAGGCAGGAACAAAGAGCCAGAGCTCAACCCCCCGCAAGCACAATTAGGTGAGTACACACACACACACAATAAATAATGTCTTGTTACTGACGTTCTTCCCCTAACTAGGTGCCCCCCTAACTAGGTGCCCCCCTAACTACATGCTAGTGTACATAGTGCACGTGCTAACTACATAGATGTAGTATCTCACTGGACATGTGTGTACTCACCTATTTGTGCTTGCGGGGGTTGAGCTTTGGCTCTTTGGTCCAGATTCCAATGTGTGTGTTCCCTTGGGCGTAGTGTCCCCCTGGCTGTAGTGTCCCACTGGGTGCAGTGTCCCACTGGGTGTAGTGTCCCCCTGGCTATAGTGTCCCACTGGGAGTAGTGTCCTCCTGGCTGCAGTGTCCCCCTGGCTGTAATGTCCCACTGGGTGCAGTGTCCCACTGGGTGTAGTGTCCCCCTGGCTGTAGTGTCCCACTGGGTGCAGTGTCCCCCTGGCTGTAGTGTCCCACTGGGTGCAGTGTCCCCCTGGCTGTAGTGTCCCACTGGGTGCAGTGTCCCCCTGGCTGTAGTGTCCCCCTGGCTGTAGTGTCCCCCTGGCTGTAGTGTCCCACTGGGTGCAGTGTCCCCCTGGCTGTAGTGTCCCCCTGGCTGTAGTGTTTCCCTGGCTGTAGTGTCCCCCTGGCTGTAGTGTCCCCCTGGCTGTAGTGTCCCCTGGCTGTAGTGTCCCCCTGGCTGTAGTGTCCCCCTGGCTGTAGTGTCCCCCTGGCTGTAGTGTCCCCCTGGCTGTAGTGTCCCCCTGGCTGTAGTGTCCCCCTGGCTGTAGTGTCCCCCTGGCTGTAGTGTCCCACAGGCTGTAGTGTCCCCCTGGCTGTAGTGTCCCCCTGGTTGTAGTGTCCCCCTGGCTGTAGTGTCCCCCTGGCCGTAGTGTCCCACAGGCTGTAGTGTCCCACAGGCTGTAGTGTCCCCCTGGCTGTAGTGTCCCCCTGGCTGTAGTGTCCCCCTGGCTGTAGTGTCCCCTGGCTGTAGTGTCCCCTTGGCTGTTGTGTCCCCCTGGCTGTAGTGTCCCCCTGGCTGTAGTGTCCCCCTGGCTGTAGTGTCCCCTGGCTGTAGTGTTGTTCCTGGCTGTAGTGTCCCCCTGGCTGTAGTGTCCCCCTGGCTGTAGTGTCCCCCTGGCTGTAGTGTCCCCCTGGCTGTAGTGTCCCCCTGGCTGTAGTGTCCCCCTGGCTGTAGTGTTGTTCCTGGCTGTAGTGTCCCCCTGGCCGTAGTGTCCCCCTGGCTGTAGTGTCCCCCTGGCCGTAGTGTCCCACTGGGTGCAGTGTCCCCTGGCTGTAGTGTCCCACTGGGTGCAGTGTCCCCCTGGCCGTAGTGTCCCCCTGGCTGTAGTGTCCCCCTGGCCGTAGTGTCCCACTGGGTGCAGTGTCCCCCTGGCTGTAGTGTCCCACTGGGTGCAGTGTCCCCCTGGCTGTAGTGTCCCCCTGGCTGTAGTGTTTCCCTGGCTGTAGTGTCCCCCTGGCTGTAGTGTCCCCCTGGCTGTAGTGTCCCCTGGTTGTAGTGTCCCCCTGGCTGTAGTGTCCCCCTGGCCGTAGTGTCCCACAGGCTGTAGTGTCCCCCTGGCTGTAGTGTCCCCCTGGCTGTAGTGTCCCCCTGGCTGTAGTGTCCCCCTGGCTGTAGTGTCCCCCTGGCTGTAGTGTCCCCCTGGCTGTAGTGTCCCCCTGGCTGTAGTGTCCCCCTGGTTGTAGTGTCCCCCTGGCTGTAGTGTCCCCCTGGCTGTTGTGTCCCCCTGGCTGTAGTGTCCCCCTGGTTGTAGTGTCCCACAGGCTGTAGTGTCCCCCTGGCTGTTGTGTCCCCCTGGCTGTTGTGTCCCCCTGGCTGTAGTGTCCCCCTGGCTGTAGTGTCCCCCTGGTTGTAGTGTCCCACAGGCTGTAGTGTCCCCCTGGCTGTTGTGTCCCCCTGGCTGTTGTGTCCCCCTGGCTGTAGTGTCCCCCTGGTTGTAGTGTCCCCCTGGCTGTAGTGTCCCCTGGCTGTAGTGTCCCCCTGGCTGTAGTGTCCCCCTGGCTGTAGTGTCCCCCTGGTTGTAGTGTCCCCCTGGCTGTAGTGTCCCACAGGCTGTAGTGTCCCCCTGGCTGTAGTGTCCCCCTGGCTGTAGTGTCCCCCTGGCTGTAGTGTCCCCCCTGGTTGTAGTGTCCCCCTGGCTGTAGTGTTCTTCCTGGCTGTAGTGTCACCCTGGCTGTAGTGTCCCCCTGGCTGTAGTGTCCCCCTGGCTGTAGTGTCCCCCTGGCTGTAGTGTTCCCCTGGCTGTAGTGTCCCCCTGGCTGTAGTGTCTCCCTGGCTGTAGTGTCCCCCTGGCTGTTGTGTCCCCCTGGCTGTAGTGTTGTTCCTGGCTGTAGTGTCCCCCTGGCTGTAGTGTCCCCCTGGCTGTAGTGTCCCCCTGGCTGTTGTGTCCCCCTGGCTGTAGTGTTCTTCCTGGCTGTAGTGTCCCCCTGGCTGTAGTGTCCCCCTGGCTGTAGTGTCCCCCTGGCTGTAGTGTCCCCCTGGCTGTAGTGTTCCCCTGGCTGTAGTGTCCCCCTGGCTGTAGTGTCCCCCTGGCTGTAGTGTCCCCCTGGCCGTAGTGTCCCACAGGCTGTAGTGTCCCCCTGGCTGTAGTGTCCCCCTGGCTGTAGTGTCCCCCTGGCTGTAGTGTCCCCCTGGCTGTAGTGTCCCCCTGGCTGTAGTGTCCCCCTGGCTGTAGTGTCCCCCTGGCTGTAGTGTTGTTCCTGGCTGTAGTGTCCCTCTGGCTGTAGTGTTGTTCCTGGCTGTAGTGTCCCCCTGGCTGTAGTGTCCCCCTGGCTGTAGTGTTGTTCCTGGCTGTAGTGTCCCCCTGGCTGTAGTGTTGTTCCTGGCTGTAGTGTCCCCCTGGCTGTAGTGTTGTTCCTGGCTGTAGTGTCCCCCTGGCCGTAGTGTCCCACAGGCTGTAGTGTCCCCCTGGCTGTAGTGTCCCCCTTGCTGTAGTGTCCCCCTGGCTGTAGTGTTCCCCTGGCTGTAGTGTCCCCCTGGCTGTAGTGTCCCCCCTGGCTGTAGTGTCCCCCTGGCTGTAGTGTCCCACAGGCTGTAGTGTCCCACAGGCTGTAGTGTCCCCTGGCTGTAGTGTCCCCCTGGTTGTAGTGTCCCCCTGGCTGTAGTGTCCCCCTGGCTGTAGTGTCCCCCTGGCTGTAGTGTCCCACAGGCTGCAGTGTCCCCCTGGCTGTAGTGTCCCCCTGGGTGTAGTGTCCCCCTGGCTGTAGTGTCCCCCTGGCTGTAGTGTCCCCCTGGCTGTAGTGTCCCCCTGGCTGTAGTGTCCCCCTGGCTGTAGTGTCCCACAGGCTGTAGTGTCCCCCTGGCTGTAGTGTCCCCTTGGCTGTAGTGTCCCCCTGGCTGTAGTGTCCCCCTAGCTGCTGTGTCCCCCTGGCTGTAGTGTCCCCCTGGTTGTAGTGTCCCCCTGGCTGTAGTGTCCCCCTGGCTGTAGTGTCCCCCTGGCTGTAGTGTCCCCCTGGCTGAAGTGTCCCCCTGGCTGTAGTGTCCCCCTGGCTGTAGTGTTCCCCTGGCTGTAGTGTCCCCCTGGCTGTAGTGTCCCCCTGGCTGTAGTGTCCCCTTGGCTGTTGTGTCCCCCTGGTTGTAGTGTCCCCCTGGCTGTAGTGTCCCCCTGGCTGTAGTGTCCCCCTGGCTGTAGTGTCCCCCTGGCTGTAGTGTCCCCCTGGCTGTAGTGTCCCCCTGGCTGTAGTGTCCCCCTGGCTGTAGTGTCCCCTTGGCTGTTGTGTCCCCCTGGTTGTAGTGTCCCCCTGGCTGTAGTGTCCCCCTGGCTGTAGTGTCCCCCTGGCTGTAGTGTCCCCCTGGCTGTAGTGTCCCCCTGGCTGTAGTGTCCCCCTGGCCGTAGTGTCCCCTGGCCGTAGTGTCCCCCTGGCTGTAGTGTACCACAGGCTGTAGTGTCCCACAGGCTGTAGTGTCCCCCTGGCTGTAGTGTCCCCCTGGCTGTAGTGTCCCCCTGGCTGTAGTGTCCCACAGGCTGTAGTGTCCCCCTGGCTGTAGTGTCCCACAGGCTGTAGTGTCCCCCTGGCTGTAGTGTCCCCCTGGCTGTAGTGTCCCACAGGCTGTAGTGTCCCCCTGGCTGTAGTGTCCCCCTGGCTGTAGTGTCCCCCTGGCTGTAGTGTCCCACAGGCTGTAGTGTCCCCCTGGCTGTAGTGTCCCCCTGGCTGTAGTGTCCCCCTGGCTGTAGTGTCCCACAGGCTGTAGTGTCCCACAGGCTGTAGTGTCCCCCTGGCTGTAGTGTCCCCCTGGCTGTAGTGTCCCCCTGGCTGTAGTGTCCCCCTGGCTGTAGTGTCCCCCTGGCTGTAGTGTCCCCCTGGCCGTAGTGTCCCCTGGCCGTAGTGTCCCTCTGGCTGTAGTGTCCCCCTGGCTGTAGTGTCCCCCTGGCCGTAGTGTCCCCTGGCCGTAGTGTCCCACAGGCTGTAGTGTCCCCTGGCCGTAGTGTCCCCCTGGTTGTAGTGTCCCACAGGCTGTAGTGTCCCACAGGCTGTAGTGTCCCCCTGGCTGTAGTGTCCCCCTGGCTGTAGTGTCCCACAGGCTGTAGTGTCCCACAGGTTGTAGTGTCCCCCTGGTTTTTGTGTCCCCCTGGCTGTAGTGTCCCCCTGGCTGTAGTGTCCCACAGGCTGTAGTGTCCCCCTGGCCGTAGTGTCCCACAGGCTGTAGTGTCCCCCTGGCTGTAGTGTCCCCCTGGCTGTAGTGTCCCACAGGCTGTAGTGTCCCACAGGCTGTAGTGTCCCCCTGGCCGTAGTGTCCCCCTGGCTGTAGTGTCCCCCTGGCCGTAGTGTCCCCCTGGCCGTAGTGTCCCACAGGCCGTAGTGTCCCCCTGGCTGTAGTGTCCCCCTGGCTGTAGTGTCCCACAGGCTGTAGTGTCCCCCTGGCTGTAGTGTCCCACAGGCTGTAGTGTCCCCCTGGCTGTAGTGTCCCCCTGGCTGTAGTGTCCCCCTGGCTGTAGTGTCCCACAGGCTGTAGTGTCCCCCTGGCTGTAGTGTCCCCCTGGCTGTAGTGTCCCCCTGGCTGTAGTGTCCCACAGGCTGTAGTGTCCCCCTGGCTGTAGTGTCCCCCTGGCTGTAGTGTCCCCCTGGCTGTAGTGTCCCACAGGCTGTAGTGTCCCCCTGGCTGTAGTGTCCCACAGGCTGTAGTGTCCCCCTGGCTGTAGTGTTCCCCTGGCTGTAGTGTCCCCCTGGCCGTAGTGTCCCACAGGCTGTAGTGTCCCCCTGGCTGTAGTGTCCCCCTGGCTGTAGTGTCCCACAGGCTGTAGTGTCCCCCTGGCTGTAGTGTCCCCCTGGCTGTAGTGTCCCCCTGGCTGTAGTGTCCCCCTGGCTGTAGTGTTCCCCTGGCTGTAGTGTCCCCCTGGCTGTAGTGTCCCCCTGGCCGTAGTGTCCCCCTGGCTGCAGTGTCCCCCTGGCCGTAGTGTCCCCCTGGCCGTAGTGTCCCACAGGCCGTAGTGTCCCCCTGGCTGTAGTGTCCCCCTGGCTGTAGTGTCCCCCTGGCCGTAGTGTCCCACAGGCCGTAGTGTCCCCCTGGCTGTAGTGTCCCCCTGGCTGTAGTGTCCCCCTGGCTGTAGTGTCCCCCTGGCCGTAGTGTCCCACAGGCTGTAGTGTCCCCCTGGCTGTAGTGTCCCCCTGGCTGTAGTGTCCCCCTGGCTGTAGTGTCCCCCTGGCTGTAGTGTCCCCCTGGCTGTAGTGTCCCCCTGGCTGTAGTGTCCCCCTGGCTGTAGTGTCCCCATGGATGCCACAATCACCACATCAAAGATGCTGTTGTCTCTCAGTCAAAGGTAATGTTTATTGGCATGTGACCCTGGTATATTTTTGTAATACATATATCAAAACAAATATCTTCAATAAGCAACATCTCGAAGGAAGAGACAATACTAGACGGCCTTGAGCTCTTTTCTTAGGGGCTTCGATTGAAATTTGGAAAAGGTAAGGTAATTATCACAAGAAAGTCCTCAACCAGTATAGTTAGGCAGCACATGGATGGGACATGAGGACAGATTAAGAGCTGGGATATAAGAATAGAGTGAAGTACAGTGCCCAATCACTTGCACCCCTGATGATCGAACGCAGACCTTGGAAGAAGCGAGGCCGTTACAATACCAACAAATATGTACTCCGTTGTTTGGACAAATATCCTTGATATCAGTAGTCTGGGTAGTTGTCACACAACTTTCAGAGAATAACATGTTTACATTTTATAGTGGTGGCAGGTGCTCGTATCTTCAGGTGTATCCTCCTTATTGCTTCCATCTCCCGCTGTCAGGAACAGCAAGTCCTTTAAGCTTCTCAAGGTAGTTGGCGTACCCTAAGTCAACTACCGACCTTCCCCAGGATGCAACCCACAACAGTTGCATAATTCATGGGTGCCTATTTCCTGTTCGGTGAACAGTCGCATCAGGTGATAGGAAAGTGCCCATTGAGCATCTCTATCCTCATCCTTCCATTAGGGAGAAAATAAGGAAGCAGTAGACGTGTGGCTCTCCACCACTTTAAGTACTGTATTGTATATGAATACAATGTGTAATGTTATCATTGTTATGACGTCTTGTAAGAGGACACCAGTTTATCAACAGGCTCTCCTCTTATTCCTCTTCCCACCACTAATACTCTACTTCCTCTCCTCTCATCTTTTAATGAACGGATTATCCACTTAACATCACCAAATCCCAGTAGACTTAATTGCGGTTGACTTAATTGCAGTTGACTTAATTACGGTTGACTTAATTGCGGTTGACTTAATCCCAGTTAACTTAATCCTGGTTGACTTAATCCCGGTTGACTTAATCCCAATAGACTCGGCCATAATTGTGATATTGAGCCGTCTACAGTTACTTAAGAATAATAATCAAATGTTTTACATGTCCAGTAATTAGATATCTAAAGCTCTCGCAACATGTTTATATTTTAAATATTTAATATTGACTAATTCATTACTCTAAAGGGATTAACTTTATTTTTATATATATCTGTGATAAACTCCAGTCCCCTTTTCATATTCAAAGTGACAAATTGAGAATTTGGATACAAGTTTGCAATCAAATAAATGCTCGATGGAACTTAAATAACACTTACCTAAGTTCAGCGAGACAACGTAGAACGTCAATCAAGTTCAGTCTTTAAACATTCAGTTCTGCTATGGTTATGCTTCCCCCATATTATAGTGTAAAAGTCTGTTTATTATCAGAACTTGAAGATTTAAAATGTAACAAAAGGTCATTTTTATTAGCACTGAGAGAATATCAACACAGCAGATACAGAATGAAGTGAACAGTACAAAACATGTACAGTACTTACTTGCAAGCTGACGCAAAGGGTATATGACCACTGCTCCCATACCTTCATATATTACCATCAAATGATTTGATATGATACAATAATATTCTTCCATTGTTGTCAAGCCTAAACAGTGTTAAAGTCATTTATTTTTATTTTCGTTCTTTCTCTGTCATTTATATGTGGACTTACTAGCTGACTCTTCATCCTTTTTGACAAATTTCTGAAGGAAGGGTAAAGGATGGTCCTGCCTGACCTGACCTTCACCAGACTGCGAGTAATCACCATTTTCATCCAGATCGTCATAGTCTGGGTAGTCCTGGAGCTCCTCCTCATAGTCCTGCAGGTTGTTCAGCTGAGGTCCAAACCTGTCACAATACCCAAATGTTAGACATGTTAATGCTGCTCAACGTAATTATGTTCAACTCTCAACTACACCGCGCTATACTACACCATCACTATAAAAGCAAAACTGGTCACGCAACTCAAAAGGTGCTAACATATAGCATAACCTAAACAACGATCTAGTGGCTGAATATATAACCTAAGTCAGTAATTCATGTTCTTAACATAATATAATTAATTCAAATATACCAATTTGAAAAGAAATATTTGAAAATAACGAAAATCCCTCTGCCTGTTAGGCAAATCGGGTCTTCCATACTAAGCCAACTAGTATGGTCTGGCTATTAGGTACGGCATACATATATATATGTGTGTGTGTCTCCTAACCTCAAAGGGAATCATAGGTAACACAATATAAGAAGCTCTGCAGTCTACCAGCATGTCTTTGACGGTAGCAAGCCAATTCACTTTGGAAACCTCTTGTTTTTGTGGCGTGTTTAACTACTGTTAAACATATACAACACAATATACAACACTACCAAGGAGTGGTTGAGCACGACACCATATACAACACTACCAAGGTTGGTTGAGCATGACACCATATACAACACTACCAAGGTGTGGTTGAGCATGACACCATATACAACACTACCAAGGTGTGGTTGAGCATGACACCATATACAACACTACCAAGGTGTGGTTGAGCATGACACCATATACAACACTACCAAGGAGTGGTTGAGCACAACACCATATACAACACTACCAAGGAGTGGTTGAGAACGACACCATATGCAACACTATCCAGAGGAAGTGGCTGAGCACGACACCATATGCAACACAATCAAGGAGTGCATAATTATCCTAGCAAAGACCACTTCAGTAGTCTGAAAGTAAAAAGCCAAACTTAACAAATGTTCTCCGGGTTGTGTTCTTCACCCATCTGGGTCACGTTATCAGCAATGACAACACAGATAGTAGTGATATTGATAAACAACTCGGAAAATCATAATGCCAGTGCAAATAGTTTGATCAGAATAGTCTCTTTCTGCAATAGTAGCATCAAACTGCAGCTTTTCAGAGCGAGTGCAGCTTAAACAACTGCAATGAATTGTGGGCAAATTGCCCTATATTATACTAACCTAATTATGGACCTGTCAATATGACAGATTTAAGTGGCTGCTTAATGTACAAGGTAGGATAATCTTCTCCATGATCTTATAATGTTTAGACGTGATAATGAGACATTTGATATTCAGTAGAGCCCAATACAGAGGCTAGTGTCCAACAATGCTCTGAGTGTCACACTTACGCTGGGTGACAATCAGACAAGCGTCTACTTTCATCATATATACTGCAACTGGCTGAATAGGTTAAACGTGCCCTAATGTAATGATGTGCACAAGCCAGCGTGGCAGCCACCCAGCAACATTACTCACGTACTTACAAGTATATTAATATATACCAGCCAGACCATTGTAGCAACTATCATTAAGTGAAAACCTAGAGATGAACATCAAACTCCAGCCGATGGAGAGGTATACACTTCCCATCTTGTAGATGGAAATCTCCTCCTGAATTTAGAATTGCACTTAAAGGTATCCAATCACCACCGCCCCGAAGAATGGAGCAGAGCTTGAACTCTCTGTGTAGAGTCGTGTAGCGATCTCTGAAGAGTGGAGAAGGCAGAGTGACTGGGAACCAGTGCGTGACAGCTAAACAAAAAGGGACATGCCAACACTCCCAAAGGAAGCGCCAAGCTTCCCAAATCAAGCAGCCCTGGAACCCCGGCAAGCCCACACAACCTGGATGAATAGTCCAATCTGAAAAGCAATCTGGAGATTGATGGACAACCCGAGTGTAAGAAATATTAACAAAGGAGAACTTTAAGGAAGACAATCTTGTGGCCAACAAGATTGATCCAGTGAGATAATACTGAAGACACGTTAGTGCTGCACGACACAACCATCACCTTATACAGTACCAACACGACACAACCATCACCTTATACAGTACCAGCACGACACAACCATCACCTTATACAGTACCAACACGACACAACCATCACCTTATACAGTACCAACACGACACAACCATCACCTTATACAGTACCAACACGACACAACCATCACCTTATACAGTACCAACACGACACAACCATCACCTTATACAGTACCAGCACGACACAACCATCACCTTATACAGTACCAACACGACACAACCACCACCTTATACAGTACCAACACGACACAACCATCACCTTATACAGTACCAACACGACACAACCATCACCTTATACAGTACCAACACGACACAACCATCACCTTATACAGTACCAACACGACACAACCATCACCTTATACAGTACCAACACGACACAACCATCACCTTATACAGTACCAACACGACACAACCATCACCTTATACAGTACCAACACGACACAACCATCACCTTATACAGTACCAGCACGACACAACCATCACCTTATACAGTACCAACACGACACAACCATCACCTTATACAGTACCAACACTACACAACCACCACCTTATACAGTACCAACACGACACAACCATCACCTTATACAGTACCAGCACGACACAACCATCACCTTATACAGTACCAACACGATACAACCACCACCTTATACAGTACCAACACTACACAACCATCACCTTATACAGTACCAGCACGACACAACCATCACCTTATACAGTACCAGCATAGGTACCATTTGATTTAGCTTGTTAATAATTTTTATAGGCTTATCATACTTTACAAACTACATGGATCATCAAACCTACCTAACTGATAAGTTATAAAGGGTATGATGATACTCTTTCTGATACATTTCATTACTTACGCTGCACGTATGGCCGATACTCTGGGGGAATTACTGTTAATCTCGTCCTCAAGCAGGAGGGCATCCCGGGGTAGTTCTCTCACACTAGCTTCATACGGAGAGTCGTCTTGCAGACCATAGCGGGCGTAGGTGTCGTCGGGTTCTATGTTCTCAGGGAGGAAGACTTCTTGAGCATCATACTGCTTTAAAATTCCGGGATAGTTTCGCAAATCATCAGGGATATTTCTCATTTCTTCACGAAGGTACATATCGTCACCAGGGATATTCTGGAGGTTATCGTAAACTCCAGGTATGTTGCGTAGATCCTCAGGTACGTTATGATATCCTCCAGGTAGAGCAAGTAGATCTTCTTGAATATTACGATATCCTCCGGGTATGTTACGTAGATCCTCAGGTACATTACGATATCCTCCAGGTACAACACGCAGATTGGCAGGTAGATTTGGCCAGAAGGCTACATCTCTTGCTGTTGAATCCATCAGTTCGTTCTGCAGCAGAATGAAAAATGGAATAATTAACATCTTAAGTCATTAAACAAAAATTTTGATTCAAATACTGTACAGACTGTAGAAATCAACATAGTCGATTTGCTCCTGAAAGGTCCCAGTTTCGAGCCGCTTGGCAGGACAGACATTTGGTCATGTATCTTTTTCTCCTGATGCCTCTGTTCACCTTACAATAATAGGTACCTGGAAAGTGTGTAGTTGGCCAAGGGGGCATTGATGTACTTATCAGGCTTCCTTTTCCCGATGATGACATACCAAATCCAAGGAACCAATAAATATTAAAAGGATTACAAAATAACACTTTAAATTAAATGAGACATACCTAACCGAGCACAATCATTTGGGTGGTCCCTAAGACTAGCAGCTGCTCGGCCAAAGACCATATGGTGAGGCAGGATAACATTCTGGCACTAGTGCCACAAGAATCTTTATGCAAGGTCATTAAGCAGCTAAGAAGACACTGGAGAAGAACTCAGTCAACCCCAACATGACCTTGAGGAGAACACTCATGAAGACTCCAAACTCCCGCCAGCTCCAACTTGGCATCACAACTGACTGTCAAGCCAGGGATCACTAACTGGTCAGTGCCCTGCAAAGCCAATCCTGCTACCAACCAACAGCTGGGACACGCATATACTCAACTGTCACAGACCACCTCACATGCTCCCTCACATCAACACTATATTTGTGCACTGAGAATATTGTGAGACGATGGATTTAAGTTTAGGATTCAGGATTTAGGTTGCTGGTTAACAAGCCATCTTCTTGTGAGAGTAATGCTACAATAATGTCTAGTATGCAGCTGGTGTGTCCCAGCTTTCTCTTCTGACTACTTGTTTTATTCCATCCTCCACATTTGGTACACCATTATAACCAACTTTCAATTTTATATTCTATTTTCTGACAAATATAATGATATTATTGGCAAAGTTTGAGTGCCCAGTGATAAATGAATGAATGTCTGAAAAATGGTCCAATGCTGTTAACTAGTTGAGCGACTCTTTAAGACAAAAAGAGAGCATCTGTGTGTGATATATGCCTTCAAGTGGACGTGTGAACTTCAGGCCAGGCAGACAGTGACAGTGAGTGTGAGGACCAACACTTCAGAGAATGGCTATATAGTTGTAATGGCTTGGCACTTTCTCCTGATAGTTCCCTTACCAAGGTAAACATTTTGCAGGTCAAACATTTCACAACCAAACAAACTGAAACACTGACTCTTAACTGTTTTTTCCAGGAGGTGTCAGGATGATCAATTTCACTTAGAATGACATTTGTTCTGCCCTTCGGGTCTGTGATTGCCTCAAGAGCTAACAAGCGAACCCTTTAAAGGTAAGATATTGACTCCTTACACAGATATTGATATCTAATTGATTACCGAGATATTGTTATGGATCGTTCACTCGTGTCTTCCTCTCTAGCGGTTTACTTCAACATCTGGATAATATGAGTTGAGTGAGTTCAACTGCAGCACATTTGTCAGCTGTGAACGTCAAAACCTTATCTTATAAACTTTAAAAGAATTACAGTAGAAATTTACATTAATTTAAGATACTAAGAAATATTGGAGCGTTCGTCACCTGATCGTCCAACTCCGGGATGAACTGGACGCCACTCTCAGTGTACCTGGGTCTTGTTGGCTCCTCCCCAAACACGCCTTCCTCTTCCTCTTCTCTATCTTCTTCACTGAGAAAATTCTCTGGGTAGATTACACTCTCATCTGCGTTATACGAGTTATCCAGAACCCTGCAAACGGCGGGAAATTATTTGTTAGCAAATCATGGATGATACTTTTAATAAGTGGTTTAACATCACTACATAATTCAAGTTAATTGCAATTTAACTGGAAGATTATACACAATCATTATGAAGAATTCTCTTAACAGAACCCACAACATTATGTGTCAAGATAAAGAACGAAACTAATTACAAAACAAACAGCAGCAATGTGTTGTTGCAGATCCAGGGAATATTGCCATTTTCCTGTCATATTGCAACAATTTTAAGGGTCTGGGTGATGTGAAATAGATATTAGATTTGCCCCAATGTTTGTCAAAAAACTATTATGATGCCTCAATAAACACATGAATTGATTACAAAGCTCTGGCACTCAAAGAAACCAAAGCTGTAGTCTGTTTAATGAAGTGCATATTTCAAGGAATCATCCTTGAAAATATTAATTCTGCCTATTAGAGACTTTGCTGAGACATACGATAACTTCGAGCATAATTAAACCTTACTAAACACAAGAGGGCTCCAATATGTAATAATAACTTATTCCTTTGGAAGAAAAGAGCAAAATATGGCCATTAAGTTTATTTATTGCCTATTAAGCTATCTCATATTAATGTGCTCTTGTGTTTTATGCGATAAACAACTGCCATTTGCTGAAAGAAATGCTACAAGAAATTCAGACCATCTAGTTATTGGAGTTATAATGTTTGACTACCAACATGGCATCTTACTAAAGCTACCACCATCTTGTACACTGTGGAGTCTACACAGGTTCATCCAGTGCAACTTCTTGGCTTACCTCTCAGCTAACACCACATTATGGCTTATCTCTCAGCTAACACCACATTATGGCTTATCTCTCAGCTAACACCACATTATGGCTTATCTCTCAGCTAACACCACATTATGGCTTATCTCTCAGCTACACCACATTATGGCTTATCTCTCAGCTAACACCACATTATGGCTTACCTCTCAGCTAACACCACATTATGGCTTATCTCTCAGCTAAACACCACATTATGGCTTATCTCTCAGCTAACACCACATTATGGCTTATCTCTCGCTAAGGGTCAGTTCTTTATAATTACACATAAACATGTTCTCAGATTTATATATCTTTTCTGTGCACCTATTGTAACACAGGTGTCCTTATTATAAGAACTTTTTATAACTGAGGCCCCCCCCCCAAAAAAAAAAAAATTAACAAAAGTTGTACTTATGTTTTAATTCTTATTTTTTTACTTAATATGATACAGGTGGTATAAGAAAACATTATTGACTCGTCATTTGTTTTGTATCATTGGAAAGAGCAGATAAATTTATATGCACTGCATTAACCTAATTAATTTATATCTTAGCAATAAAATCAAATAATGTTTTTAAGTTTTAATTAGTTTTTGGTTAAAATTTATAACACATACAAATTGTTTTCTTTCTCATGGTAATAAAACATGAAGATAGATAGGGAAGCTGCAATAATGTCTCTTCACCTAACGTTACAGCCTGAGTCACTTCTCACCTCATGTCGTCCAGAATGCCTGCGATCTGTTTCAGTTCTGAGAGAGAGAGCTGGTGTTTACTGATGTTATCTGCTTGCATCATGCCTTGCTGGAGTGGGTTGATGTTATCTGCTTGCATCATGCCTCGCTGGTATGGGTTGATGTTATCTGCTTGCATCATGCCTCGCTGGAGTGGTTGATGTTATCTGCTTGCATCATGCCTCGCTGGTATGGGTTGATGTTATCTGCTTGCATCATGCCTCGCTGGAGTGGGTTGATGTTATCTGCTTTCGTAATGCCTCGCTGGTATGGGTTGATGATATCTGCTTTCGTCATGCCTCGCTGGTATGGGTTGATGTTATCTGCCTGCATCATGCCTCGCTGGTATGGGTTGATGTTATCTGCTTTCGTCATGCCTCGCTGGTATGGGTTGATGTTATCTGCTTTCGTCATGCCTCGCTGGTATGGATTGATGTTATCTGCTTTGGTCATGCCTCGCTGGTATGGGTTGATGTTATCTGATTGCATCATTCCTCGCTGATGTGGGTTGATGTTATCTGCCTGCATCATACCTCTCTGATATGGGTTGATGTTATCTGCCTGCATCATGCCTCTCTTACGGTAGACGGGGTTGACGGGAGTCTGGTAGTGGTAGGGCGACTGGTACTCGTCATCATACCCATCACTATTCCCTCCTGGAAATATGAGCAACATTCAGAGCAACATTAGACAGTGTACTCTTTCCAGTACGAGTCAAATGTATATTCAGTAAATGAATAAACTGAAAGTATGTCCAGTTAATGAATATATCAAATTAATAAACTGAATGGCCTGCTTATCCAGTTAATGCTGTGTTATCTTTAACTAATATAAAAGATTGGAGGAAGTCAGTAGTTAGCAAGACGTCCCTATATCTACCTTCCCAAGTACTACAAAACTCATATATTTCATTAATAATTAAGCCAGTTGTGTTTGCTGATCCTCTAACTCTATTTTAATATTTACCACTCAAGCTATTTAATCTAAAACAGTCTACACTCTTTAGCATCAATTAGTACTTCATTCACTTGGGCACTATATATTAATATACATACATAAACACATTAACTTTCATAATTGTTTTACATTAATAAATATGTTAAAATGTTAGCTTTCATTTCATAGTATTATTGCCTAAGACTGTAATAACAAAACACACGTTAATCTTAAGGATTTTCTGAACGCTGCTGGTAATTA
Source organism: Procambarus virginalis (assembly GCA_020271785.1). Classification (NCBI taxonomy): domain Eukaryota; kingdom Metazoa; phylum Arthropoda; class Malacostraca; order Decapoda; family Cambaridae; genus Procambarus; species Procambarus virginalis. The sequence goes on along the minus strand of WNGS01163519.1, from coordinate 8,301,980 downwards.
GTGGCCTTATAAATTAATATAAATACCTATTATTATGGAAGCATTGTAATTAATGCATCTATACAAAATAACATAATTGTTATAAAAATGGTGGCAAATAAACTGAATGAATTAGAAGAGCGGGTTGTTGCTGCTAATTCAACACAGTTTTTTAACATAGATGGGGTAAGAACCAGGAATGAACAAAGTCATTGCGCTGAATTACACCGATGATTGAAAGGTGGGGCTTAAGAGCAGATGCTCAACCCTGCAACAGAGAAAAACAAACCATACCGTAATAATTTATGTAGTTGAGCGCCCTGGTGTCATCCGGGGCAGCGTGTCGGCCTCTGGGCTCACGGGCTTCCGGGAGTTGGTGGACTTTGGGGGTGGAGGCCGGGGGGGTTGGACTTAAGAGGGCCACTACCGGCTACCAGCTTAGGGGGAAGACTGTGTTCCTTGTCCCCCCCTCCACCCGTCCGTCCATCACCTGTCCGGTCACTACTCTCATTTGACCCGCTGCTCTCTGAGTCCTGAACACAAAAAGCAAAATATTTGTTGGTATATGCGTTGATTATTAAGTATATTATATATCTGTAAGAATGTCTGTGTGTCTATGGCTTGAGGCCATAGACACCAATTTCATCAACCAAAATTTGTTGATGGCAATTTCATCAACCGCCTAGAAATTGGCTACCCCACCTTTCATCAAATGAAATATGGGTAGCCAATTCCCTAGACTTTGCCACTTTGCGCCACCTTATGACAAAACGTATAACTCATCATAATGAGACAGACATTGCAGCCAAATTAGCGTGTAACAAGGATGAAGTTGAATTAGATCTAGGTATCCCCATCTCTGCTGTCAAAACTGTATTGGTCCAAACACTCAGATCTGATAGGAAAGAAATTACCGACTCCCAACGACCTGAAAGCAATAGTATTAAAAGCTATGATTTGTTCAGATCTGAAACCGATATCTATGGGCAGCACAAAACGTCCACTAGACTGTGCGACACAGTGGTTGCAAGGATCAGGTTGGGTTACCGTTACCTGCGGCAGGTGGCTGCAGGTGACGGGTCTCCCAATCCTAAGCACTCCAGTTGCAAACTCTGTGAGCAGGAACTGCGGCATGATCTCCCGCACTACATCACTGAATGCCCAGTTATAAGACCTTTCAGACCCTTTGGCATGAGGTACCTGGAGGTTTGCAATTACTTTATTCACTCTCGTGTTCTTGAAGATATCCTCATATTGCACCCAAAATTTGCCAGTGCAGGCTGCTGAACATTTGGCCCTGTTTGACTGGGCCAAAAGTCCCCATCCTGCGAGATGGGGACTTTTAGTATCACTGCTATCTTATTCACTCTTGTGTTGATATCCTCATAATGCACCCAGAATCTGCCAGTGCAGACCACTTATCATATGCCTCTGTATGACTAACCATCCTGTGTGATGGGGATTTTTTTAGCATCACGTAGCTAGCTTTTTGACACTGTATTCCCCTTCATATTGTCTAGGGTAACTGCACAAATGCAGATGTACCTAATGTATTAATAAAAAAATTGATAAAGACTTCTGTATGACTAACCATCCTGTGTGATGGGATATTTTTTAATAATATACCATAGCTAGCTCTTCACATAAACCTACGTAACACTTCTAATAATCTATTTTAGCTGCATAATTGATGTAACTGAGTACTAGGATGTTAATACAAAATTTTAAAATAAACTAAACAAAAAAATAAGCGGAGGAGCTCCAAGAGATCCATAACCTTTAAACACTCGTTATATTAACCAATGTATATCTTGTAACCTTTATATATTTATTATATATATATATATATATATATATATATATATATATATATATATATATATATATATATATATATATATATATATATATATATATATATATATATATATATATATATATATATATATATATATATATATATATATATATATATATATATATAATGTATGTGTGTGTGTGTGTTTGTGTGCTTTATTAGATATTTAAAGGTTACAAGATTTACATTGGTTAATACAATGAGTGTTTAAAGGTTATGGATCTCGTGGAGCTCCTCTGCTTCCTGACAGGAACCGAGGACGCAGAAGGCGTTTCCCCTCTGCATCGCCACACTGAAGCGCTAAACCAAGACACTGGCAGTCCTTGGTTCTCTGGTGATGTCAACGAGCCTGGAACCCAATTCTTTGATAAATCCCAAGGCGTTCCTTCCTCAGGGGCCGAACGTCTCAGATGCAATGGAAACAAAGATGTATTGACCTTCCAATCGCCTGTATTTGACTGATTTTGCTATTTCTCTGTGGTTGGCCGCCCCGCCTGCTTGACCAGCGCAGAAGAGTATGTAGGTGTCAGCCAGGGTGGATACACATGTGTAGTCCCACACCAACTGTTTGCCCCTTTTCCAGGGGTATATAGTGACGCTATCATGATGAAGTGTGGGGTCATCCAGGTTTTGGTCCCCTAGGATGCGGAGTTCTCTCTCTGCTGGGCACTGAACTGAGGCAAAGCTCCTATTGATGATGTTATTAACCTCATTGTGTCTTGCATGCCAGCCCTTGGAGCTTCCACAGTGCAACCCATGTAGTCCATATTAGTCTGCTTCCACCCTGTTGCAAATACACTTGTATTCAGTGTGAATTGTGGCACCAAAGCGAAGGGCCATTGCTACACGAAGGGCCATTGCTACACGAAGGGCCACTGCTACACGAAGGGCCACTGCTACACGAAGGGCCACTGCTACACGAAGGGCCACTGCTACACGAAGGGCCACTGCTACACGAAGGGACACTGCTACACGAAGGGCCACTGCTACACGAAGGGCCACTGCTACACGAAGGGCCACTGCTACACGAAGGGCCACTGCTACACGAAGGGCCACTGCTACACGAAGGGCCACTGCTACACGAAGGGCCACTGCTACACGAAGGGCCACTGCTACACGAAGGGCCACTGCTACACGAAGGGCCACTGCTACACGAAGGGCCACTGCTACACGAAGGGCCACTGCTACACGAAGGGCCACTGCTACACGAAGGGCCACTGCTACACGAAGGGCCACTGCTACACGAAGGGCCACTGCTACACGAAGGGCCACTGCTACACGAAGGGCCACTGCTACACGAAGGGATTCTGGATCTCGACGCGTGCCTGTTGCCGACATGGGTGTGTGTGTGCATATTTTATATGTATAAACGCCATATATAATTAAAGTATATAAAACTGGCCCCTGGCCCACCTGATGGTCGTGGTCCTCAGGTGACTGGTCATCTGGGTGGTGGTCTTGGAGCTGGTCCTTGATGGGCGGGAAATAGACCTCGTCAGCATAGTCAGAGTGCGGGTCGGTGGCTGAGGGCGTGAACCGGACGATGGCCAGGTCGCGCGGGTCAATCTGCTCCTGAAACACACACACACAAACGTCAGATGTTTGCTAGTCCTTCCATGCAAACAATAATAACTACCTATTACACGCAATAATTTCATGCTCTTTACCTGTTGTAAACACAAATTTGTCATTTGATGACATGTTTGCAAATACGTTGATTACCTGTTTTACAGCTATCGTAATTTAATAGTAATTAACCGCTGCCAAACACCTCATACTGAAAAGCACCACCTGATCCACTCCTGCCTTCACGCTCCGCCCATGAGATTCTCAAACAGTTCTCCTACAAGTCACACCATCAATGATCAAGTTGTTTAGAAGACAAAGACTTGCTGGTATCAATTCATCGGGCAGCTCCCACCTGTTCTTGTAGTGTTTCAACTCACCAACCTCGTGCTATCTCCCCCCCCCCGGCTTCAGCATCTGGCTCCACTACTCCTCCCACCCAGCGGAGACCTGCACACCCACAACACTGGCTTGGTGTTCCAGACCTGATCCTTGAACCTTTGTCATCAGGCCCCGCTGGTTGTTGACACCGCCATAATGGGGCACCAGTTGTAAGGAACGGGGCGTCTCATCTTCGAGTAATCTTATGAGCATTGGGTCTTCTAACATTGCGATCGTGTTCCACAACCTGGCGGATTGGTGTTGTTGTCTGATGTTTAGTGGTTGTGTGTTCAGGAGTTTATGGAGCTCCTGGATTGTCTGATCATATTGAGGACTGTGTTTTGCTGCTCTTTTTAATGCCTTATTTTGCATTGCGTGTAGTTTTTGCCCCTTCCCTTCCCTTACCTTCCCTCCTTTTCCCTCCACTCACCAGCTCCTCTCCCTCTATGGCTCTCAGCGCCCCTTCCAGATCTTGGTCCAGGTCGCCGTTGCAGCTGCTGATGTCAAACTCGATCCTAGAAAATTTAACAAACTTGTCAAAAGGTTTCAAGTCATAATCAAGGTGTAAAGTCCCTACTTAGGTTTAGCTTAGACCTACTTAGGCGCAATCGTTATGCGTTACAAGTTCGTCTTCAGCCACGTTATACATGGTTAGACTGTGTTCAACCCACATTTTAATATGAAACGCGTTTTTAGTGAGCACAAAATCGTGTCACAACACTGATATTATTACCATTATCATAGTGATTATAAAGCCATCATTATAAGGAGACGGCCAGACAAATGTTCAAGGAGAGTACAGCAGTTTACCCAAAGCATTTGCAATTCTCACTCTTTAACAGTTCACCATAACAACCGTTACACAGTAGACAATCAATCACAAAAAATGAAGATTCATAGTAAAAAACAACTCAAAGAAAACGAAGCCTCATAACGTCATAACCTTTGTGGTGGTTTAATGTTCATAACATAATTATTGGAATATTCAACACACGTCAAGGATTCCCTACCAATTTACCAGGTGCCTTACAACATCTAACGGCACTCCTTTAATACTTCCTTAGTAACGTGCTGAGTACATGAGCTCTGGAGGTGGACTTGAGATAAGGGAAGCGAAAGAGCTCCGTAGGACCACTTACGATATCTGCGGTGTAAGGGGGGAGGGCTGTGGAGGACACAGGACACTTACTTGCGACGGATGGAGTGTAGCAGGGTCTGGAGGACACACTGGGTGTAGGTGTGAGACCAACGGTAACCCAGCAGGAAGAGTCGCTGCATCTCCTGCTCCAGGTGGCGCAGCTCCTCTGACCCCAGCTCGTACCTGCACCAAGGACAACATCACTATCTTGCAAGACCTTGCACACTACCCTGCTAATATTATGAGGCGCATGAGGGTACCTGAATGAAAACATGAGACCCTGAGAGCGGCAGGGAGGTACAATGACACTTGAGACATTATGAGACCAGACAGGGAAAGCAAAGAGTGTCAAGAGGAGAAGGAAGATGATCATTGTGAGGGAGGATGAGGAGGAATGAATGAGTAGTATGACCTACACCAGCAACTTCAGGAGGAGGAGGGTGTGTGACGTCACGACCCCCTCCCACCACCAGACATCGCCCAGGTTATGACCACCCACGCTATCGACTCCCACGCTGGCTATATTTAGCTCATCCCCGCCCACGCTCCTCTCCCCCTGTCTGTGTGGCGGCGCTCTGCTCTGTGTGTATGTGTGTCTGTGTCATGATGCTGTGGTCTGTGTGTCTGTGTGATGATGCTGTGGTCTGTGTGCTTGTGTAATGATGTTCTGGTGATGCCTAACTACTTCTACTGCCAGGGGTTGAACTCTCTCACCCCGACCCTCAGCTTCCAGCCGCCTTGTGTAGAGGCTCTGGAGCTTGCTGGGCTCTGTCACGTCTACATTTAAAGCTGTATATGGAGTCCGCCTCCAACACTTCCAGTTGTTCGCTTCTCTGACAATTTGTATAAGTTGTTACGAACAGAGCTTCGGAAAGGGTTGTAATATATTTGTGGAACATCTTGGTATTTAGTTTCCACCTCTGTCCGGTTGCTCATGTACCACCCATTCCCAGTAATCTATCCGTATCTATCCTGTCTATTCCTCCGAGAATTGTGTTTGTGATTCTCAGGATTCAGTTGTGTCTCCATTTTCAAACATTGTCACGTGTTCCATTCTTGATAAAACGATAAAAAATTCCTGATCTACCGTGTGAGGCGTCTTGAGGACCTTGCACACCTTGAAAACGGCGTCAGTGTTCCTTGTTGTGTTCAGGTGTGAGATGTCTTCACGTCCCTCTTGGTCAGCTCACCTCTCGAACTCGTCTTGAAGCAAACCACCTCAGCCTGTTATGTTTTTAGTCTATGCTTCCTTAGGCTGAGGCTGCATATTGTGGCAGCGGTCTCACATACATCTCTCGTCTAGATCTTGTAGGTTGCACAGTTGTTGGCGAGGGTTGCGTACGTTGCTGTTGCAATATTGAAGAGTCGATAGGATTAGTGTTGTGTCTTCTCCAGGTCTTCATTCTTTCTTCCTTCACGTGTCCCTAATCTGTCCACTTGGACAGATTAGGGACAGTCGGTAGAGCGACGGCGTTGTATCATACAGGGCCGGGGTTCGCTCCCAAATGGTTCAAGTAGTTGAATACAGTTCCTTCACCGCTCCTCATATGCCAGCTCCATGTCCTCATATCCCTTCCGAGTGCTGTACACTCACACAGGCCGAGCGCTTTCCCCTTATAATTACCTCTCACCTGTCCCTAACCTCGTCGCTTGAAATTTTGTCGAATTAAAGAAAACGTTTACCTGGTGGCCTGGTGGCCACTCCAAGCAACAACCTTTATCAAGTCTATATATACTGGCTTCCATGTCATGTCATCAAGAGTCAAGCCTGGCCCCGCGCCGGGTTTGGGGAGTGGCTGACATCCCAGAACCCCCTCCACGAGTACGCCAGGTACCCAGGTATGCGCCTGCAAGGAATATATCAAGTGTAAGAGACAGCGGCGACCATCTGCTCCTGCTGGCCACTCCAGATGAGGTGAAGGCGGTGCCGGGCCTCACGCCTCACGCAGGATTTTACTAAATATAGTTTTTTAGCGACAATTTAGGACATGGTAGAGCAATTCTAAAACTTCCTTGATTATTATTTAACATTTCTGGGATTTGGCATACTCCTCGTAGAGTTGCTAGCATTTCAGCAAGTCTGCAGCTAGCCATCTTCAGACACTCAGAAGGTGTCAGATTTAGGCTGGTTAAGGTGAGGAATACGACAGCAGTTGGTGTGGATGTCACCTCTACCGAGGGTGACACCGACAAAGGCTTGAGACTAATGAAAGAAAAACTTCCTTCGACATCGACCTCCATCAACACTGACACACTCTCATCATCGACATATATATACACTACAATTATTTCTGCATCAAATGTCAATGCAATCATTAACAATTCGACACAGCAATGGGCTCTCCAATTAGTCTTGCGCTAGCCAATATATTTATGGAATCACATCAAACAAGGTCATTTGCTCTACCACCATTCCCAGCACTGCTAAACTATGTTATATTGATAACTTTATCATCAACAAAGGTCGCTTTAACCTGGATAATGTTATCAACAGAGATAAGGTAGACCTTATTACGCATTAATAATAATACAAATGTATTAGTTTACCTTGCTAGAGAGTATGGAGAGGAAAGATGACAACACCGCGATGATAACACAATTCATGATCACTGTGTGACAGTGAACTATGTTATGGGAAGAGAGTTATCTTACCTCACGCCCTCTTGACTCTAGAGAGAAACAAGGCTTGTTGACTGAACTCCTTATCGCGTCTCCACCTTGTATGGTAGTGAAGAGTTCCTTCAACACTCTCAATACGTCACTGATTTATTACTCAATCTTCATTCCTTTACACATTTAGCTAGGAATGTCTGTGTGTGTGTATGAGAGAGAGAGAGAGAGAGAGAGAGAGAGAGAGAGAGAGAGAGAGAGAGAGAGAGAGAGAGAGAGAGCCTCTCTCTCTCTCTCTCTCTCTCTTGTCGCATACACACACACACACTTCCCGACGCAGCTTCTCCTGGGTGCGGTCTCCGCCTTCTGCCTGCTCTGAACGTGCCAGAGGGAAGGGGTGGCAGGGAGGGGTGGCAGGGAGGGGTGGCAGGGAGGGGTGGCAGGGAGGGGTGGCAGGGAGGGGTGGCAGGGAGGGNCCCTGTCTTGCCTCACTAAGAAGTCAACGTTTACTTGCAAAGTCGTTGTATACTTATATAAGTGGTAAACCCAAGATAAAGGCCAGGGGAGGACCTTTGAAAGATGAGAGCAAATTATAACCCACAATTACAAGGACAGCATTTTTTACTGTTAAGTATTTATTCTCTGAGTAAATACTTAACATCAGTGTTCACGCAAGAAAGATGAGAAACATCTCAATACTCACACTAATGTTTGAAGTAGGAAAAGAATTAGTTAAGGGACAGCCTTATTACGTATGAAATAATCAGGATGAGCGTCGATAAACTAAAGGATTATGAAGCCCGGGTGTGGTTGGAGTTCAGTCCAGAATAGTAAAGGAACAGGCTGATGAACTGTGTCTATAACTGAAACTTCTATTCAGACAACACCAAGTAAAGTCCCCAAGACTGGAAATATGAAATATGTCACCCAAATCTTCAAGAAAGAACAGAGATACAAGATACAACAAAGCACTCAGCTTAACCTCACATATCTGCAAGCTCATAGAGAGAATCGTGAGAGAGGGAATCATTCGCCATCTCAAAGTGCACAATCTTTTAAAGCAACACAACTTGGTCTTGTTAACAATAAATCCTACCGAACCTGTTCACATTTTGAGAAGCAGTAACCAACCAGCCAGACAAAGGGGTTTCGTGTATATGGACTTCTCTAAAGCTTTTGATAAGGTACTATTAAAAAGACTGGCACCCAAACCGCAAGCACAGGGAAAACACAACACTATTTTATCTTCACACTTGCCTATTATATTTTCATATTACATATTGAGCCCATCCTCAGAGCACATCCATTACAGTGACATGTGCTCAGGTAATATCAAGGTCAATATCAATGCATCCCCTTCAAACCACCTGGGTAATTATCTAGATATTTGTGGTCTGAAAACCATCAGAATGCTCAGGACTGTAAAGGTCTGAAATAATTTTGGTTCCAGTAATAATCTACATGTAAACTGGCAAGTGAACATTTGTCCTAAACAGATATTATGATCAAGTTATAACTTTATTCTATTAAAAATAATTGGCTTAAAATATAGTGTATGCTGAAAACGTTTCCTTTGAAGAATTTAGTTTTCTGTAAACGGAATTCTCGGGCGCATTGAAATAGTTTTCGAATTCCATACTCCACTTTATAGTCAATAACTACTGCATTATGGTTACGAGGGTCCATGTTTCATTTTGCCACAAGTACAGCTTCGGTCCTGATCAGGAGAAGCCACATATCTGTGATATTTACCTTGCCAGAATTATAGCAGTCAGTGTTTTAAAACACTGCTCACAAGTTGTATGTTCTGCACGACAAGTGAACCACGAGACGAGCGTTCCACTCAAATAGACAGAAAAAAACATAGAAAACAAACAGAACAGACAGTAGAGAGACAAACACGAACAAATAATATGGAGGTGTATATTAGAGTGAGAGCCAGGGCTGATATATTGAGTGCGAGACAGGGCTGATATATTATGAGAGCCAGGGCTGATATATTAAGAGTGAGAGCCAGGGCTGATATATTAAGAGTGAGAGCCAGGGCTGATATATTATGAGCGAGAGCCAGGGCTGATATATTATGAGTGAGATCCAGGGCTGATATATTAAGAGTGAGAGACAGGGCTGATATATTATGAGTGAGAGCCAGGGCTGATATATTATGAGTGAGAGCCAGGGCTGATATATTAAGAGTGAGAGCCAGGGCTGATATATTATGAGTGAGAGCCAGGGCTGATATATTAAGAGTGAGAGCCAGGGCTGATATATTAAGAGTGAGAGCCAGGGCTGATATATTATGAGTGAGAGCCAGGGCTGATATATTAAGAGTGAGAGCCAGGGCTGATATATTATGAGTGAGAGCCAGGGCTGATATATTAAGAGTGAGAGCCAGGGCTGATATATTATGAGTGAGAGCCAGGGCTGATATATTAAGAGTGAGAGCCAGGGCTGATATATTATGAGTGAGATGCAGGGCTGATATATTATGAGAGCCAGGGCTGATATATTATGAGTGAGAGCCAGAGCTGATATATTATGAGTGAGAGCCAGGGCTGATATATTATGAGTGAGAGCCAGAGCTGATATATATGAGTGAGATCCAGGGCTGATATATTATGAGAGCCAGGGCTGATATATTATGAGTGAGATCCAGGGCTGATATATTATGAGTGAGAGCCAGGGCTGATATATTATGAGTGAGAGCCAGAGCTGGTATATTAGTGTGAGAGCCAGGGGCTGATATATTAGTGTGAGAGCCAGGGGCTGATATATTAGTGTGAGAGCCAGGGGCTGATATATTAGTGTGAGAGCCAGGGCTGATATATTAGTGTGAGAGCCAGGGCTGATATATTAGAGTGAGAGCCAGGGCTGATATATTAGTGTGAGAGCCAGGGCTGATATATTAGTGTGAGAGCCAGGGGCTGATATATTAGTGTGAGAGCCAGGGGCTGATATATTAGTGTGAGAGCCAGGGGCTGATATATTAGTGTGAGAGCCAGGGCTGATATATTAGTGTGAGAGCCAGGGCTGATATATTAGTGTGAGAGCCAGGGCTGATATATTAGTGTGAGAGCCAGGGCTGATATATTAGAGTGAGAGCCAGGGCTGATATATTAGTGTGAGAGCCAGGGCTGATATATTAGTGTGAGAGCCAGGGCTGATATATTAGTGTGAGAGCCAGGGCTGATATATTAGTGTGAGAGCCAGGGCTGATATATTAGAGTGAGAGCCAGGGCTGATATATTAGTGTGAGAGCCAGGGCTGATCACCACAGGACTGGAGAGCCTCCGCTCACACACACACACACACACACACACACACACACACACACACACACACACACACACACACACACACACACACACACACACACACACACACGGTAAGTACACGCCACGGTCCACGCTGAGATTATTACCTGTCGGACCAAAGTAGGAAAATAGACACCAATCAGGGGAAGACAAGTTCTGTGGGTCAGATGGAGCTATTGTGCTTTTGTTCAGAGAGGTGACGGGAGGGGGAAGGGGGGAGGGGGAGAAAGACAAGAAGGAAAGGGAAGTGAGTGTAGGTGGGAAAGGAGGAGGCGACAAGGGGGTGGGGGGAGATGGGATGGAACAGACAGAACCGACCAAGCTACGTTCTACAGGACTGGCAGAGGGTTGTGAAGTGGTCAAGCTGGCCATTGAAATTATATCACTATTACACCAACGTTTAGAAAACGTTTAAACGTTTAATTATCGAATATCTGCTTTACAGTTTTATGTATGTCACTCTATGGTATACAATTATGGTTAACATTTTTTAATAGCCATTTTAGATGTTTTATGCAGTACTTTTATGCTCACTGCTCACTACTCCTGCTCTTCCTGTCAGTGTCTAAAATGTGCCAATGATTAACCCTGTACACGAGTATAGTATTAATCTATTGCTATACTATTTGTTGGTAAGTAAATTCTGTATATATTAATGACAGACAAATTAGTTGGTCACCCCCGTCAAGGGGATAAAGCGGGAACCAAGTAACAACAATTATCATTAACAACTTTATAACAATTATTAAACACAAAATGATTACAAAATGCATACACAGTGCTTGTAACAAGTATAGTGAAAGTGCTATTTTTTTATTAACAGTAATTAGTAAATAGAAATATGCAATATATACTGTTGTAATCTTCATTCTAAAGTATCAGTTAAGGATCATATATTAACCCTACTTATTTCCACATCTAATTTGTAATTTACCCATGTGGAACTTAATCTGTCAGTCAGCTAGGCGTTCTCAAATTTTACGAAATATTTCCAAGGTTCCTAAACAAATGGGAATTAGTGATGTTAAGGTTGTGTCGACTTGCTCTCACATTAACAATGGCTTCCACATCAACAATGGCGGACACAACCTCCCCACAACTTTCCTGCATCAGTGCCGAGACATAATGTTGTTTACTGTGAAGGGGTGATGAGGAAGAGGGAAGTGCCGGGAGGGGAAGAGATGGGGGTAAAGAAGAGGGGGAACTGAAGTAAGATAACGGGAAAGAGTGCGGAGAGGGGACGGGGTTTCACTCTCCCCCTCCCTTACCTCCACACACTCCCCCTTCCCTCCCCTCGCCGTCTGAGACCGGGTCACTTAGCGAGGGGACAAGTGAGGGCGAACTAGATTACTATGGTAACGCTGAGGTCTTTCTGTGCCGCCTTCCACACGCCCACCCCAGGGGAGGGGAGGTGGACGAGGAGAGGAGGGGGAGGGGAGAGAAGGATGAGAGGGTAAGGGGAAACAGTGAGGGAAGATGTGGTTGGTTGCTAGGAGGCGAGGCAGAGTAAGGCATTGCTCGGCACTTATATATATATATATATATATATATATATATATATATATATATATATATATATATATATATATATATATATATATATATATATATATATATATATATATATATATATATATATATATATATATATATATATATTGTACACAAGAAGGAACAGTGTGCTGTGTAACGATGCGTGTTCAACATCCACACAGGTACAGTGGACAGGTTTACATTATTGAACCTGTATCAAGGGCTCGGCCAACCTGCTATTAAGTTCAACAAGCCATACTGTAGGACAGAAAACAGTAGATGACTTTTCACTCATAGGGAAATAAACCCATGTAACCGCCTACCCGCCGAAACTGGAAATGTCAAGATATAACTCGGCACTTCAGCTCATAATTAAACTGGGAAAATCCTCAGGAATCATGTGGATGGATGGACTTTTGAGATGCCACCAGCTTCCTGTCCCTGTGGAGACCATTTAAGATGGTAGCCCTCAGGTAAGAAATTTATAAAGAAGCCGGAGATTAATTAGATCAAATCTACACTGATGGGTCATCTACTCCTATCAAGGCAGGACTGGTGTAGCATACACTGTAATTAGGAATAATGCCTTTCAACGTAGAAATGTAGAAAAAGCGCGTATTGAGAACTAAGCCTCTTCAACGCAAGCAGAGCTAACTGCCATTGTCATGGCGTTAAGATTCCATGAACGAAACATTAATGGTGCAGTGATCGTCATTGATTCAAAAGCAGCACTACAAAGCCTAAGTAAAATTCGGGCAGAAAATCTTGTGATAGTCGCTGAAATCAAGAGAGCTGTGAGGGTACTATATCCTACCAGGGAGGAGTCGTCAAGTTTCTGTGGATCCCCTCCCATGTTGGAATCTGGAAATAAACGAGCAGATGTGCTGGCTGCTGAAGGCGACCATATTGAATACTTCATACCCAAGACTCTTCTACAAATTAGAGGTACTGTCAGGTAACATCACCGTGACAAGGTAACTGAGGAAAGGAGGATAGAAAAACAAATCAGTGAATCTGTATGATGGTACAATACGGTTACAGCTGGCATTCCCAGTCATTATGGACGAAGAGGAGGTGGCCGCGGGAGAGAATCAGTAATAGCGAGAATTCGTCTTGGATACAAATATCCATGGAGATTCGGAACGGAAACAACAGTGGAGCAGAGGAGTTGCAGAATCTGTGATGAGAGTGACGGACACCGACTTGACCACTATCTATGTGAATGTGAACATCTGAGAGACATTAGAAATATGTGTAGAATAATAAACCCGGCCCACATTGAGTTAGGAAGACACTATTTGTCAAATATAGATACTGTTCTTAAAAGATTCCCCCATTTTGCACCAGCAAGATAACGTAAGATTTTAAGGGTTGACAAATGTTTATCTTCTTGTATGAGAAGCTGTTCACTTGAGACAATTAAGCAAGACCCAGCTGTGTCTGGATACAAGTAACAGGATGAACAACTCAGTGGGTTTTCTTCCTATTGGAGGGTGTTGTACATGCTGCTATGGCAGTGTGTCCACTCACAGGATGAGTGGCGCTGCCTAATAAATTCGCCCCTCGGGGCAAAATTTAAAAAGGTAAACTTGAGTTCCTCAAGGAGAATACTATGAACACACTACAGATCTGCCTGTCCGTCCGCCATAAACCAACCAGGGAGGATCATCACCCACAACAGTTACACTATCATCCACGTCATTTATTGCGAATTAGCTCATATATAGCCACAGGAACCCGCAGCAATACCGCGTAATTGGTAACATAATACGTTTTTGACAATTTATATTTATTTAATGACCGAGTTCCTTCCCGGGGGACACGGGGGGAGGATGCCTCAGAATAGGATCCTTAACTCTCGGCATCCTGAGGACTCGGTAACCCAACAGGTTCGCTAACTTGGGTAGAGGACAAACTTCTTCCAGCCACCACTATGTCAACAGTGGCGCGGGTGCGGATATGGGCCATCCCAGGACCCCAAACTTTCTCCACCGCCTGATGTTGACTGGATATGATTTGATGCTCCGTGAATTACATTAGATTTATTCTTGTGTTAGGAGTCGGGGCTTCGATACAACGGAGCATTCTATATCAATGTTACGGTATCGACACCATCGTCGGAGTGAGGAGTGGCAATGTCAGCGCCATCTATGGGTCTGCACTCCAACTCCCCTAGTATTTGACGATATGTAGACAACACCATCTGTTAGTGGTGGCCTGGTATCGGTCGAAAGCCCCCCCCCCTCCAGTTTCCTGCTTTAGTCAGAAAGAGAGGTCAATGTGGATGACCTCTGGTGGCTGGCGTATCAAGATCAGCGCCATCTAGGTTGTGGCTACAGAGCATAATATCGATTCCCCGATGAATGAATGCTGTCCCAGGGTTACCCAGAATACTGTCAATCTAATTAATGACGTTTTAGGTACGCAGAGGTGACATATGGAGGCGATTGTACTGAGGAAGGTTGTTTACCTTGGGCAGTCCACGAACCCTTAGCTTAGTTCTGTAAGAATACTAAATAGCCGCCGCCGATCCAAGCAGTATGTGTTAGCTGCTGATATATGCAGTGTTGGTGAAGATCGGCGTACCTGGGATTGGCTAGTAAGGGTTACAAAAGACAGTGATGTGCCTATTGTGAAGTTCTGCTAGCAAGCTGCTAGAGGCTTCTGCCAGGGGGGGGTTAGCTACCCCTGTATGAGTTAGTTTGGGACCCCTGTCAGCATGTTGCTGAAGCCCTCTGCCGGTGAGAAGCTGGAGAGCGAAGGTGGGGTGTAGACACATCGTGAAACTGTGTGGGTGAACTCGCCAGTACGAGTGGACAAGGTACTGGGACTGTGGAATCACTGGAGCTGATAAACACTGCTAAAGTATTTATGTCCTGTGTGAAAGAGACGCTATTGTAAATAAGGGTAATTATACTTTAATATTAATATATATATATTGGTGAAGGGAATTGTGAATCGCTTACCCACCCCCCTTTATTTATTCATTGCACTACTTCTTGATACAGCCAGTTCTTGAAAGCTTACTACCGACTTGGGGTTGGATATAGAAAAGAGGTTATAACATAAAGAAGCCAGTTACTGGCCCTAAGTGGCCGGAACAATCATCTAGCACCGGCCAGATACTACCCGCCCTCACAAACGCATTAAAACTAACCTCATGAATTAAAGGTCAAATGCTCGTTAATCCAACAGCCAGTTTTCCTGTTTATGAATGAAAATCACTTTGCACCAATCCCTCCGCAGTCTAGGCTCGTCCAGTCCCAAAACACCATTCATCAATTAAGAGTACTGTGTATTCAAAATCGGAATTTTTTCACATATAAAATATTATCTTATAATTTGGAGTATAATTAGGTCGAGGTTTGATTAGGTGCTTAGGTTCCTTGACAATTATTTGCATTTCAACCTGTCCTCAAACCAGGTTCGTTAAAGCGGCGGCCGTACTCACCTGAAGCCGCAGTCATCAATTTTATCATACCTTACCTTGAGGATACCTTGAGGTGCTTCCGGGGCTTATCGTCCCCGCGGCCCGGTCATCGACCAGACCTCCTGGTTGCTGGACTGATCAACCAGGCTGTTGGACGCGGCTGCTCGCAGCCTGACGTATGAGTCACAGCCTGGTTGATCAGGTATCCTTTGGAGGTGCTTATCCAGTTCTCTCTTGAACACTGTGAGGGGTTTGCCAGTTATGTCCCTTATGTGTAGTGGAAGCGTGTTGAACAGTCTCGGGCCTCTGATGTTGATAGAGTTCTCTCTCAGAGTACCAGTTGCACCTCTGCTTTTCAACGGGGGTATTCTGCACATCCTGCCATGTCTTCTGGTCTCATGTGATGTTATTTCTGTGTGCAGGTTTGGGACCAGCCCCTCTAATATTTTCCACGTGTAAATTATTATGTATCTCTCCCGCCTGCGCTCAAGGGAATACAGATTTAGGCTCTTTAGTCGGTCCCAATAGTTTAGATGTTTTACCGAGTGGATTCTAGCAGTAAAGGATCTCTGCACGCTCTCCAGGTCAGCAATTTCACCAGCAGTGAAAGGGGCTGTCATTGTGCAGCAGTACTCCACTCTAGAGAGCACAAGCGTTTTGAAAAGTGTCATCATCGGTATAGCATCTCTAGTGTGAAAAATCATACTGTGTATTAAAAATTTGTTCGTTCTCATAACATTATTATTCATTAATTTTGTATGCATATTTAGGCGTTGGTTACGTAATGAGTCTCGGTTCTATTGGCGATTATTTGATTTGAAGCACGTGGATAAAGCATTAAGAGCGTTGTGATTCGAACAGGGGTCGTTATTGAAGAGCTGTTCGAGAAATTTCTCGAACGTCATCTCTTCCTGCATTCGAATCGTACATCATAACACTTCACCGTCGTGCTGCAAATACAAATAATTCAGCCCGTCCTCGTCAACAAAGGCCAAAGTTCATCCCATGCAGCCACTAAACCCGCTGTTTATGAATGGAAAAACGGTTTACACACGACTCGCAACTGAAGACGTCTGAACACTTCCGGAACAAGTGCTTCGCTGACGACTTTTGTTCGAACCACAACGCTGTAAATGCTTCACCCACGTACTACAAATAATCGTCAACAGAACCTATGCACCTAACCTAACCTACGCCTAAATATGCACAACATGTTAATATATAATTTAATAAATATTTGAGAATTCCTATTTTGAATGAAGAGCATGTTAAAATTGATGTAGTGTCTTTGGGATCGGCCGCTGGATGGAATGAACATCGTCTGAGGATGGGTTAAAATAATTACCAACAAACCCAAGGCCTAAGTGTACACAACATTCTAATATACATTAATATATATATATACGAGAAAATGTGCTTTTTGGACAAGTACATTCTGAGAATAGTGTCTATATATTACTAGTCTTTCCCCATCTCCCTCCCCTCCTCCTCCTCCTCCTCCCCACTACCGTCTCCTCCCTTCATCAACGCCAGTACCAATCCATCTGGAAGATGAAAATGGGGACAATACTTTTTCTCTCGCCATCTCCCCTATTTTCCCGCAATCGTCCCATATTTACTTTCACTCATTCCCCTACTTCCCTCATCTATCTCCCCTTTCTCATCCACTTGGATTTGTCGCTTCTTCCAGGTTCGATCCCCGATGGTGCGAGTGACTAGGCACCTTGAGGCAAGCCAGCATGTTGACCTGGCAGTGGTGCCACACACTGTACAGCCATACTACCTCAGTGGTCGTAGTGTGCTCACTCTTCACACCCACCCTTTCCCTTTTATCTCTCACATAGCCCCCCATTCTCCAAAATTCACTCCTTCAATTCTCTGACCTTCCTTTCGCAGGTCCCTATAGCCCCTATTCTCTTCTTTGCCCCTCCCTTCTCCTCTTTCTTCACTGACTCCCCTTCCCCTTCCATTACCCTATCTTAAAATCCCTCTCCTCACTGACTTCTTGTCTTTTATGCATTACTTTTTTCCCACTGTGAATTGATTTTCTCTTCATTACCAATAGTCTAAAGTACTTTCCCTCCCTCTTTAACTTTTCTCCATATTCCAACCACTGATTTATTTCCTTCCCTTTACTCCTCACTTTCTTCCCTCTCCTGACTTATCACCCTTTCATCAACACACACATTTCCCTCACATCTATTCCCCTCTCTCACCGTCCATCCTATCTCATAAGGAAGTGGACTCAGCGAGGGGAGAGTAGGGTAGGGTAGGGGAGGGGGAGGAGTGAAGGGAGAGCATGGTAGGGGAGGGAAGGGAAGGGAGATGGGGACAAGACGGAAATATGTCAAGAATAAATACTCTCCCTTTAGCGCTATGTTGGGGGAGAGACAGAGACAGAGTTCTGCAGACTGTTGAAACAATACACCCAAGAAAATGTTGCTTTAAAGCAGGTGCCTATAACCTTGATTCTGTATTGCTTGAAAACAATACTGCACCAAGGACTCGCAGGTGTAGCGAGGCAGGGGAGGGTGTAGCGAGGCAGGGGAGGGTGTAGCGAGGCAGGGGAGGGTGTAATGAGGCAGGGGAGGGTGTAGCGAGACAAGGGAGGGTGTAGCGAGACAAGGGAGGGTGTAGCGAGGCAGAGAAGCCAGGGAGGTGGAGCACCCAGCGGTGGGCGTCATAAACACGGCAGGAAGGCTTCACCAATTGTGTCCCCAAACATCACACTTATTTCCTTCCTTTTCCCGGGTATTTTGACGTGGGGACCAATAACAGTATTTTCTTGTCTTGTTCATGTTTTGTTCCGTACATTCAAAACTTGTAATTCTTCATACAAGTACCACAAGCACACGAGGGTGAGTGTGGAGACGGTTCCCTACACAATTGTCACAGACGGCACCTAACTTTTCTTCTTGACGGGTAGACAGACGCCGTTCACGTCCCGTCTACCATATAATACACCTTGAGCAAGTTCTGTTGCTGTATAACAGTACAAATATCCTGATGTTTTGGGGGGCTTTAGAGAGAAGTAGAGGAGAGAAGGTTAGACTCCCAGTAATGGGGTTTCTCTGTCTGTCTTAACCCCCCCTCTCTCTCTCCTCAGCGCCACCAAGCCACCCCTCTCTCAACGCCCCCATTCATCCCTCTATCTGCGCCCCCAATCCAACCCTCTCAGCACAACCAAGCCACCCTCCTTTCTCAGCACCCCTAAGCCACCCTCCTTTCTCAGCACCACCAAAACACCCCCTCTCTCAGCCGCACCGAGCCACCACTCCACCCCACTCAGCAGGTGCGAGCATACACCTACACACCCATCCACATCTACACCAGCAACACCGCTAACCACCACCTTCAGACACAAACTTGGTCATCAACAAGTTGTCATCAGCCTGGAGAAGACGAGGTGGCCCGCACCCTGTAATTTGGACCAGGTCTTCAGCCGTGCCATTGGTGGCTTCTCTCTCCTACTTCCGTCTCCTATCATAGTTGAGACTGTTCTTGTCTGTGACCGTGGTTTGTTGACCAGCAACGCCGAAATAGTCGACAGATACAGCGGCATTAAGAGACTAATATATCAGAAGCACTTCACATCAAGCACCTTGATATAGTTATTAACAGGCACCTTACACCTAGGTACGGCCTACAGAACCAAGAAAGAACTGCCACTCTGGATCACAAGTACCGCCTTAGAGAAGCAATGAGAACGCAGGGCAAGATTTCCCAGTCATGTTGATGGAGTAACCATCAACTGCTGCATCAGCAGTTTTATAACCGTCAACTGCTATAGAGGCAGCAGTTGAAGGAGTACTGCTGCCTCTGTCCATATGTATTTACTTCTCCTCTGACTCTCGGGATGCAACGTTTATCTAAACTAAAGCCATTGAGTCTACTATATGTATAAGGAAACCCTTATGGGGTTAACTCTCAAACGTTCTAACATGGGTGATTAATTTAAGGAATATGGAAGATTATTATTATTATCATTATTATTATTATTATTATTATTATTGAAGGTGAAGGTAACCTACATCCTTTCTCAAGCTACTGTATACAGCACCTTGAAAAAATGTGTAGGTTACATCCGAAAATTAGTTTTTTTAAATCACTTCAACATAAATTGGGCCTTTCATTCAAGCACTACGTCACTGTAGTAAGTTTCTCCAATTATTATTATTGGTATTTCATATATATATATATATATATATATATATATATATATATATATATATATATATATATATATAAAATGTCTGTATTCCTTATATTTGTCAGCCATATATGTATATATTCTTCGTGCGCGTGAGCAGAGAAGATTGAGGTTGGTTAATGGAAGACAGCAGAGTAGATGAGCCATATTAGAGGAGAGGTCCAGCTAGGACACACACACGAGGGGGGTAGATAACTTCATTTATCTATTATAGGTGGGGGGCAGAGGATTTGAGAAGGAAGACGCCGTGGAGGGGACGGAGAAGGGAGAGACGCGGGATGACAGGGAACGGAGAAGGAAGGGAGGTGGGTGGAATAGGAGTTAACAGCATAATAAATGTGGCTTCTTGCATTGCTGTTTTAGGTGCATATGAACGCTGGTACAAGTGATGCCGTCACATTTACCAGCGTTACTCCCCGTCCCGGGGGGCCTTGGGGTGGGTCGAGGGTGGTGGTAGTCCTGTGTGGCTGGGGTGGTGGTAGCCCTGTGTGGCTGGGGTGGTGGGGAACGCTAGTGTGGTGGGGGTCGATGGTGGAGTGGGGTGGTGAGGTGTGCTTAGGTTGGTTGTGGTAGTGGTGGAGGGAGGTGGAGGTGAGAGGGGAGGGGTGCAGTATTTAATAAGCCCCCGCGGGCTGGAACACAGTATTCATCAAAGCATCACGGAACATTTGTATAATAATCCCGAGTTTAAAGGGAAGTTACTGTGTTTGTCCAGAGACATTATGCTGTACCAGAGTGGGAATTATGTTTACACAGCCTCTCACTCTTGCTTATTGTTTACATTATATAATATATATATATATATATATATATATATATATATATATATATATATATATATATATATATATATTATAATGTATATATAATCTCATCACTGTCAAGAGTCGAAGTAAGCACTTCTCAACCTGGAGAACTTCCTCCACTCGCCTGTCACCCACAACTTCCACCACACTCACCACCGCTAAGAGATATAGAGAGAGCAAATGCCCCTTCGCAGCACCAAGGATCAGCTGACGCCACAAACACAACATACCGCCCTACGGTGCGACAAGTCTCCTAACATACACCTCTGTTTTACTCGTCGCACTATCAAGAAGAAGAGAGAACATTAACGTGACTGCCTCCCACTAACCGACACAGCACAAGCCAAAGCCACCTTTCACTACAACTAAATATTAACAAAAGTTTCAACTTTACGAAAATAAACACGGCCCTTTTATTCCCTGACCCCCTAACCCCCACCATCTTCACAGGTAACAGCAGCCAGTCGCATGGAAGTTGAGGAGAATGTCTCTGTCTGAGGACGGCAATTGCCGTTCTTGGCTTCCCTTCCCTAGCTCTATTTGGTAAGGGAAGCTGGCCCGGCACACACACACACACACACACACACGCGCGCGCGCGCACGCCCCTCCATTGATATGTTTTGCAAAGCGCTGAACGTAATCTGCTTATAAAAGTTGTCCCGATTCTTCCGCTCCGCGGCACACACCTGTACAACCTAACGAGAGCACCTGAGTGGTGATACACCTCCCCAGTCCCTCAGCCCCTACCCATGATACTCCACTCCAACACCCCCCCCCCCACCCTACTCCTCCTACACCCTACACAGCTCCGACCCTACCCATGGTACACCACCACCCCTTCCCCTGGTAGATCACCCCTACTCTAGCCCCTTTCCTGGTGCACCACCCCTACACTACCCCCTTCTGCGGGTACACCACCCACTTTCCCTGGTACACCACCCCCTTCCCCTGGTACACCCTCCCCCTTCAATGGTGCACCAACTCTACACTATCCCATCCCCTACACTACCCCACTTCCCTTGGTACAACCACCTCTACACTACACCCCTACCCCAGGTACATCACCCGTTCCCTACTCAACCACCCCCCTTCCATACCTCTGGCAGCACCTCACACCTTCCTCCACCC
>WNGS01163519.1:8225458-8257687 GCA_020271785.1 Procambarus virginalis | reverse complement strand
GCGTGATATATCAAATGAACAAAATCACAAGGGCCGTGATGTGGGCTCGAACTTATGTCCGGGCTAAAGCCGCCTGGGATTATCCCACACATAAATTCGAACCCTCATCACGGCCCCATGTGGATTTGATGTACGACTGTATAGATGACATGATAGGAAAGATGTACAGGTTCCGCAAATGTGGTGTCAAGTGTTCACAATGTGTGATACTTCACCCGGGAGGAAGCCTTACCCTTGCCTACTGTATATGGACAAATATAGTAACAATGTGAATTCTTGACGCGAGGAAATGTTCGTAAATATCCCCCCCCCCCGGTCGGGGCCAATCAGTAAATGGGAACCGGTTTACCGGCGGCGTTGTTCCCTGTTCCATTCTACGGTGATATAGAGGGATGTATATGTGTGTGTATACGCAGAGTGCTTGTGGCTATTATTGTACGTTTAATTAAGGGGTTTGGCGACGTGTATGTGTGTGTGTGTTTGTGCAGTGAAGAGGTATATACGTGCGTATACGAATTTCTGCACACACACACACACACACACACACACACACACACACACACACACACACACACACACACACACACACACACACACACACACACACACCACACACGCTACCGGTTGATTGACAGTTGAGAGGCGGGACCAAAGAGCCAAAGCTCAACCCCCGCAAGCACAAATAGGTGAGTACAAATAGGTGAGTACACACACACACACACACACACACACACACACACACACACACACACACACACACACACACACACACGTGCTGGGCGACGTGTACGTGCCGTACAGAGCAACAGCAAGCAACCACAGCAGCCGCCAGCGGGAGGGGGGGGGGTGAAGAGGGGGAGTGTAGGAGAAGGGGGGGGGAAGAGAGGAATAAGGAAGGGGGGGTGGAAGTGTAGGAGAGGGGGGAGAGGGGGAGTGTAGAAGGGAGGGGGGGAGGGGACCAGTACAAGTCCCCTCGCGTGCGGGTACACCTGTGTGAGAGATGGTATTGGGCCCGAATGACACTCACGCCCTCTTGTGGCAAGATTGCTAAGGCAGCGAAAAGTTAGCGTAGTACAGTACAGGTGGGGAGAGAGAGAGTATAGAGCCAGTGTTGTACTGGCCAGTGTACTGTGCTGAACACCTCCCCCCTCTCCCTCTCTCCCCCCACCCCCCTCGTCACCTCCCTCTGGCTGGCTTCTCCCCAATCACATTGTGCGGTTTTTTTTTATTTTGGGTCCAAAAGAGGAAGATGCTGTAAGTTCGTACGGGTAGTTTTGAAGGTCAAGCCGGATACAATATTGACACCTGTCGCAGGGTGACACAAGGGGCTCCTCAGCTCTCTGAAGCTGCAGGGGGGGGGGGCGCCAGATTCACGATGCAGTTACGCAAGCACTTTCGAACCTGCGGCCAGATTCACGATGCAGTTACGCAAGCACTTACGAACCTGTCCATCATTTCTCAATCTTTGACGGCTTCGGTTACACTTATTAAACAGTTTACAAGCATGAAAACGTCCCAATCAACTGTTGTTATTGTTATAAACAGCCTCCTGGTGCTTCAGAGCTCATTAACTGTTTAATAACTGTAAACAAAGCCGCCAAAGATTGAGGGTAAAATGCTCACGTTCGTAAGTACTTGCGTAACTGATTCGTGACTCTGGCCCCATCTGGTCTCTGGCGTCTTACTCGTTAGAGTCCAGCTATCTCAAAGATAACACGCTATTAGAGACAAGACACGGAGAGCCCCTTTAAAGATCAGAGTATAGCGATAAGAAGATCTCGTTTCTTCTTCGAAGTTGAAATGATCAGTGCACTAGGGGGGACAAAAGATGAATCTCCACCTTGAAGCATTTAAAACGTTGCTGCTGTTATAGATTCAGCTACTCGGAACAAGTTCCAATAGCACGGGCTATGGTGAGCCCGTAGTGGACTTACCTGGCACAGGAGCGGGGCTGTGTGTCATTTATAATGTTTTAACCCTCGCCAGCATTATGACTAGGTATGCCTGGGGGGGGAGAGAAAAAAAAGTAGGTAGTAAACAGTTGATTGACAGTTGAGAGGCGGGTCGAAAGAGCAAAGCTCAACCCCCGCAAACACAACTAGGTGAATACAATTAGGCGAATACACAAAAGAGCTGAATGTGATTCTTTTTCAAGATAATTTAATAAAGTGTGTAGCTTTATGGGTTCCGTAGGAGGGCAATACCCGCCTTCACGTATTGATTTGACACGTTCCTCCTCTTTAGCAATGGCTCTTGTGTTGTTGAAGTACATTTATCACTGCACCTTTTCCTCCCCCCCCCCACCCTCACCGCTGTTTTGTGTTCCTTACAGTGTTCGACTCCCACTGTACTAGCCACCACTGTTCTCCCCTCCACTACTACATTGTCGCGATAAACTCATTAAAAAGTAAGCATCTCTCTTAGCTCTAAATTTGTCAATAAAACTACAATTAAAAATGTATTAAATCATATTAGTAAACAAAAAATTCCATCATTCGCGATTGTTAATGTAACGAAATTGAATTGTAGTTAAATGCAAGAATGTGACAGAAAGACATAGTTGGCCAGTTGCAAGTCCTGGCCCACACCGCTGCTGAGGATACACACATGTTAGCGTTACCGTTCAAGAGTTACTATTGCCTGGTCTTTGGCTGGAATACCACCTCCTAGCCCTCCAGGAGCATTGCTTCCAGGCCGCCTGGAGTATATCGCCTTGTACCCACCTGGAATATTGCCTCAAGGCTGCTTGGAAAATCGCCTTGTGCTCGAATGGAATATTACATCTTGGCCGCCTGGAACACCAGGTCGCGTCTTCTTGGTCGCACGAAACACAGTCTCTCAAGATTTCCAGGAACATTGCCTTCTGATCTGAAATAATCCCATAACCGCCTGGAAATTGTTCTTCCTGTAAGCAAGAAGTCGTAAGTCTTCCTTCCTTTGGCCTGGAAGACTCTCATTGCTGCCTGGAACAAGGCGTCGGGGTCGCTGGGGCTGTCTCTTCGGATTGCGATCTCACTCGAAGTGCAACCATCGAAGTCATTCGAGTAATATATAACTCTCTCAGCCTCTCGCATAACGCCAGCTTCCACTCCTGCGCCTCCTGGTTCCTCTTCTTTGCCAGGCCTCTTGCAACGTCTCTTCAACGCAACTCCTTGCCCCGCCTCTTGCAAGGTCGCCGCGCCACGTCTCCTCGACGCAAGAGAGCTTCTAGACGCGTTCTTGACCCTCCTCGTCGACGTTCTTCAACTGAGGAGAGACATATCACTATGCAACCCTACGTCAAGAGTAAGTATATAAATTGTTTTATCTTAATATCATTGATGTATGGTTGGAGGGAATGAAGGTGGATTTATTGGTGGTGGGGGAAGTGTTGGAGCTGTTTAAAAACATATCGACACAATTACTTGAGAATGGTCCAGGACGGACCGAAACGTCGTCGTCCCTTCACTTTCTAGTGTGTGGTCTGGTCAACAAATAAAGTTTTATATTTTTATTTAAAAAAATATATATATTTTTGTTCTCAAATTCGAACACGGTACTAACGAAGATATTTTTTTAATGGGAATGAAAATTACACATTCCAATTGGTGTGTTGTCGTCGGCTATTTTCCGGGAACTGCGTAATATTTTTAAATAAATTAATTCTTAACCAAATTTATTTTCTCCCATATAGTTTTCATAAGTAAATTGGTTTAGGCAAAACAGTTCTACATATTGACAATCGGCTTTATCACGAGCCAATATATATATATATATATATATATATATATATATATATATATATATATATATATATATATATATATATACACATCTCCGGGGGGTACCACCAATTGTTGTCTTTGTAGGAAGCCTCAGCCTTGCCGAAGAGGGTATGTAGGATATATAATAATCTTATTATTATATAATATGAAGGATGGTTACAATATATACATGGGTTGATACAAAAATACAAAAATGCTTAACGGTTATGGATCTCTTGAAAAACACAATGGGAAACATTGATGAATGTCACAGACAGGTTCGATCATTGTTGCAAGTCAAACACTTCTTCGACTTCCTCTGAAGTTGGACTAGTGCCCAAGACGCAACAGGCATTCCCCCTTTGAATTGCAACACTGAGGCGCTGGAACAATAAGAAGCTTCCATATGATGTAAAGCTTTCTAACTTCATCGGGGAGGCTTAATGGGGGTGGTGCCATCAAATCCACATCCACCACCTGCTCCGCCGCCAACACCACCTACACCGGCAGGTGTAGGTGGTGGCAGATGGCACACGCCTTGGGAACCCGCAGCCTGCCCTGGGGAAGGGGGAGTACTGTCTCCCACACCTCGTCTGCGTTCATCAGGGAGGCGAGAGCTGCCAGGGGAGCGTGGCTACCGGTCAGTGTCGGCCCGGAATTGGAGCAACGGGAAGGAGTAGAATCTGTAAGCGAAGAGATGTCAGCTGCTGAGAGAGGAGAAAGGAGGAGTCTGGCGTCTTGAGGCCAAGATGAGTCAGGGTTGGGGGTGGAGAGGGGGTCGCCCCCATGTGCGAGGAAGGACGTGGAAAATTAATCAGGTGGTGAAGTGTTACCACGGTCGGCGCCATGGAAGCAGTAAATGGGGAAAAGGTGGGTCAAGTACTGTGCATGGGGGAGGGGGAGAAGCCTGTGGCTTACATTTGCTGTCTAGGGAGACGGTTAGGAAGTCGTCTTCACGGCAAGCAGAAAGACGCAGACAGGAGTTGATGAAACGATTGACAAGTATGTTTTCTGGCGCCGGAACAGCCAGGAAATGTTTACTCTATAAGCAAAAGGCTTCCTTCTTTCTTAGGTTACAATCCTGGCTCGTCTCCCCACACAAAATGTCAAATCGGAAGATATAGGAACTGTATAGCCACCACGACCACAAATTATCCCTCAAAGAAGAAACATTGAAATTTGTCTCGTGTTCTTTAACTACAAGATAGTCTTCGAGCCACACTCAACGGTCCTCCTGTTCTTCTGGGCACTCGGGTCTCCCACAGCGAAGTATTCCAAGAAGGTGGATAGCGAGGGAGGAGAGAAGCCCCTTATACACTAAGAGAGCGAGCGAGCTGGGAATACAGTACGACATGGATATAAAAATTTTAACTGCGACCGTGTCAAAGGAAGCCCCCGAGGGCTGCAAAGGTGTACACGGAGAGGAGCTTAAGGACTGACAGAGATGACTTGACTCGCACGAAGGGACCTTACCGGCGGTACTGGTCCAGATCCATGGGTGGGAAAGTTTGCATAAGGGTGACTTTACAGGCGATCCCTGCGGGCGTCTTCCGTCCTGCTCTTAGAGCCGAGTGCGCGAACGGGGGTCTTTGGACTCGGGTTTCACAGTTAAAGAAGTATATGATGGGCAATGAAGATCCAGAGAGCTCATTTGGTCTCCCCTGAAGCTGGGCGTGTTGACGGACGGAGGGCGGGAACTACGGCGTGGAATCCCGCGCGGGAAAGCGTGCATTTGGAGGGAATCTTTACGTGACCTTTGAGAACGTAGTTTATCCTACCTTAGAGCCAAGGCCGCCGACGGTATAATAAGGAAGAACTGCAAGACGTATTGTAATCCCGAGGTTTAATGTATAGCTGCTTGTAATGAGAGCGTCTGGGCTGGTTTAACACTGCGATTGGTGGCCTGGTTGTCACCTTGCGACGTCTCTCTAACTGTATGTTAACCTGTTTAAATTATGGAGGCGTAACGCTCCTGGCAGTTACCTGGTACCACTTTGGGCGTCACTAACTTGGTCACATTCTGTTGCTGATGATATCTGAGTAAATCTTTAAGAGGGGGATAAAAAGGTGATGCGTCGAGGAACAAGCATACTAGCTTCAGTCCCACGTTGTGTCCCTCTGGAGCCAACGAAGAACGCCGCTTTTCGACCGTATGCGTTACGTAAAGGCCAAAATGCGTAGAAAATGAAAGCGGCTGGCGAAAGTGACGAACTGTCCCGTTTTCTGTTTTGGGTCCTCTCGTAGGTTAGGAGAGGACACTTTAAATTGACCGGTTTTTTTTAACGTTGAGAAACCTTGGGAGGACGGGCTGCTCAAGCAAACATGAGGACTGAAGGATACACTTACTGGTCGAACACCGGACGGGCAATTCACTCCATTGTGCACTTACCTCCTCGATTGGAAAGCTCCAAAATCAACACTTTGTGAAACAAGCACAGCCCCCACAAGGACTTCACCGTAGTGAAGTCCCCCCAAGGACTGTTTGTGGGGGACTTCACTACGGTCCGTGAAGTCATCAACTATACATCATCAATGTGCAACTGATCACTGCAGACTGCTGTAGACAACTGGAAGTCAACGAACAGGATGAAGGCGAAGACGGATACTATATCTACGAAAGACAAGATAAGAAAATACAGATACAGAGACACTGTTGGTCTGTTGTTCAGATCACATAAGCTGAACTCTAGTTACTTGTTCAAGTTCAAGTATGTTTATTGAGACAAGAAAAAATACATTCTCAAAGGGATAGAGTAGCTTGGCTATTCTACCCCCCCAGTACTATTTTCTTATTGTGTCCCTACGGCCACAGCCCTTGCCCTTCCTAAATTCCAGTAGGAGACCTACCGGAAAGTTGGAAGACAGCTAATGTAGCCCCCATATACAAAAAAGGTGACAGGCAGAGGCGCTGAACTACAGGCCAGTTTCCCTAACTGTATACCATGCAGGTGATGGAGACGATCGTGAGGAAAAGGCTCGTAGAGCATCTGGAGGAAAATAGCTTTGTAACGCACCACCAACATGGGGTCAGGATGGTAAATCGTGCCTCATAGGCTTATATAATTCTAGACCAGGCGACAAAAGGCAAGAAAAAAGAGTGGGAAAAAGGGGGGTGCAACTGCATTTTCTTGGACTGACAGAAAGGCTTTGACACAGTACCCCATAAAAGGCTGTTACAAAAATTGGAGAAACAGGCAGGAGTAAAAGGTAAGGTGCTCCAGTGGATAAGGGAGAATCTAAGCAACGGAAAACAGCGAGTAACTGTGAAGCTGAAGACATCAAAGTGGCAAGATGTCACCAGCGGAGTCCCACAGGGCTCTGTACTTGAACCCATCCTGTTTGATTATGTAAACGATCTTCCAGAGGGTTTACTTCAAAGACTTCATATATTTCATATCTTCCAAAACTCATTCCTCTCAACTAACTCAAGAGTCAGGGGGTATAGAGTCAGGGGGGGGGTTTCCTTTTGCAGTTGCTGATGATGCAAAAATTATGAGAAGACTCAAGATAGATGAAGATAGACTGAGACTACAGGACGACTTGGACAAACTGGAGGAATGGTCTAGAAAATGGTTAGTAAAGTTTAACTCAGAAAGTGTAAAGTAATGAAATTAGACGAAGGAGCAGAAAGCTGAACACAAGGTACCATCTGGGAGGTGAAATCCTGCAAAAGCCAATAGAAAGATCTGGGCGTGATATCACACGAACCTGTCACCAGAGGCCCACTTCAAAAGGACATCATCAGCGGCATACACTAGATGGCCAGTATAAGACTGTCTTTAGAAACTTGTGTAAGAATCGTTCAGGACCTTGTATACCACTTATGTCAAACCAATCTTGGAGTATGCAGCTCCAGCCTGGAGTTCATATCTAGTTGAATACAAAACAAAGTTAGAGAAGATTTAAAGGTATGCCACCAGACTAGTCTCAGAACTGAGAGGTATGAGCTACGAGGAAAGGTTATGCGAGCTAATCGTTACATCCCAGGAAAACAGAAGAGTAAGGGAGACATGATAATCACTTAAAAATTTCTCAGGGAATTGACAGGGTGGACAAAGACAAACTCTTCAGCACGGGTGGGACACGAACAAGGGGACACAGGTGGAAACTTAGTACCCAAATGAGCCACAGAAACATTAGAAAGACTTTTCAGTGTCAGAGTACTTAACAGATGGAATGCATTAGGCAGTGATGTGGTGGAGGCTGACTCCATACAGAGTTTCAAATGTAGATATGATAGAGCCCAGTAGGCTCAGGAATCTGTGCACCTGTCGAGTGACAGTTGAGAGGCGGGACCAAAGAGCCAGAGCTCAACCCCCGCAAGCACAACTAGGCGAGTACGTCCTACACCCCCCCCCTCCCCTCCCCTCCCCTACCCCCGACACATGGGCCGCCCGCCGTGATGACGTCACGCGACCACAGTGCAGCCAGAACCGGACAGAAATATTCGCCGGGAGTGTGAGGTTAGGCCTCACAGGAGCTGCCGAGACTGATGGGAGCTAAGCTGGTCTTGTGCGCGTCTCTCACTCCTGTCAAATGTGTGTGAGACAGCATCACTGGATTGTCACATGAGGAAGTGCATTTCATGCGATACCAAGTTGCAAATGGATACGAATGTAGGACCGCCAGGCGGTTGGCAGCATTGGCGGAAAAGGTGTAGGCTGACAAATTTATTGCCATGCCTCTCTTTGTAGGCCTGACAAGTGTAGGCCCAAATATACTTTAGGTCGGGGATGTTGCACTCCTCTTCCGAGGCTATACATCTCCTCCTTACAGCTCCTACCTCTGCAACGCACAGCTTTTTGTGAAATTATCGGCCTTGACGAGCCTACAACTTTTGTGTGGGGGAGGAGGAGGGGGAGAGAGAGGCGTTGGCGTGGGAGTATGCCAAGAGAGGAAGTATAAAAAGGTGCGAGGTGACCGGGTTATGGCAACACTTTTCTATGGCGACGCCCGTGTCTGGTGCACCTCCGCCTACTGCCCCTTCCCTCTATCCCTCCATCCCTCTCTATCCCTTCCTACATCCCTCCCTCCCTCCATAAGGATGGATTATTTAACACGGGTGGTACATGAACAGGTGGAAGCTGAGTATCCAAATGAGCCACAGGGACATTAGAAATAACTTTTTTTAGTGTCAGAGTAGTTAGCAAATGGAATGCACTAGGAAGTGATGTAGTGGAGGCTGACTCCATACAAGTTTGAAATGTAGATATGATAGAGCTCAGTAGGCTCAGGAATCCGTACACCAGTTCAGTGACAGTTAAGAGGCGGGACCAAAGAGCCAGAACTCAACCCCTGCAAGCACAAGGTGAGTAACTAGGTGAATACATACACTCGGGCACTCCTGGAGTCATACTCACCCGCGGTGTGGGCTGCCTTGAGGTGGTCAACAGAGTGAACTGAAGTAAGAAGAAGCCCCGGAAGCCACCTCCGTCTGCAACTTCTAGAGGAAATAACGCGGAGATTTCAAGCGATTAAAAGATCCAACAAACTCGAGGTACAAAATGCTAGGAGACTGGAGAAGAGGACCTGGAAACCACGCCTCCGAGAACAAATTAAACTACTAGACAAGAGCACTGTTAGATGAGCAGTCGTGGAGTATTCTGGTTACTCATTAATCTGTGTTCGTGTTCATACACTTGCAGGCACCCCTAATACACTCTGGCAGCTACACATCATACACTCTCAGACAATTATACACTTTGAGTACATGAATGGAACTACAACACGCATACACATACACACACACACACACACACGCGCACGCGCACACACCCAGTCATACTCATGCACCCTATCATTATAGTGATACACTTGTAGTCACTCATACATATACATTATACACGCATATACTCACAATCACTTCCATCCATCTATCCCTTCCGTGCACTTTAAGGCCAGGATCAACATTGTTGACCAGACCACACACTAGAAGGTGAAGGGACGACGACGTTTCGGTCCGTCCTGGACCATTCTCAATCGACTTGAGAATGGTGCAGTATGGACCGAAACGTCGTCGTCCCTTCACCTTCTAGTGTGTGGTCTGGTCAACATAATTTAGCCACGTTATTGTGACTCATCGCCTGCACAGGATCAACAGTTTGAACGTGAAAATAGTTCAACTTTAACTAGAAGGCGAGGCCATGAAGAGCTAAACCTCACTCCTCTGTAGTTACTGATAGGTGAGCACCCTCCTTACCTATCACGCCAACCCGTTCTTATGAGTATGAGGTATGTAGGCGCCTGGAGCTTTGCAACCACTTTATTACCTCTCGTGTTATTGATGATATCATAATGCATCCAAAGTTTGTCAGTGATCACATGGTTTTGTATGACTAACCATCCAGCGAGATGGTTGGTAATATAGACACTGTAACCCTTACAAATACAAATATTTATTCAGTTAAAGTACATACATACAAGGTGAGATACAAAAAGTTGATGGATTTATAGATAGAGCTAGTACATACAATGCCTAAAGCCACTATTACGCAGAGCGTTTCGGGCAGGAAAAACACTTAAGACTAAAACTTAATACTATATATAATATATCCTTCATTTAATATATATATATATATATATATATATATATATATATATATATATATATATATATATATATATATATGCGAACAAGCCTGAATGGCTTGTTTGACAAGATTGTTTTTCATATATATATATATATATATATATATATATATATATATATATATATATATAATATAATGTGTGTGTGTGTATGTAACCTAAAGTAGCTGCATAAATGTAGATGTACATAACTAATGAAAAAAATGTGTAAAATGTAATTTAAAACTTGAGTAGTTAATACAGTTTATGAAGATGCTGAAAATTGTGTAGACATTGATGTTTTACGGCCTTAATATCTTATTAAGGGGTATTAATACATATTATCTTAACTATTTAAACAAAGCACAAATACTCTCGTTTGCGCTCCAAGATTGCTGTAGTTTGTGTGTTCCGTGATTGGTCTATAATGTATGTTGCAAGACTCTTCTAGAGGTTGTATGTTCCAAGATTGTGACATACACTTTGTTGTGGGCATCCTTGAGCTCTGGTTGTCGGTCTGAGAGTGGCCTCTCCAGGGAGCAAAGCTAATCTCTGGATTTGATTAGTGCATCTTCACAATGAGGCGGTTTGTGCTCTGGTAAGATTGCGGGCACCCGTAGCCTCAGCAAAGAAATTAAAAAGCATTCCGGAAAAAATACTCTTGTCGTTTGTTAACTCGTAGAGACGGAGGCAGTTACTGACCCGAATTTAGAGGAACGTTTGTGGAATTGCAGGGTAACCTCTGCTAAGTTCCTTACGTGAATGAAATGAATGCTGTTGAATACTTCACAAAGGCGCGCTGCTTTAGCTTCCAGACGACTGGAGACAGAGACAGAGACACAGGGAGACAGAGAGGGAGAGACAGACAGGAGGGGGAGGGGGGGGGGATACATTTATATTCCACCAAGCCCTGCATTAACCATTACACCTTCGACGACGTCTGCATGGGTTAGCGAAACAGGCTGGGTGGAGGAGGCGGCTTCTGATGCACCTCCCTCTTGCGTAACACGGCTATTGAGCAAGATTATACCTGTTATTATTGCCTCACATAAGGACCTTCCTTTTATGCAAATCTTGCAATCGCACACACACATTTGCCTACATATCTTAAAATAGCCCACATGTCAACATATCTTCAAATCTCGTGTTTGTGAAGCACTCCAGTATGGCGGGAGGAAGCCTAGTGATATTGAGTGGACTGTTGCAAGTGCCTACCTGTATGTTAGCTTGCAATGCGTTGCGTCCAAGTGTAGCTGCGTACGCAGGTTTGTGTTGCATGAGGTGGTGGTATAATTAAGTGGTAAAGGTGAAGAAGGTTGTCTAAGGTTTTTAAGAGACGGTGTATTGAACCTTCGTGCAAGCGCCTTACGTGCGTGGGAGGTCTTTCACGAAACTATGTTACCTGTACGTAAATAGTTTTTGCAGTGGTAAGGCTGGGGGGGGGGGGTCATGTTGAAGTGGTGGGACTGAGTATGTGTCATGCTACAGTGTCAAGAGGCCACTTAGGACGTGACAGATGGACTTGTCAAGTCAATCTGTCACTTGGGAAAGGGAGAGGTAATCACCTCTCGAATTTCCTACAGATGCGACCATCTTGATTATCTTGAGATGATTTCGGGGCTTTTAGTGTCCCCGCGGCTCGGTCCTCGACCAGGCCTCCACCCCCAGGAAGCAGCCCTGTGACAGCTGACTAACACCCAGGTGCCTATTTTACTGCTAGGTAACAGGGGCATAGGGTGAAAGAAACTCTGCCCGTTGTTTCTCGCCGGCGCCTGGGATCGAACCCAGGACCACAGGATCAGAAGTCCAGCGTGCTATCCGCTCGGCCGACCGGCTCCGACCGTATCATAGGTACGCTTGTTCTACGGGATGTTGCACAAGGAGTTGCATGCAGCCTGAAGCGATGATGTAAACACAGTAAAGGCAGTTAACTTTTTTAACATTTCTAATGCACTCCATGCCCATCCTGCGAGCGTTAGTGAATATCAAAGTTTAATTATCATGGGGAAAAGCGCCAAGCCATTACGACTATAGCACTGGGAAGGGGCCAGGATAAGGATTTTGGGATGGGACGGGAGGGAAGGAATGGTGCCCAACCACTTGTGGACGGTCGGGATTGAACGTCGACCTGCATGAAGCGAGACCGTCGCTCTACCTTTCACCCCAAATGTTTGGGATTGCAAAGTCTCTTGCTTATACTGAAAAAAAACGTGTAGATATTTTACATGTCAAGGTTTTCACCTCGATAGAATATGGTATACTTTTTGCATCCAAATGTGTACACGCCTCAGTACTTGACGTCTTAAACGTAAACGACTCTCATTCTTAGATATTTATAACTCCACTGGTTAGGGGTTGCAACTTGCTTGCTTGTATCTAGTAATGAATGAAATTGGGACCCGTTTTGTACTAATTGCATCGCCTTATTCAAGCAGTTTCAACATTTTAAACCTGAATCACGTAGAGAGCTGTGAAAGCTATTTTGTTTATCAGTATATTGCCATGCAAGAGGAGCAACATAGCTATGGTTCCCCCAATATCAGAAATATTTTCGTAGTGCTCACTAAAGCCTAGCCTCTGGCTAGGCTTTAAATATCTTTGAATGCACCGCCAATGCTGCTCTGACAGTGGACACTCATAGCAGACTTTTTCGCAAGACTTTCATCATTATCTTCTTAAATACAAAATAATTCAAGAGTTAAGTGACAGTTGTATGGCTGTTGTTCAAGAAATGTTAATTGCCATGCCCATAATGAACAGTTATCTGAAAACTTAGCCAAATATCCCAATGAGAATATGAAATTCAATACAACTTTTTACTAAGCTGGAAGTAAGTGTGTGTGTGGTCTTGTGCCTAAGATTGTATTATGTAACCCGGTTACCACGCGTGAATCTTATAAACGTTACTACAGCCTTAAAGCTGCAGTTTGTTTACAACTGGGCATGAATGAAGCGGTGCTGGTTAGCTTAACTCCCCCTTCCGCCCGCGAACGATGCCTTGGGGGACACTCTTGTGTTTTGAGAGTAGTGTGCGTGCTAGATAAGCCCCGTGTTAGTGCCTGCATGTGAGTGGAGGTGGTGTGGAGTGCAGGCCAGCAGGTGGAAGGAGTGACTGTGGCGGTAGTGTGGCTGGCGTGTGGGGGCGGAGCGTGAGGCTGCCGGCCAGCGCTATATCTCCTAGCCTACATTATCAACAATTTAACCTTCTTTTACCCTCGTTCTGTTCATTGTATGTGATACTGGGGCTTCCAGCAGCGGGGAAATTAGTTATATTGTGGTTTGTGTGAGACTGGAGTGTCTAATTCGTCATTGCAGGATGGCTAAAATATGTTAAGTGATCACGCTCGCGAGAGTAGGCGGTCGGGTGTGTGTGTGTGTGTACGTGTGTGTCGGAATGTGTGTGTGTGTGCGTACGTTTGTGAGTTGCCGTGTGTTGCACATGTTGCATGATCAATACAGCCACAGAGAGTTGAGGATGGCTGCTGCGGGCATGGTGTAGTGTGTTTAGCGGGTGGCGGTGTGACAGGATAGCGGCCCGCGTTGCATTGTAGAACTAGGTGTGAAGGGATGAAGACCTCTCTCTCCCTCCCTCTCTCTTCCCCTCTCGTGGGTGTGTCAGCTGTCTTAGCGGTCAACCTACAAGAGTGCTACCTCATCTTCTCCGCTCCTCTACAGTGTTCCAACCTGCAACTGAGCACAGCGAAGCTTGCCACACTGCCAGGGGCTCCTGTGGTACACTTTGAAAGCGTGTAACAGTCCTGTCATACGGCCGGAAATCCCTATCAAGTGCTTATCGTCCCTCAGTGTGGAGGGAACTGTGTATGTGCGTGTGTGCGTGTAGGGTAGTCGGGCCAACTCTGCCAGTTTGCTCAATTGCAAAACTGACTAATGCCAAGTGTCTGAACTGTGGTTTAGTGTTGAACATTTGAACAAGCTGTGTTGACTAGACCCTCTTCTTAAAAAAATATATATATATATAAAAAAAGAGGCGAATTCGCACTAGAGTCGTGATGAAACTATTGAGTAGCCTCAGTGACGGATAATTCACTAGTTTTCCCCACTAACAGTTTGTGAAAACTACTGCATAAACATTGCCACTTTTCTGTGCAGTTCCTTAAAGTGGTTTCAGATGAATTTAGTTAAAAGCCTGAAACCTTACCACATGTTTACATGTTCCGCGAGTTGGACTAGCAACAACTCGCAGACGTTTGGCCCGCTACTGGCTTTTGGGGTTCCGCGACGTGAATGGTTGGGACCTCGATGTCCAGGACCACCACCTCAATGATCACCCCCCAAAGAGGACTGTATGACGACGGCTCAACACAAGCGGTGTGTCGTTGGGACATCATCACCTAGTGGCACGCGCTGCTGCAGAGGACAGTTGTTAGAGCAGCTGCTGTAGAGGACAGACATTAGATTAAGCAGCTGCAACTGTTGCATTTCCTCTGATGTTCGTGGCAGTGTTGGCTGCAATGTTTTGTTAGCTTTATAACTCAGAATTTGGCGTTTTACCTCAACTATTGACCTCAACTACAAACCTCAAACATTCGACTGATACTGGTATTTACATAGTCTAAGGTATATTTAACCGAAGATTATATTGACAAAGCTGCTTCCAGCATCTGGATGAATATAGACTTATAATAAATGTATATGAAGAGAGACTATATTGCTTTGATGGAGAAAGAAAATTTTACATTGAAGTCGAGAAGAAACAGAACTACGTTCCACCACGGGACGAAGAGCATAAGAAACCCTATACAATAAGAAAACTAGAATATATCTTCAGATAGGGAGAGGAGGGAGGACGCGTGCCCTTAAGAAGAGAAGGAAGAAGCAGGAGAATCTGCCTCAGGACCCATGGTCCGACTCTTGCTGCTCACTCGTAAAATGAAGGAAACTTTCATCATTAAAGGTAAGTAATACTCTAGGTGAAAATTGTAAGGGGGGGGGGAATATGCAACAACAATGTTCCTATTCATCCCAAGGCTTGAATAGGAACCTAAAAGATGCTGGGTGTGATTGTTCTTGAGAAGGTTAATGAAGTCTTAGCAAGTACGTAGGACTCAAAGGTCTTCAGGTAAAGTAAGGTGGACAATTTGAGACCAACACTAATAGTTCAAATCGACGATTTTATTATTTAAAGCACTGTGAGGTCCTCTCCCGTCGGGAATGATGTTCTCTGTTCGTACCCTCTCTCGAGGAATGGACATATAGACAGGTATACCTCACTTCTCGGTGTACATGCACTGAGTTTAATTTAGTCCTGGATTATGGTCAGTACTAAAGTAAATTATCTTACTGGTTGACCAGTAGCCTAGTGTGGCGGTCTTAATAATAATAACTCGCCGTTAGGCCTGAAGCCTAACATCAAACTGAATCTTCCAAGGAAGATGAAATAAACTGTTTACAGTAATTTCTTCGCGTATAAATGCAGTAAAACGTGCACACAGCTGTGACTGTTTTAAAGGACTTAGAATGCACTCTCTGGACGTTAGTGGTATCAGAATCTTTACATGGAAACTACCGAAGCGTTAGGCTGTTAATTTACACAATATATTTGCAGATATGCTCGGGGTGATCTAACAACGACTAGATCCAACCACTGTGAAAGCACTATCACAGGTAAACTACTCCGAACTTTACACCAGTTAACTTAAGACACTTTTTTTTTAGTAACGAAGGTTATGACTATGTGGGCCTACGGACTGCTAACATTAATAGACTCACTGATCTGAGATATTTGGGCTGCAAAAGTAGAACTCTCGAAGCCACATACACGTATAGCCACGGTCATGGGAAGGGGGGGGGCGGGGTTGTGTCCCCAAGCCCTCGTGTCATTCAACGGTGCCATACGCCTTCGGATCATTAAGTGGTGTCGTAATGTAGAGATTATGAGGGCAGAGGGAGGGGCGGGGAAGAGGGGGGAGAGGAGGAGGGGGCGGGGAGAGGAGGAGAGGGGAGGTGGCAGTTGTATCGTCTCCCCAAAAGGTGGTTCGCGGCCACAATCGCAACAGTAACAGGTAAACAAACCAAAAAATCAAGATGGACATACCTGTCAATGTCATACCGGAGGACGTTATACCCGGCGTTGCTCGGGTGCCACATCATCACTGCAGATCTTTATCACTGTAACCATCTTCACTGTGCACCTTCCCTCTCCTTCGGGGGCTCTAGACCAAGCACTTCACCTTCCCTACCACTAGCCACCTTCCCTACCACTAGCCACCTTCCCTACCACTAGCCACCTTCCCTACCACTAACCACCTTCCCTACCACTCACCACCTTCCCTACCACTAGCCACCTTCCCTACCACTCACCACCTTCCCTACCACTAGCCACCTTCCTTTCCCTTCACAGCATCGACGCTTCACTTTTCCTTCACTGTTATCCTAGTCAAGATGGAGTCTTATTTTGTGAGACTGGAAATTAGTATGATCAGCCATTTCCTGCAAAAGTGGGCTCTACCCCAACCCCGCCTATGACCATTCCCGGACATAGTCCAGGCACCCTGCAAAGTTTGGTGAGGCTAGCCACGCGCGTCAGTCCTCAGACCTCGAACACAGACACAGCATTGTTTTTTTTTATATCTAATGACGCCTCTTAACTCTCAAATTGAGATTAAATACATATATATTCAGCTGTACGTATAGCTAGGCTTACAACGCGACCCCCAAATCTACCCACCAAAATAATAATAATAATGAAGGCGAAGAAATAACATAAAAAATGGCCTCCTAAACCGTTGATGAAGCGGTCAAGCTTCATTGATGAAGCGGTCAAGCACCAGGGTCAACCCCCGTCACTCTTCTCACTGTAGGGACTCCTAGCCTCGTGTCTTCCCACTTGAGAGAGTGGAGTATGACGTCTTGGCTTCATATAAGTTGGCTTGCAAGGACACCATGCTAAACCACCACTTATCATAAGCACTAACTTGCCTACTACAACCCAACTCGTGTATCAGAATAAGATCACTAACTCATCCCAAGAGGTTGGGATCTCCTACATGACCCCATCTCTGCCTTATATATCGTTATTTAGGATTTCCTGTCGCCTCAGCCTACCTTCTCCTCCTCCTTGCTCCAAGGAGGAACCAGGACTCCACCTTGGAGCATAGGAAACACTCATGGTGAGTGTGATGTTGGGAGTGCTAGGGAAGTGGGTGCTAAGACCATTAGGCTATATAAAAAACAGAGAAGCAGTATAATCATCTGTTTTGAGTTCCCTGTATAATTTGTATTCTATATGCCATGCCTCTAAAGGAATATAGGATGTCATACTAGCCTAGGGATTAATTAATTTGCATTTATTAGATCAAGTTTATTGTTAATTATTCTCCTTGTGTATTTTATATATTGCCCATTAATTCTGAGTCATAGATTTTGAAGTGCTTTGGACATCACCTGTGAGCTTATGAGTATTTTTAGGAGTCAATATATTCCCCTTTGTATTCATGAATTTAAAAGGAATTCACACTGGGGATTAGTTGATTGGTTTCCTCCCGAGTCAATAAGCCGAATCATCAAAATCCCAGGAAGAGTGGTGACAGCATTATTGTTTATGAGTAACTTGATCTTCCATCTGGTCTGAAAGAATTGTAAAATATATTTTAACATCTTGGTCATTTCTCCTCACCTCCCCCCCATGATAACTGGTTTGAGCATTTGCTGCTGCGAGGGCGGACTCTTTCCAGTTCTTTGGGGGTTAGGTCAGTTATTACAGCATGCAGGGTTATGGCAATGCAATTATTACAGCATACAGGGTTATGGCAATGCAATTATTACAGCATACAGGGTTATGGCAATGCAATTATTACAGCATACAGGGTTATGGCAATGCAATTATTACAGCATACAGGGTTATGGCAATGCATTATTACAGCATACAGGTTATGGCAATGCAATTATTACAGCATACAGGGTTATGGCAATGCAATTATTACAGCATACAGGGTTATGGCATGCAATTATTACAGCATACCGGGTTATGCAATGCAATATTACAGCATACAGGGTTATGGCAATGCAATTATTACAGCATACAGGGTTATGGCAATGCAATTATTACAGCACACAGGGTTATGGCAATGCAATTATTACAGCATACAGGGTATGGCAATGCCAATATTACAGCATACAGGGTTATGGCAATGCAATTATTACAGCATACAGGGTTATGGCAATGCAATTATTACAGCATACAGGGTTATGGCAATGCAATTATTACAGCATACAGGGTTATGGCAATGCAATTATTACAGCATACAGGGTTATGGCAATGCAATTATTACAGCATACAGGGTTATGGCAATGCAATTATTACAGCATACAGGGTTATGGCAATGCAATTATTACAGCATACAGGGTTATGGCAATGCAATATTACAGCATACAGGGTACAGTTATCAGCAACCATTACGGTGAGTGTTGCAGGTGCTACAGTGGTGACGTGTTGCTAACGTTGCAACTATAGAGGGTCAGTTGCCCCCAGCAAGAAAGGTAAGACGCAACGCCCTTAACGACCCTTAAGGGCGTTGAGGGTCACGCCCTTAACAAGAAGGTATAGACGGTCAGAAGCACCTCCCCAAAAGGGTGGTATAGAGGAAATCAATACGAGCCCTAAGAAGGATTCGAACCCAGATATTTGGTACTCCCAAGCACACGCCCTATAGACCACCACACCACATGGTCAAAAAAGCAATGCAACCTGGGATTCAACTGAATCCTCTAGGGGGTCCTGAGGCTTCCAGTGGAACCCAATCAGGGGTTTCACGCATTGACCCCCCCAGGCACTCTGGCTGTGGACCAGGAGTTCCACCTCCAACGCTTCTCTTCAAATGCACAAAGAAATCCCATTAACATGACGCATCACTGAGAAAATCGGTAGGAAAATCACTCATTGTGCAGCAGCTGGTACAGAGGGCCAGTAGTCCCCAACAGGAGCGCCTAGCCGCCTGCTGGTGAACCAGGCCATTACCTGGCCACCTGCAGGTGAACCAGACCACTTGCTGGAACGCCTGTAGCCACCTGACCACCTACAGGAACGTCTATAGCCACCTGGTCACCTGCAGGAACGCTTATAGAAACCTGGCCACCTGCAGGAACGCCTAGCCACCTGCCTAGATACCTACCGCCAACCTTGACCTCTTCGGCTTGTTTCCCCACTTGCTGAGCACACGTTGCCCCCCCCCCCACTCTCCTGTCAGCCGGTAACGTCCCAGGGAACTGTCACCGGCCAGAGTGATGGCTTGGTAATATGGCCACACTCCGCCGTCACAGTATAGGGAAGGCTTCTCTCTCTCCCTCCCTGACCTGCCACGTGAGAGGTTGGCCGGCATCTACAGAACAAGCCGTCTCTAAGACTGCTTCTGTCAGTAGCCTACTGTCTCTATCATCGTGCAGTCACCAGGACCGTCTCATTAACACGCTGGCTGCATAAACTAAGACCCGGTTGGGGAAGGGGGAGAGGGGAGGAGGCTGTCTGTCCTCACAGCTCCTGTAGGAAGAGGTATAGTTGCCCCTCCAAAGGCAGTGTTTTCGGTATGACATGTTCTTTTTCAGCCGCCCTCAGCAGTGGGGAAAAGGCAGGTACTTGGACCAAAAGCGTTTAATGTTCCTTATACGTAGGCGTCTTGGGTTATTTATTGTGAAGACTCTCAGACGAGTGTCTCCTCATGCGTCGCATACAGAGCACACCAGATTCCACCTCCACCGTTTCTTGAAGGAAAAGGGCAAAAATTTGCACAGACTTTCATCTTGAACAAGAAGAGTGAAATCATTTTAACTCTTTACAGAAACATTAAAACCACCTGCAGGAGAGCTTAGCCACCTGCAGGAGAGCTTAGCCACCTGCAGGAGAGCTTAGCCACCTGCAGGAGAGCCTAGCCACCTGCAGGAGCGCCTAGCCACCTGCTAGAAAACCTAGCCACCTGCAGAAGCACCAGTTCAAATTACCTTTATTATTCTATCTGGACTCTAGGATCACCTCACGTGGAAAAAAATCACTAAAAGGTTGCTAAATCACTCGATATCCGGACCGTCACCGTAAATTATAACTGGCGACTCAGATCGAAACTTTATATTAATGATTTACGCTGCGTTAGGCATGTCACTTCTCCAGTATTGCTGCCAATATCTTCTCGTCTGTATACGGAATCACGCTTACAGATTGACACTGCATACAGGACCCCTCTAAAGATGGAGACTGCATACAGAACCACCCTTATGGCGGACACTGTCTGCATATAGAGATGCCGGAGACTGGCCATAACCTTGGCATACTAAGTATAGCATACTCAGTATAGCCGGTGTATTGTAATGTAATCATCGGTATGCATTATTTTGTACTTTGTCGTTGTATTGTTATACCGAGGGAATGAAAGCTCGTCACAGTGTATATTTCCCGCTGGTGTATATAATGAATAATGAACTTAGCGCCCTGCCTGCTACCTTTGTGGGGGTGGCGGAGACCTCCTGAGGGCGATAGAAGGACCCATATACTCATCCTTTAAACGAATGCGAGACCCCCCATACCTCATCCTGTATTCGGTAATGGACCCCCCAATAGTAGTAGTAGTAGTAGTAGTAGTAGGCATCCATCAGTCTCAGGAGACTATGGAGTTGCGCTCTGGTTGTCGGTCTGGAGTGGCCTCACCAGGGCGCAAAGCCAGGGTAAGTCGAAAAGCCAGGGTATGGCTTCACCCTCTTGTTAATTAAGAGAGCACTGCACACTCACCACCAGGTTACAGTGCCTTACCAGGTGGTTAAATCCGAGCAGAAAACTTCAAACTAGGTGTCCGTCTGTAGGAGGAGGAGCCTTAGAGGAGCGGCCGTAGGCCCACTACAGCGAGGTTTTCACTATTCTCTTGACAGTCTTTTTGACTCCCAAAACAAGTGGCACTTAATTCAGATTAGCTTGGCACTCGCGTCATGGGCCAGTGATGATGACATTGTCTTAGACAAGACAAGATAGATGCAATTTATCTATACAGGTATATATATATATTTTTTTTGGGGGGGGGGCATGAGGATGGGCGTGTCACCTGGGGACGAGGGCGGTGCTGGGGAGGGAGTGTGGGGGGGGGGGTGGCACGCCCCCATCACTGTGATCAATACTTGTCCACCCACGGCGCTCGGCCCAGGGCCGAGGCGCCC
Organism: Procambarus virginalis; assembly: GCA_020271785.1. Taxonomy (NCBI): domain Eukaryota; kingdom Metazoa; phylum Arthropoda; class Malacostraca; order Decapoda; family Cambaridae; genus Procambarus; species Procambarus virginalis. The sequence goes on along the minus strand of WNGS01163519.1, from coordinate 8,236,223 downwards.
GGCCCAGGGACACGGCGCCCGGCCCAGGGACACGGCGCCCGGCCCAGGGACACGGCGCCCGGCCCAGGGACACGGCGCCCGGCCCAGGGACACGGCGCCCGGCCCAGGGACACGGCGCCCGGCCCAGGGACACGGCGCCCGGCCCAGGGACACGGCGCCCGGCCCCCAAAGACACGTGCGTGGCATCTCCAAATCCATACGCAGTTGATATATCTTGAGATGATTTCGGGGCTTTTTTTTTTGTCCCTGCGACCCGGTCCTCGACCAGGCCTCCACCCCCAGGAAGCAGCCCGTGACAGCTGGCTAACACCCAGGTATCTATTTTACTGCTAGGTAACAGGGGCATAGGGTGAAAGAAACTGCCCATTGTTTCTCGCCGGCGCTTGGGATCGAACCCAGGATCACAAGTCCCGCATGCACTCCGCTCAGCCGACCGGCTCCCTCTAATTCAAAAGAGTTGCACGAATACATGCACACGCGTACGAATATGCATGTATATACACGTATGTACGTACATGCATGCATACGTACCCATTATGTATGGGAAGGATGCTCAATGTGTTGAGCTCGGCGTCCACCTGCAGTCCCCATCCCCCTAGTATGTTGATGAGGATGGAGGGTGTTAGGATCGACGGATAGATGAATTGGGGAGGGGGGGGGGGTGTGTGGCTCAGGATGCCTATATGTATGGCTAGTTGAGTGCTTGTTTGGGGGATAGCTATCGTCCTGGCTATATATATATATATGTATAGCCTAGTATAGCCTATATCCCAGCAGTCTGTGTGGTTCGTATCGGCTAGCTGGCTGACTGGATGGGTGGTTGACAGTCCTATAGCTGCAACCAAGTTGGGTAGCTGGCTGGGTGTCTGGTTGAAGGGGGGGGGTTGATACGCAGTTCCTGGGGGGGGGAGAGGGGGTTTATCGACTCGTTACTTGTTTAGTTAGATGGTTGACGACCTGCTCGTGGCATGCTAATTAGCTTTCCTAATTAGCAGCACAGGTTGGCTAATTAACTGATTAGTTGCTAAAAAAAATTGGCTGCCTGATTTGCTGTCTGACTTACTGGTTTGTTAACTGACTGACCTGACTGACCTGCCTGACCTGCCTGACCTGACTGACCTGACTGACCTGCCTGACCTGACTGACCTGCCTGACCTGACTGACCTGACTGACCTGACTGACCTGACTGACCTGCCTGACCTGACTGACCTGACTGACCTGCCTGACCTGACTGACCTGCCTGACCTGACTGACCTGACTGACTGACTGACTGACCTGCCTGACCTAACTGACTGACTGACTGCCTTAGATTTATTAATGAAGCTTTTGTGCAAGGAAATATTTTAGTGGCATAAGAAAATAAAAGTGACACACAGGGAAGTACGCTGGAATTAAGTAGACTTAAGAAGAGCTCAAGGAATGGGGGATTTACAGAAGAATCTCAACAACGGACAACGAGAAGTTGTATTAATCATTTTGCTTGCTTCTCCAGGGGGGGGGGGGGCGGGCAACAGGTGTGATTAATAGATATTGTTGACATAGATGCACGGAAGGGCCTCGTGAGGAAGGGATTGACAGGGGGGGAGGAGGGATAACACTATTTCCATATCCATGGGGATATCTGGGTCCAGGAAGCCATTTGTGTCCCCTTAAATTGCTTCTGTTATCCTCACCAGGGGGGGGGGAGGGAGATAGTCAACAGAGGCCTATAGGAGGAGAGAGAGAAGAGGACCTTGGAGGGATAGAAGGAGGGAGGGAGAAGGAAACTGGAGACCCACAGGGGAGGAGGCTATGTGCGTCCCCCTCCATACCAGGGGTGGGACGAAGGGGTACTTGGGACCTTCTTCATGATGTATGGGGGACATGGCTTTCCCCAGTCTGCACATGTGGCTTCACTCAGCCTGCTCACGCGGCTTCACTCAGCCTGCTCACGCGGCTTCACTCAGCCTGCTCACGCGGCTTCACACAGCCTACACCCGGGACCACCACCACCTCCCCTACTGGCAGCCTGCACACGTGACCAGCAGGTGGACGCCGCAGAAGTGTCACCTTGCGATAGGAACACGGTGAGAGGGAGGTGGGGAGGGAAGGTGAGAGGGAGGTGGGAGGGAAGTGCGGGGGGGGGGGGAGGGAGAGTAGAGGGCAATCCCCTACCCCCAGGAGGAGGAGGAGGAGGTAGTGGTGGTAGACGCTGTCTCCTTCTTCCTTCCTTCTATGGTTGCTCTGTCTCTGTGTGGGACCGGTTATTATAACCTTTGTAGAGAGCACGACGCTAGCTCCTGGAACCCCGCTCTACCAGACGGAAGAGGATGATAGATAGCCCCCCAACGCTTGTCTGGGGTGGGGGGGTATTGGACCCCCCAGGATGGGGTCAGGACCCCCTTATCCAGGAACCCTCTTATCGTCTTAGAAGACAAATTGAAAGACAAAATATTGGATTACTGTTTTTCTTTGATTTTTTTTTGGATTATTAACTTTGCAGCTTAAATTATTGTTTATTGTTAAGCTTGTTGGTAGTTACAGCGTTGTAAAAGTCTGTGAATACGGCTTTAGTGCGTGTGAGAATAACGAATGAGCTGGGGGGGGCGTGTGTTTGAATAACAGGTTCATTACAGTCGGTAATTACAGCCACTAACTGTAATACCACCTGGTGGCTTTATGCATTATTTGATGTTACGCGCTCCTCTAGCCTGTCCAGTGACCACTTTGGCGGCGTCGTTTGGGCATTTTGATCGAATGTTGGATTTGCTTGGGAGTGCTTGCCGTCGGCGTCAAGTCGCGTGACAGTAACACGTTTGGGAGGTGTGCGTTTACCTGTCACTTGCCCGTCACTTGCCCGTCTCCTGTCCGTCACTTGCCCGTCAGTGCCCGTCCGGTTGGTCTGGAACTTCTTGCATGAAACTGTCTCCCCCCCCCCCTCATCATCCCCCTTAAAGTTCACTTTCTTGAATTTCAAATTAGCTGACGCACAATATTTGCTTGGTTATACTCCTAAACGTTAGGTCGTCAGAATCATTATTCCCAGATCCTTGAAACATGTTGATATCCTACTTTGAGTAGATCTGATTGTGTTGAGTATCCTCTACGTCGTTTAAGATCTTCGTTTTTCTTTACTTAAGTGCTTTATCTGGTTAGAAATGTATAATATTGGTTTTATGGTTTATAGAAAATATTTGACGAACAGCGTCAGGGCTGCATATTTAATTCGTTTCCCTAAAACCTGAGATTTCTGTCATTCGAGGCAAGTAGAGTTGGGCTGAGGTTGGCCTGCTTCAGCAGCCCCCCGTGTACCTGTGGCNGGGCCGGGGGGGGGGGTGAGGTTTTGAGGATGTACTCACCTAGTTGTACTGAGGGGGTTGAGCTTTGGCTCTTTGGCCCCGCCTCTCAACCGTCAATCAACTGGTGTACAGATTCCCGAGCCTACTGGGCTCTATCATATCTACACTGAAACTGTGTATGGAGTCAGCCTCCACCACATCACTGCCTAATGCATTTGTATCTGTTAACTACTCTGACACTGAAACGTTCTTTCTAATGTCTCTGTGGCTCATTTGGTACCAAGTTCCACCTGTGTTCCCTTGTTCGTGTTCCACCATGCTGAATAGTTCTTTTAATTACCTTTTAAAGAATCCAGCCATTTGTTCAATAAACAAAACATCGCTAGCAAATCCTATCTGTGTTTAACAGAATGTCTAAATGCGCCTGAACTCTCGCCTGTAGATAGCTGGAACTAGATTATAGCCGACCAGGACAGAATGTTTATATTACCGTTAGTTAAAGTTGTCTCCCAGTGGTACAAGATAAGAACATCGGCTTGAGCTCTCCGAACATCGGCTTGAGCTCTCCGAACATCTGCTTGAGCTCTCCGAACATCTGCTTGAGCTCTCCGAACATCTGCTTGAGCTCTCCGAACATCTGCTTGAGCTCTCCGAACATCGGCTTGAGCTCTCCGAACATCGGCTTGAGCTCTCCGAACATCGGCTTGAGCTCTCCGAACATCGGCTTGAGCTCTCCGAACATCGGCTTGAGCTCTCCGAACATCGGCTTGAGCTCTCCGAACATCGGCTTGAGCTCTCCGAACATCGGCTTGAGCTCTCCGAACATCGCTTGAGCTCTCCGAACATCGGCTTGAGCTCTCCGAACATCGGCTTGAGCTCTCCGACATCGGCTTGAGCTCTCCGAACATCGGCTTGAGCTCTCCGAACATCGGCTCGAGCTCTCCGAACATCGGCTCGAGCTCTCCGAACATCGGCTCGAGCTCTCGCTCTCCGAACATCGGCTTGAGCTCTCCGACATCGGCTCGAGCTCGCCAGGCTTACATTTGAAGCTTTATCTTCCCACTACCCCCTAGGAGCAATTACTCATCTACCCAATGAATCGGTAAGAGTAGGTAGGGCTTACCCATACTCATATGGACGGCTTGTATGTCACCTTCCTGCCACGCTGCTCCCTTTGCTCCCTTTCACGCACCTTTGAGAGCCTCTAAAAACGAAACGGTTATGACAGTAAACTGTTGTAAACTAGAATAAAGTAGTGTAAATTAGAATAAATTGGCACAAATGGGCAGCTGCAACACTTTATCTTACTTCTCTCTCTCTCTCTCTCTCTCTCTCTCTCTCTCTCTCTCTCTTCTCTCTCTCTCCTCTCTCTCTCTCTCTCTCTCTCTCTCTCTCTCTCTCTCTCTCTGTCGTGCACTCGCGATTGTAAGTTTAATTTACATTTGTACACTGGAGGACACCTCTTTAGTCCACCCAGAATTGCAACTGTTGTAAAGGGTTTGTACCTATACAGAAAGTGTGTGTGTGTGTGGTGTGTGTTGTGTGTGTGTGGTGTTGTGTGTGTGTGTGTGTGTGTGTGGTGTGTGTGTGTGTGTGTGTGTGTGTGTATGCGCGCGCGTGCGTGTATTCCATCAGATGTCGTGCAGAATCTCACGGAACCACAAACTGCAACACCACTGAACACAGCAGAGTAGGGACTGGGGGGGGGAGAGAAGGTAGTGGGGTGCTGGTGAGCGTGTCACGACCCCCCCCCCCACCACCCCCCCTTTTGCCTAATCACTGTGTGCAGGTGTGGGTGTTGCATTTCATTTCCATCGCAATGAGAGTGGTCTACGTCCCCAACCCGTGATCACACACACACACCTGTCTCAGAGTATCTAGTGCGCCGTTGGTCAGAGGGGGGGGACTTCCCTGGCCCGGTCTCTCTGTTTCTCCAGAGAGGAAGACTTGAAAAGTTTATATATATCTTGTGGTATCCGGAACTGTCTTAAGATGTTTTGCAAGTAGAGGCTGTTGTGGCTTGCAAGGTGAATGTTGTTGTTGTTGTTTATGTTCTTGGAGTTTTTTGTGTTTGTGGTTAGTTTCAAATTGACTGTGTAGGTCTAGTTAGTGTCCTTTTTGTGTGTGTCCAATGTTCTTATTTTGTATATGTGTGTATGTCGTGCCTAATAGCCAGAACCCCACTACTTGGCCTAGTATCCAAGGCCCGATTTGCGTAACAAAGCGATTTTCGTTATTTTCAAATATTATTTTCAAATTGGTATATTCTAGATAATATTATTATATTCGGAACATGAATTGTTAATTTACTTAGGTTAGGTTAGATTAGATTAGGTAGGTAGGTTAGGTTAGGTAGGTTAGGTTAGGTTTGATCAAATTTCTATATTAGTTTTAACTCATTAAAAAAAACTCCATTAATATATAGTGTTATGGAAAGCTTTATCATTCCAAAAGAAAATCTTTTGAAAATGTAATCTTTCAGCAAAAAATTGACTTGTTAGGCAATTTGACTGATTAGGTATAACATATGTTTAAATAACTAATAGGCCGAGTATACAGACTATTAGTCTGTTGTACTTGATAATAATTGATAATTGATAACGGTAAGTATTTTACTATTAGGTATAATTAATTGTAATTACTTTAATAGGTGCTATTAGTACCTATGACAGGCTATTAGTACAACTTGTACTAATTTTACACATAGCATGTTGTACCTAATAGGCCATGTTGCCCAATAAGCCGAATTTTCCTGAAATATTAAATTTTTTCAAATTTTGTCTTACGGCATGATAAAGCTTTACATAACACTGTATATGAATTGATTTTTTTTTAAATTAAAACTAATATAGAAATTTGATCTAACCTAACTAAATCAATGAATCATGTTTCTATTACAATAATATTAATTGTAATACACCAGTTTGAAAAGAAATATTTGAAAAATAACGATTAGTATATATATAATATATACTAATCGTTAGTATACTAAATCGTTAGTATACCCTATTGACAACATTCGTTTATACAGTACATACATTTATCAGTACCAGTCATTCTTATGTTGAGATCCAGGTGTTGCAGCTTGCAATTGTTGCATCAAGGAAGTTAAATGCAAAGACTGATGAGCTTAAATAGTTGTCAGAAGGCATTTTAGGCTCTAAACACATCACCCATCATGATTTAGTGCAACCTGCCATCATTGTTCTCCTGCTACCACCGTCGCTACCATCTGCCACCACTGTTATTCTAGCAGTAATATCATCCAGTACCTCCCACAATCGTCATCATCGCCGCCCACAGCCGCCCACAGCCACCCACAGCCGCCACTCCCACACCCGGCGCTGCAGTGGGCCAGAGTTAATATTCTCATTAATTTGCTAATTGTGGTCTTGGCGCACCTGATCCCTGCTCCATACTCTAGGCTCAACACACGGAAACGTCGCCTTCCTATCATACCATCACCATCACCACCATCATCATCACTATCAACATCATCACCATCTAATTTGAGAGCTGCCACTGAGACCTTGCTACAGGAGCACTTGCATAACAACATCCATCTGATAACAAATGTTAAATAAGCATTAATGTCAAAATTGATTCATCAAAGTCATCATAAACTTGTCAGCTGGGCGCCAAGTCGTGTAGGAATACCAGGGAATGACATTTCAGATGAAGCTGGAAAACTTGCGACTAACAGGAGGAATATTTTTTACATACTGCAGAGTCTAACGCAGATTAAGAAAATAATTAAGAAATTGAGCAGTGCAGAAGATATACAACGACCACAAATACAACAACAGCAGCTGCATCATTAAAACTTGCAGATTGGTACAAGAATGCAATTCTACATATTTTGATGAAAGGGTGCAGTTGAAAAGCTTACACCACACCCGGCTTGGATGAAATAAGCTTACAGGTTCCAGAAGACGAGAGAGTATGTGTGTGTGCACTGTGGAGAAATGCACAAGAGACTCCCTGCAACATTATTTAACACATTGCAGAGGCACAAACCCCATAAGATTGCAAGTGATGGTTAACGCCTTAGAAGTTATGCACACAATCGACTTGAGAATGGTCCAGGACGGACCGAAACGTCGTCGTCTCTTCACTTTCTAGTGTGTGGTCTGGTCAACATATTTCAGCCCTATTATTGTGACTCCTCGTCTGCTTATGTACACACATTGGACTTAAACCTTAAATCGGCCTCAACATACGAGTCATAAATACTCAACCACCGCCTGAGTAAGACAGGAATGACACACTTAGTGGGCCAGCCAGAGGCTTAGGGACCGCGAGAGGGTCTTGCAAAAAAAAAAATAACATGCCTACAATCACCATCACCACCATCACTACCACAATCACCAGGTACAACAAGCCTAGCAGATGGGGCATAAAGTTACTCACTTTCCCCATAGTCAGTGATGGGTAAGTATCACCATCGCCACCAATATCATCACCATCATCACCAAAAGATTCCTCTTCTTAGTCGCAAGTTTTGCAGCTCCATATGAAATGTCATTCCCTGGTATTCCTACATGACTTGGCGCCCAGCTGACACTGATCACGTATCGGTGGTGATGTGTTAACCTCAGTGAGGTCACAAGCGGGTTGTGACCTCACACTATTGAGAGTCCAGTTACTAGTTTTGTTATCCCGACAAAATAACAAGTAGTTAACAAAATAGAATGAATTAAAAGCAGAAGCCGTGGAAGCCACCTCTCCAAACCCCACGACACTGTGTTGTTGCTCTTGGCATTGTGTTCATCATTCCCTGGCTGTTATTGTTTAAGATTCAGCTTCTAGGAACAAAAAGGTCCAAATAGCACGGGCTATGGTGAGCCCGTAGTGGACTTGCCTGGCACAGGAGCGAGGCTATAACTCTCATTCCCCTGGTATATCCGGTCTCATTCCCACCTGTGATCCTCGAAGGATGAATTTCATCCTTCCGGCCTCCAGGAGGCGCGGGCGCCTCATTACCCCCGCCAGCCTCGCTACCACTATCGTAATTATCATCTCAAGTCATTCGATCTGGCTCTCTTCAGTTCTATAACTTAAATGAAGGGCCGGGTATGTTAATGAATACCCAGAGTTGGCAACACTGGTCGCCTCACCTCAGTCAACAACATAAGTAATAATAATAATTTATTATTATTATTATTATTATTATTATTATTATTATTAAAACAGTTACAAACTATTTTTCCATTTCGCTGCGGTTATTCGTGCATTTGAATATGTCAAAAGCTCTGATTTTGGATGTGTGTGTGTGTGTATGTACATATATATATATATATATATATATATATATATATATATATATATATATATATATATATATATATAGTGAGTGGACACACCGCCATAGCAGCATGTACAACACTCCCCAATAGGAAGAAAACCCGCTGGGTTGTTCATCCTGTCACTTGTACCCAGACACAGCTGGGACTTGCTTAACTGTCTCAAGTGAACAGCTCCTCAAACAAGAGGTGATCCCAGCTTTACAGACTGCACCACCAAATGGGTCTTTCTCACGGGACCAGCACCCCAACCACTGCCTTCTGAAGCCCATAAGCAATCCACCTGAGATCGCCCCATTGCCGACCAAGAAGCTGCGACAACACCACATGACACTGCCCGACTTAGAGCTGTAGCAGCTCCCCATGCAGGTGATTTCCTATTAGCAACCCCAATGTCGGCAACCAGCACACGCCTCACACCACAAGCCCTCCGAATTGCTGTGGCTCTCCGCCTCGCTGCCCCAATCCACACCGAATACAGATGTATTTGCGGCGAGGCAGAGGCCGACAGGTACGGACGGCATGACCTTCTCTGCCAAACGACAGGAGGATGGCATACAAGACACGGCGAGGTTAACGACAGCTTCATAGATCAGGCCAAGGCTGGCTACCATGTAGCCCACTCTGCGATTGAAGAAAAAAAACCCTGTCGAAATCGTCTACAGGTAACCTACAGGTGAATATCCAAAGTATAAATAAAATAAAAATTCATGTCAGAGTTAGAATATTGAAGAATGCAGCCATGCAACTGGTGGCCGACCGTCAGGATTAGTTGAATTGTTAAGTTGGTAAATACAAGTTTGTTGTGAATGAGTTACTAGGTGACACATTGACCCCCGTGTGATGTAGTACACTGTGGCGTGAGAGTACACCACCCCTGTGCTACACTGTGCATGTACATCACTCTACTTGTAGTGGGTGTACTGTGTGCTACATTGTGTCTCTTGTACCAGCATTCTACTTGTACCTGCGACACACACACACTTGAACCTGCGACACACACACTTGAACCTGCGACGCACACGCTTGAACCTGCGACACACACACTTGTACCTGCGACGCGCACACTTGTACCTGCGACACACACACTTGTACCTGCAAGTTTGTCATTATTTGTAACTTTGTCCCGTTAATCTTTTCTGTCACTTCTGATAACATTATACTCGAACACGTACTTCTCGGGCATTCACTACGTCATTAAACTGACGTAGTCAATTGTCCGAAAGCTTGAACCCACCAATAGAAAACGGAACAAGGCGTCAGTTTTGCGTCAATATCATAACGCCGACGTCAAAATTTGATGATGTTTTCGAGAGGACGCGTCGGCCCCTCAGACGCATATATATTTTTATTTTCTGCAATTTTCCAGCAATGGGTAAATTTACTGGGCAGCGTCACTCATCCAGAGAATGAACACCCCGCCATAGGAACAGTATAGGGAAGAGTATACGTCAAAATGCGACGTTCTATTAGGAGAACGGGTCAGCCTGTGGCACGTCTGCTCTTCGCTTGGTCTATTCTACGTCTATTCGGCATCGTTCGCTCCGGTAAGATGCCATTTTCATTGCACGCGCTTTGGACCTTTGCACTCCTGACCTCTCCTTGAGGATAGCTTATTTGCAGAGAGTGCATACTGAGTGCTTTGAGACTGCTCTAGTAGCTTAGGTGTTTTACTGCGTCTAGGAGGGCTGCGATGATCTCTGATTCCCGATTTATTTGATAAATCTTTCATGCCCTTAACCTGTCCAGGGTGAGGGTGAATTTCAAGGCGGGAGACTGTAACATTGACAACCACTACTGCTGCCATTGTAACATTGGCTATGACTACCCAATGTAAAACTTGGTGAAATAGTCACCACTGTTACAATGGCAGCAGTAGGGGTTGTCAATGTTACAATGGTGGCAGCGGTGGGATCCTGTGTAGCATTTCCTTGTTGACAGTGTACCTTTGATCCGGTGTAACCATCATATGTCAGCTCATATTACAAGTGTTCAATAACAAGTGTTACCAAGTGCAACTGATAGGAAGTGTTACTCAGGATAAGAAGTGTGTACATTTATTAGTTTAGTATTCATTATAGAAGGTCACAGTGGTGACTATTTCACCAAGTTTACATTGGGTAGTCATAGCCAATGTTACAATGGCAGCAGTAGTGGGTTGTCAATGTTACAATGGTAGCAGCG
>WNGS01163519.1:8191141-8201141 GCA_020271785.1 Procambarus virginalis | reverse complement strand
GACACTGAAGGAGTAGAGGACGATGATCTAGTCAGTTAAGTTGTAATTGTAAACTAACAAAATGCTTGTTGTCGTGTTGTGATTTTTTATGTTTTATGGCAGGTCAGTATTTTTCGGTGGGGGGGGGGGAGGGGGGCAGCGGGGGGGCGTCTGTGTGGTACCTTCGTGGGGACAGGAAGCCGTCAGGAGCGGTACGTGAAGGCGGTACGTGCTGTCAGGGGGTTGTAAGTCTGCCCGCCGTCACCCGCGTTCCAGGCACCTCTCGCTGACCCATCTCGAGAGCTATCAACCTCTTTTTCCCTCCCCCGGGGCCATCTTATCACCTGGGCCGTCATCTGATCGGCTTGTTTAGGACCGCAATCCTCCTGGAGGACTTGCGGGCTATTCATGCCCGTGCCACCTCCTGTGTGGCTTATTGTTTGACAATCAATCATCTGGAGGGTGGCGTCGAGGCCTTTAGAGATGCCGCCACTGTCATCTCACCGCGGAACTGTCATCTTGAGGTTATCTTGAGATGATTCGGGGCTTTAGTGTCCCCCGCGGCCCGGTCCTCGACATTGTGACAGTGTGTGTGTGTGTGTGTGTGTGTGTGTGTGTGGTGTGTGTGTGTGTGTGTGTGTGTGTGTGTGTGTGTGTGTGTATTCTCCTTCCTCGAACCTTTTTTGGGGGGTTTAAGAATCTGTGACCTCGAGAGTTTGAGGGTCAAGCGGGGTGCCATTACTCGTGCCGAGGGTCAAATGAAACCTGAAAAGTCTCTTAGCTTGTTGTCTGGAGGTTGTGTAGCCGGCGGTGCTGGTCTTTGGCACCGTAACTCAGGCCTCTCAGTGATTTCTAGCACCACCTCTCCCCTCTCCACCCCTCTCCTCTCCCTATGGCACCATTCCTGGCCATTCGGCTGACAGCTTTGCCCTCTTTTTTTTCCCCCTTGGCTCGTCTTCTCTTGTGTCCTCTCACCCATCCTCTCACCCCTCCTTTCCTTCTTCTTCCCTCTACTTTATTTACCTCTCTCCATCCCATCTTCTGCACCAGTCTTCCTATATATTTTTATCTTTTTATTTTGTTTTTTACACCTTCTCTCCTCACTCTTATCCACATCTTTTTCCCCTCTCATCTTGCTGGTGTTCATTCTCCTCATCATTCCTCATATTTCTCATTCTCTCTCCTATCCTCCTTGTCTATTATTTACTATAGTTTTCCATCATTACTGACCTCGTCACTACACTTTGTTTGTTGGCAAAGTTTCTGTTGTCATTTGACAGATCTAAAAAGCCTCCTTTTGCAATTTCACTTCTAACCGAATTAATAGGGAGTTCATTTTTAACTCTGTAAACGATTTACGATACAGTATTTTACATCTGATGGCACGTCATGCAGGCTGTATGGCTTGACCCAAGTCTCGAGAAGTCTCGGGAGCGGATGCAGTAGCAGCGGTATTAACATTTAACAGCAATATTAACATTTAACAGTAGCAACAATATCAACAGTAGCAGCAGCCAGCAGTAGCAACGCTTGGGCAATGTTACAGGGCCTGAGTTGGACCCAGTTGTCCTTCACAGCTGCCGTTGGCACTTACCAGCAGCAGCAGCAGCAGCAGCAGTAGCAGCACCAGCAGCTGTACACAGCTGTCCCTTCTTAGACCCTTTGATTCATAATTACCACTAAGGGTTATTTTATTGTATAGAGTATTGTGATGTGGATCTTGGTTTTTCTTGTGAAAATTCTTAGCGTTACGTTCACCGACGGTGAAGCTTAGAGAGGGATTAAGATCACAGATCATTAAGATCACATATCATTAGGATCACAGATCATTAAGATCACAGATCATTAAGATCACAGATCATTAAGATCACAGATCATTAAGATCACAGATCATTAAGATCACAGATCATTAAGATCACAGATCATTAAGATCACAGATCATTAAGATCACAGATCATTAAGATCACAGATCATTAAGATCACAGTTTAAGCTGTATTGTTGTATAGGTCTGTCTTGGTCGCGCTGCGGTGCTCGCAGCTTACAACCTAAAGGTCAAAGTCAAAGCACATTCAATGTTTTTTGTAGAGCGACGGTCTCGCTTCAAGCAGGTCGGCGTTCAATCCCCGACCGTCCAAGTGGTTGGCCACCATTCCTTCCCCCCCCCCCCCGTCCCATCCCAAATCCTTATCCTGACCCCTTCCAAATGCTATATAGGCTTGACGATTTTTCCTTACAGTTCCCTTCCCTTTCTCTCCCCCTTCCTCTCCCCCCCCCCTCAGTTTCCCCCTTCATTCCCGCCCCCCCCCCTTTCCTTCCCCCCCCCCCCTTAACTCTCCACACGAGACATGCCCTTGGCTTATGGAACTTGAGGGCTCCGAGCTCCGCCTCAAGTAGGATTCAAGTACTTAGAGCTCCGAGTATGGGTTCAGAGCTCTGCCACAAGAGAGCTCCGAGCTCCACCACAAGTGAGTTTGAGAGCTCTAGACACAGCGATAAAGAGGGGTTTTAGAGCTGAAAATTGCAGAGAAACAAAGGTTTTCAGAGATTCCAGTTTTGCGCATTCCTCTATTTTCTCGAACAATGCAGTAAAATTTATTTTTATCAAATATCAATTAATATTATGATTTTGAGTATAGTTAGGCCTAGGGAAATTTCGAAAAGAAGACTGCAAAAAAACGCTCTTGAACCTTGGTACACTAGAGAACTTCTCAGAAACATGGTTACTCGACATGAGTTCAGACAAGTGCAAGGTAACGAGATTGGATGTTAGAAGCAGCAAGGAGGCCACCACGTCACTCCTGGATGAGGAGGAGGAGTACAGCTGACACATCTTAAAAGAGGACAAATATTCAAACATGTCGCCCCGAGGCCCACACCAATAAGCTATAACATCAGCGGCATGTGCAAAGGTGGCTAACGTGAGTTACATATATGCCGTAACTCGGACAGGGCAAGTTATAGAACCGTGTATATATATATAATTTATATATATATATATATATATATATATATATATATATATATATATATATATATTTATATTAAATTTGTTTAGATTTAAAAAATCTAAACAAAAAATGTCCTGAGGTCTGTTATAAGATTGGTCTCTGAATATAGAGAACTTACCTCTGAAGATAAACTGAAGGAGCTTCGTAGACAAAACGCCGATATAAATGAGACATGATCACAGCATAAAAGGTATAGGTGTCATATATCGTGTGACAGGTGCGGGTGGTTAGCGCTAACTCAATGCATAGTTTTAAAATTAGCTATTATAAGGAAGAATTGGATTGGGAGCTACGGTGTTTCAATTGACAGGGGGCCCAAGAGCTATAATGCACGGTGCACATAGGTGCGCTCGCACACAGATGTGCAACAGATGTGTAAGGGAGATACTTAAGTATTACAGGTGTCAGTAAGTGGGACAAAGTTACTCAATAACACAGTTTTGTGTGTCAATATGTGAGAAATTTCGAGAACTGATTCGTTGAATTAAAATGTAAAATAATTGAAAGTTGAGCATAAGAATACAGCATAACACACGAGGCTTTATTAACCCCATGCAAAGGCAGCTAATGTTTACATCCCACCCGAACTCATTCACATACGTGTCTAACCTACGCTTGAAACAATCCTACGATCCCGAGATCACCGAGCGAGTAGGGAAAGAAACGTAGAGGCGTAAAAAATCTTACTCGATCTGTAGACCCCCGGAGTCATTGACATCGAAGCTGCTGCTTCTTCAGAACCAGTAGAGACAGACAGACAGACACAGACACAGACACAGACACAGACACACACACACACACACACACACACACACACTGAGAGAGGTCCCAAGCTACGCAGCTCCTCTGACGGAACCTCCACCTCTCTGTCTCTCTACCACCGGAAATTGCCGGCTACCTGTGGCTACCTTCATTATTGAGGGGGGGGGGAAGGGTAGTTTGTACGCGAACCATTACCGAGAAGAGGTAACGACATAGGCCCACCACGGTACACCTGAACGAGGATACCCAATGTTCAGCAATTCACCGCAAAACACTGACGTCGCTGCTTAAGGAAAGTCGTAATTTGTGTTTCTCTCTAATGTATATTTTTACTTGTATGAGAGAGAGAGAGAGAGAGAGGGGGGAGGTGTGGGGGGGGGAGGGTCATACCTAATGGTTTAATCACCCGAGTATTGGCAATACTTACCATTCAGCTGACCTGGTTACAGAACATATCTAATGGTTGGTTGAGATGCTCTGATCTGAGAGATCTGAAGATCTAAAGTACTGTGGTTGTGAGAGGGGGGGAGGGGGATGTGGCTCAGTCACGCTCTTGACGGGGGGGGGGGACACGTCGTGTTGACGGGGGACACACACGTCGTGTTGACGGGGGACACACACGTCGTATTGACGGGGGGGGGACACAGGTCGTGTTGACGGGGGGAGACACACGTCGTGTTGACGGGAAGAGACACACGTCGTATTGACGGGAGGAGACACACGTCGTATTGACGGGGGGGGGACACACGTCGTATTGACGGGGAGGGGGACACACGTCGTATTGACGGGGAGGGGGACACACGTCGTATTGACGGGGGGGGACACACGTCGTGTTGACGGGGAGAGAGACACGTCGTATTGACGGGGGGGGGGGGACACACGTCGTGTTGACGGGGGGGGGGACACACGTCGTATTGAAGGGGGGACACACGTCATATCGACGGGAACGTTTGGGGTCTCCCCCCCCAAACGTATACATTACAATGTACTATGTAAGAAGCAGCGGCTCGCAGATATACACGTTTTCTATCTATAGGTAAGGTTAGGTTAGGTTAGGGTGGGCTTAGGTTCATACGGTTTCTGGTTAGGGTAACACGATGTATTTTGTACGTTGTGGCCAATACTAAGGTGAAGGCTGGTGACAATGGCGGCTTCCAGCGCTGCATTAATAGAATTTGATCCACTCCTGAATAAGTCCAGACTTGTGCAACGGGCAATCATGCAGGCTATGATTGTATTGCAGGCAATGTAATACAATATGCATCTGTAATCTGATCACGATTTCATAATTATTAGTTTATAAAATTACTTTTTTTTTAAACCCAGTAAGGATTGATCCTTTGATGATTAAAAGCGCCTGTCTGGGTTGGGCTTAATCTTGCTCACATTTGATCATTAATCTTGCTCTTGATTATTAATCTTGATCATTAAGCTTAATACAGGGGAAAGTTAATTATTACGTTTTGTTTGTTTGTGATCATCAGGGATACTTGTACTGTGGTGTACCCAGCGTCCCGGAGTATACTGTACTGTGAGTTTACCTTAGTGCTGGATTGTGTGGGCGGGGTATGGGCGTGTTGGGGTGGGTTGTGGGCGTGGGGAAGGTTGAGCTAGCAAGATGGCGGGCGCATCCTACTCCTCCGTGCATATGCCTTAATTTCCACCCGCGGGGGAACTACGGGGTCTCTCCTGCAACCTGGGGGGCGATGGCTTGCAACAGCGCGGCTCTTCCGCCATTTTGTTGCAGAGAGGGGAGGGAGAGACGAGAGCTGCAGCGGTGGTTGCAACCATAGCGCCTCCCCCACAACCCCCGCCCCTGCCACCCTCCCCCCTGCTCAACCCCGCCTCACCCTTCATCTCTCTCTCCTGTTGAAGGGGGTGGTGTCTGGGGGTCCTTGACATTGGTGGGAGGGCATTAGAGGCGGGGCTTGGCCGAAACTTGTCTCAAACTCCCTTTTTTAGGGGGGGAGGGGGTAGTCTGGAGTTGAGCTTCGGCTCTGTGGTCCCGCCTTATCTTTGAATCTACCTGAGGCTATATCGAGCTCTTAAATCATATATCTCCATTCGAAACTGTTTGTGGCGTCTGCTGCCATAGATGTATTGTCTGTCCTTACTGCCCAGATAGATATTGGTTTATTACCCGTGTATCGGGGGGGGGGGGGCGTTTGGGTACTCAGTCCATCAATCCCCCGTTCCATCCATGGTGTGTCGGTGGGAGTTGAACATCAGTTCCCAAGCCCTGCCTCTGACCTGTTGTTTGTTTGATTTAATACGGTATATTACCGCGTTTCGTCAAATCAGCATTTTTAATCTGTGGTTTGCGGTTTCCAGATTTTTTTTCCTCCCATGCTAGGTACCTGGGTGTTAGTCAGCTGTCACGGGCAGCTTCCTGGGGGTGGAGGCCTGGTCGAGGACCGGGCCGCGGGGACACTAAAGCCCCGAAATCATCTCAAGATAACCTCAAGAGAGGGAACCTGTCTCTGGCTACTTAACGTCAGTTCATTTCCTAGGGTCATAAGCACTAGCACACAGTTAGAGAAGATTCAGCGGTATGCCACCAGGCTCGTCCCGGAACTGAGAGGAATGAGCTACGAGGAAAGGCTAAAGGAGCTGAACCTCACATCCCTGGAAAACAGAAGAGTAAGGGGAGACATGATAACCAACTACAAAATTCTCAGGGGAATTGATAGGGTGGACAAAGACAAACTCTTCAGCACGGGTGGGACACGAACAAGGGGACACAGGTGGAAACTTAGTACCCAGATGAGCCACAGAGACGTTAGAAAGAATTTCTTCAGTGTCAGAGTAGTTAATAAATGGAATGCACTTTGAAGTGATGTGGTGGAAGCTGACTCCATACACAGTTTCAAATGTAGATATGATAGAGCCCAGTAGGCTCAGGAAACCGTACACCAGTAGATTGACAGTTGAGAGGCGGGACCAAAGAGCCAAAGCTCAACCCCCGCAAGCACAATTAGGCGAGTACAATTAGGTGAGTACAGGGGGGGATATGATCACCACATACAAGATTCTCAGAGGAATTGACAGGGTAGATAAAGACAGGCTATTTAACACAAGGGGCACACGCACTAGGGGACACAGGTAGAAACTGAGTGCCCAAATGTGCCACAGAGATATTAGAAAGAACTTTTTCAGTGTCAGAGTAGTTAACAGGTGGAATGCATTAGGAAGTGATGTGGTGGAGGCTGACTCCATACACAGTTTGAAGTGTAGATATGATAGAGCCCAGTAGGCTTAGGAATATGTACACCTGTCGACTGACAGTTGAGAGGCGGGACCAAAGAGCCAGAGCTCAACCCCCCACAAGCACAACTGGGTGAGTACACAGGTTTCTTGCTAGGAGAAAGTGACACTCAACCTAGTCTAGAAAACTATATAGTTTCCCCAGTATACACCAAGATATTTTTGCTAGGACACAGCTAAGCTTATCCTGCTACCTAGCAGTGACCGGTAGGGTAGGGGGGGGGGAGGCCTAGCAACATCAATATCGTGCAACAAACATAAAATCTGCCGAGATACATATAAGTGAGCAGAAGCCGAGTATATTTTAACTTAGGTATATTATGTATTTTAAGTATGCCTAATACAGTACACATGACTATCATTCTGTACCTCCAGACTTCAAGTCTAAGAGTGGTATGACTTTCCTTCCTGAATTTAACATCCAATGAGTATATAACCAATTTATAATGCCGTATTGATTAAAATTAGTGATTCATTGTGTGATCTGGTTGTGAAAGCTGTTCTGAGGTATTCTTTGATCATTGCTCATTAATTACTGCTGTTATTTGTACCAATGGTATGGACTCCTTGTACAGGTACCTTGTACCTGTACAAGGCGCTTGGTACAGGACTCTTGGTGTAACTAATGCGGATTATTTTAAGCGCGCAACACAGTGTGTGTGGAGCGTGTACGAGCTACGTAGCTTGGGCTCGCTTCATGCAGGTCGGCGTTCAATCCCCGACCGTCCACAAGTGGTTGGGCACCATTTCTTCCCACCCTCACCTGGTGTGGCCCTCACCTGGTGTGGCCTGGTTGCAGGGCAGCTAGTGTGGTGGTAGCTTGTTGCAGTGCAGCTGTAGTTATGTTTGCGTAGAGCTCAGCCAGCTGAAGACATTGAAAAACTTCAAGCTGAGATTAATAAAGTTTTCGATTGGGCATCAGAAAATAACATGATGTTTAACAGTGATAAATTCCAGGTACTCAGGTACGGTAAAAATGAGGACCTTAAACATAATACAGGGTATAAAACACAATCAAATGTACCCATAGTAGGAAAACAGCATGTAAAGCATTTGGGAATAATGATGTCTGACGACCTAACGTTTAGGGAGCATAACCAAGCAAATATTGCGTCAGCCAGAAAAATGATAGGATGGATTACGAGAACTTTCAAATCCAGGGATCCCATCACAATGGTTGTACTCTTCAAGTCACTTGTGTTGTCCCGTCTTGAGTACTACTCAGTACTCACTTCCCCTTCAGAGCAGGAGAGATTGCTGAAATAGAGGGAATACAGAGAACATATACGGCACGCATAGACGAGATAAAGCACCTAAATTATTGGGATCGTCTCAAAGCTCTCCAAATGTACTCATTAGAAAGAAGACGAGAGAGATATCAAATAATATACACCTGGAAGATACTGGAGGGCCAGGTCCAAAATCTACACAGTAAAATAACAACGTACTGGAGTGAACGATATGGAAGGAAATGCAGAATAGAACCAGTGAAGAGCAGGGGTGCCATAGGCACAATCA
Source organism: Procambarus virginalis (assembly GCA_020271785.1). Classification (NCBI taxonomy): domain Eukaryota; kingdom Metazoa; phylum Arthropoda; class Malacostraca; order Decapoda; family Cambaridae; genus Procambarus; species Procambarus virginalis. The sequence goes on along the minus strand of WNGS01163519.1, from coordinate 8,192,609 downwards.
GAGAACACTGTGTATAAACATCAGAGGTCCACGGTTGTTCAACGTCCTCCCAGCAAGCATAAGAAATATTGCCGGAACAACCGTGGACATCTTCAAGAGGAAACTAGATTTATTGAGTTCCGGATCAACCGGGCTGTGGTGGATATGTGGGCCGGCGGGCCGCTCCAAGCAACAGCCTAGTGGACCAAACTCTCACAAGTCAAGCCTGGCCTCGGGCCGGGCTTGGGGAGTAGAAGAACTCCCAGAACCCCATCAACCAGGTATCAACCAGCCAGTTGTTGAACCTGATGTTGATAATCGGTGCACTCTATGAAACCTAGACAACCTGCTGTAGTCCGTCCTATTGATGACTGGAGCGAGCCACGGATGTTTAGACACAATGATCTTGAGATCTTAGATCTTATGTAGGCGGCGATTGTCTCAAGCGTGACAGCTTTAAGAAGAGCAATGAGATTCTCATTACCTTTCTCGGTGACAGGTGTGTTTATGATGCTTGAATGATGTGGGATCACTCTCGTGTCTCTAAGGTAAAGGCTTGGGTATGGGTATTACGAGTCCCTGTGTCCAGCGATCGGGTAAGACACAACCTTCCCTACCTCCAGGCTTTTTGCCTTAATGGTAAACGAGGTGGTGGTGTGTGTCTTGTGGGAGACGCCATGCTTGTGGAGAAGTAGTTACCCATGCAGCGTGGGGAGGAGAAGACAACACGCCATCACGCGCTGTTTCCCAAGCATACGTACGATGTAGCTGTGATGTATCCTTTTTATTTGTTAGTGAAACCAGCTTAATCCGCAAGCATAAACGTTAGCAAATACAACAAAAACAAATCAGACCAAAATACAATAGGAAATTATATATAAAGACAATTCTCAAATTAAAAAAAATATATAGACCATTTGTTTGAAAAGTCAAAATAATTGGCTTTTATTTCATATTAGAATGAGAAACGGAAATTAACCAATGCAAAAAAAAAAAAGCTACGATTATTTTACACAAAAAAAAAGTTTAATAAGAAGGAAGGAGTAAGATGGTGGTATAAGAGTCGTTATAATTTTCGTGAGGATGTTTGACAAATGTGTTCTAGACTAATTGGTCGTTTTTTTTCCCTAGTCCGGATACCCATTTAATTGGTGGGTTTAGTTGATTATATTTTCACCGTTTTCTGTGCGAGGTTGTGGTGGTGGGGGAGGGGGGAGGTTGTGGGGGAGGGGGGGGGTTGTGGGGGGGGGGGGGGGAAGGTTGTGGAAGGGAGGGAAGGGAGTAGTTGGATGGAATATAATGTACGAAGATGCAGATAAATATTTCTTGAGCGGGACAGGAGGCGAGAAGGGACAGGAAGAGGACGCCAGGACAAGGAAGGAAGGGGGGGGGGAGGGGAAAGGAGGGACATTCTACATTCCCTAACAATAAACCCAGAGAGCAGAGTGGGCAACCCACGACCAGCCGATTGAAAACCCAGAGAAAAGGA
>WNGS01163519.1:8173505-8175517 GCA_020271785.1 Procambarus virginalis | reverse complement strand
ACACAACAGAAGCCTAAAGTGCTCGACTTTCCACCCTTCCAACGATTTCCCCCACCCACCCACCCACCCACCCACCTACCCACCTACCCACCTACCCACCCACCCATCCCCTTTCGTCCAACCCATTCTGACTCCCCTAACCCCCCTATCCCAGCCCCAGCATCCTATTAACTAACACTCCCTAAATCCTCCTTACGTAACTCAAAACTTAACCCCCCTCCTCATCCTTCTCCATCCTCCTCCCCCCCCCCCAACCCCCACGATACTGCCACTGCTCTCTATCAACACTTGCACCCCCTCCTCCCCTCCCCTCCCCCTTCAACCCTCATCAACCAGCTCATTATATACTAACCTCACTCAAATATACCCTACACTAATGCTCCCTACACAACGCCACTTCCCCACACTAGACGGAATGGAGGAGAGAGAGAGAGAGATATGTGAGTGAGTGAGAGAGGAGAGAGAATGTGAGTGAGAGAGTGAGAGAGTGAGAGAGAGAGAGAGAGAGAGAGAGAGAGAGAGAGAGGAGAGAGAGAATGTGAGTGAGAGAGAGAGAGAGAATGTGTGAGAGAGAGAGAATGTGAAAATGTGTGTGTGTGTGTGTGTGTGTGTTGTGGTGTGTGTGTGTGTGTGTGTGTGTGTGTGTGTGTGTGTGTGTGTGTGTGTGTGTACCTAATTCACCTAGTTGTGTTGCGGGGGTTGAGCTTTGCTCTTTCGGCCCGCCTCTCAACTGTCAATCAACTGTTTAACTAACTATTTTTCCCACACCACCCACACACCCCAGGAAGCAGCCCGTGACAGCTGATTAACTCCCAGGTACCTATTTACTGTTAGGTAACAGGGCATTCAGGGTGAAAGAAACTTTGTTCATTTGTTTCTGCCGGGTGCGGGAATAGAAACCGCGCCACAGAATTAAGAGTTCTGCGCGCTGTCCACCAGGCTATCAGGCCCCACGCCTGGTGCGTGCGTGCGCGTGCGTGCGTTGCGTGCGTGCGTGCGTGTGTGTGTGTGTGTGTACAGGGAGGAAAGTCAGTTTTAAGAGTAATGTGCACATGTATAGATGGGATTACAGACATCCACCACTGCCACCTGCATCCACCACCACTCACACCCACCACCACCATCACCCACCCACACCCACCCACACCCATCACCACCCACACCAACACCCGCTGAAGGAGACATGGTACAATCATCGCGGACGATGCTCCCGTTTTTTGTGCCTCCGGACAGGGCCTACTACTCTACGACCCCTCCCTTCCTCCCCTTTCCCTCCCCTTCCCTTCCCTCCCACCCTCACCTGCACCTGCTCCACCCACACCTGCTCCTGCTCCACCCACACCTGCTCCCCCCTCGCCCCCACAGCCTATCACAACACAACTTGTTATCACGCCCTCCAAGTCATTGTCTACTTAGCTCGTCCCACACACACACACAGGCGTTGGATTACGTTATAAATATATGGATAACCTCTCGCCCCCCCTCCCTCACTCGCCCCCCACCCTCACTCGCCCCCACCCTCACTCGCCCCATCCCTCACTCGCCCCCTCCCCTCACTCGCCCCCCTCCCTCACTCGCCCCCTCCCTCTCCATCCCATGACCAGAAAATAAAGATCTACAAGGTAGTCGATTTTCCAGCAACCGTCACGGCTGCGCTGGACAAAATGCCCTGTACAAATATGTCAGGAGATGCTTATTAGAGCGAGATGGTTCCTCTTCCGTGTCTTAAGTCATGCTCACCAATTTACTATATAAATTCAGTATTTTATATTCATACTTGGTCAGGCGTGAGTAAAGCTTCAGTATCCATTATATCTCTGAATTAAATGGCTGCCTGACCTATGTTGGAGGCCAGACACTTACGGATAACCTAACCCAATTTTTTTAACAGTAATTGCTGTGGGGTGCGTGGGCAACATGAACGGCGTTGGGGTTGGCGTAATTGAAGAATGACAGGTGACATGTAGTGCCTCAGCGACCCCCCGCGACCTATCTCGTTAAAGCATTAAGGA
>WNGS01163519.1:8151005-8168505 GCA_020271785.1 Procambarus virginalis | reverse complement strand
GTACCTAGGATATGTAACTCAGTACCTAGGATATGTAACTCAGTACCTAGGATATGTAACTCATAATACAGTGAGGTAACTTCTGTTACACAACCCGTTCAACACAAGCCGTAGACTTACACAAACCGTGAACGTACAGAGCCCATATGACTTACCAACGCCACTCAACGCAAGCCACAATCTTCCAGCGCTGAAACGTGGAATCAATTCTGAATTTGGTGTTTGAGTGGAAGGTGATATGGTTACACGGGCCCGGCTGTAGCGAGGGAGGGCTACAAAACCCAGCTGTAGCGAGGGAGGCCTACAAGACCCAGCTGTAGCGGAGGGGGGGATCTACTTTAATCCTATAATATTAGTGTTGGTCAGGGCTAAATACAGCCAGTGCTGTCCCCTCCGACACGGGGTCCCTCCCTGCCTATTCTACCATCAATATCTTTTCATATTCCTGATCTTCATCTGGGTCCCTGTGTGTGTGCTTCTGCATTTTCATTACGCCGGCTTCCGTTACCAGTTCACCTTACTGGGTAATGCGGGATTGCTACCTATAGGCCTATACAGGCTTGTAAGGGCCTCACGGTGCTGGGGGCATTTTCCTTTTTCAATTGAATATCGTATCTTCTTAGCAGCCGGCAAGGAAAGGGGTGGTTACTGGGGCATTATATCCGTGTGGTGCGCGAGTGCAGTGCGCGTAAGGTAAGTTCGAGCCGTTATACAGCCCGCGGGGCTCCCCCAACGCACATAATGCAAGATCGTGCGGGGTGTTTCCCCGCGGGCCTAACTGTTGACTGGTCTGTGTGTGTGTGTGTACATTGTTGTGTGTGAGGCTGGCAGACACTGCACATGCCTCCTCCTCTGTCCACCCCTTTTGCCTGTCCTTCGTCCCTTTTCTTCTTGGCCAGTCAGTTGCTGTGGGCAGCTTTTTACCTCTCTCTCACACCCTGCCGGCGAGCGGTTCCCAGCGGCCCTGAGCTTGCATTATCAACGGCGCTTAGCCATGTGAAGGTGCATATGATTATGTTGGACGGCGTGTTGCCCTCCTCGACCCTCCTCCCCTCTTGCGGCTTGCCAGCCCCCCCCCTCTCCCCCCCTCCTCCTCATCCCTCACAGGGAGGGGTGAGGGGCTGCTACCTCCCTCATCCCTCACAGGGAGGGGTGAGGGGCTGCTACCTCCCTCATCCCTCACAGGGAGGGGTGAGGGGCTGCTACCTCCCTCATCCCTCACAGGGAGGGGTGAGGGGCTGCTACCTCCCTCATCCCTCACAGGGAGGGGTGAGGGGCTGCTACCTCCCTCATCCCTCACAGGGAGGGGTGAGGGGCTGCTACCTCCCTCATCCCTCACAGGGAGGGGTGAGGGGCTGCTACCTCCCTCATCCCTCACAGGGAGGGGTGAGGGGCTGCTACCTCCCTCATCCCTCACAGGGAGGGGTGAGGGGCTGCTACCTCCCTCATCCCTCACAGGGAGGGGTGAGGGGCTGCTACCTCCCTCATCCCTCACAGGGAGGGGTGAGGGGCTGCTACCTCCCTCATCCCTCACAGGGAGGGGTGAGGGGCTGCTACCTCCCTCATCCCTCACAGGGAGGGGTGAGGGGCTGCTACCTCCCTCATCCCTCACAGGGAGGGGTGAGGGGCTGCTACCTCCCTCATCCCTCACAGGGAGGGGTGAGGGGCTGCTACCTCCCTCATCCCTCACAGGGAGGGGTGAGGGGCTGCTACCTCCCTCATCCAAAGCTCGTTTCATCCCTTCCCCATAACCACGTAGCTATGCCGTCTGTTCGTAACTATAATCAACAAACTTCATTTGGAAACCGAATCGTCAAAATGTAAATGTTAAGAAATCGTTGAAATAAGACGGAATGTCTTCGTAGGTTCGTGAGAATATTTCCCTTCGTATCAAAAATATCCATCGAGTTTTCCCTCATTCCTCCCTGCCTTCTGCACATGGGTAAGTGTGAGAGCCTCTCTCACTTACCCACCCTCCCTTCCCTTCTCTTCCCAACCTTACCCTGCCTGGTAGGCCTCAACCTTTCTTCAGTGAGGAGGAAGAGGCCTAGACTACCTGACCATTGCCGGGTCTTGCAGCCTCGATGAATGCATGTGCTTATACCTCCTTGTTGTGTGGCCATTGTTGGTCGGCCTCCCTGTGCCGCGCTCTCTCTAAGCTCTCTCACACACCAGGGTTTTTTTCAGCTTCTGCATTCTCTCTCTCTCTCTCTCTCTCTCTCTCTCTCTCTCTCTCTCTCTCTCTCTCTCTCTCTCTCTCTCTCTCTCTCTCTCTCTCTCTCAAATGGAAATTTTCTTCGTTGAAAATGCTGCAGTTTTGTTCCATTTCAGGAATTCATCTGAGCTACTTGGCGTTTGGGTCACACCCGCCCACCTGAAATGCTTGTGAAAAACCTTGCAAATTCTTACGAGGCAATTCTGGCATAAGGAGCAATATGAGCCTAACTTCCGAACGCGCGCACACTCGCGTGACCAAAGAGCCAAAGCTCAACCCCCCGCAAGCACAGCTAGGAGAGTCCACACACAGAGGGATTGACAGAATGAAAATGTTCCATTTCGAAAATGGAAATTGACAGTAAAGGTTCACATTAAATACCAATAGAACAAGAGGGCGTGAATGGAAGCTTGACTCACATGGGTCATAGAGATGTTATGAAGTTTTCGTTTAGCGTTGGATTGAGTTGGTTGTAGAAGCAAACTCCATTCGTCATTTTAAAAGATTATTATTATTATTAACATCTTTATTGACAAAATTAATTACAATTTAGGAGTCATTGCGTTAAACAACCGGCGGCTAGAAAGGCGGGATCCAAGAGTTTGATTGTTTATTGTGCACCCCATACTCATCCTGTGAGTGGACACACCGCCAAAGCAGCATGTACAACACTCCCCAATAGGAAGAAATCCCGCTGGGTTGTTCATCCTGTCACTTGTACCCAGACACAGCTGGGACTTGTTTAATGTTGTTACTTGCCTCATATGCCTGTTTTACTTCACACATTTCATTGTGATGAAGAATGGACCTGATAGTTCCAGTTTGTGCTGTACATATTTCTTCAAATTCATGCAAGAGTTCCAAGAGCCAATGCTCGACCCTGCAGGCACAAATAGGTGCGTACTTCCTGCAAGCAAGAGTACTTCTTGACACTTCCTGCAAGTAAGACACACATTCTGCCTGTTATTTTAACATAAGAACAAAGGTAATTGCAGAAGGCCTATTGGCCCATACGAGGCGGCTCCTATTTATAACCACCCAATTTTTACTTTGACTCCCATTTCCATAACTTTCCTTCACCTGTAATTCTTCTTCCTCAGCTGTAACAAAACCAGTGTTGAAAAACATTGGTAAGATTATATATCAAGATCACCCGAGCCTAAGGGAGACCCTACCCTACGGTCAGGTAAGTAAGTGTGGCGTTTCCTATCTGGCTTCTGGCGAGTTGCAAGAGTTCTGTGTATTTACACAATACACATCTATACTTGGAGTGCAGCCTTCGTCATCAGGCCTGCCTTTGGTGGCTGGAGTGAGCCGACCCGTCCGAGAGAGTGAGTGAGTTACGGGCTCACCATAGCCCGTGCTACTTGGAACTTTGCTCCAGGTAGTGAATCTTAAACAACAACAACGACCCGTCCTCCTGTTTGGAGCCACACAAATGCGAACAAGCCTGAATGGTCCCCAGGCATATATGCAACTGAAAACTCCACACCCCCAGAAGTGACTCGAACCCATACTGCCAGGAGCACTATGCAACTGGTGTACAGGAGACCTGAACTACTCGACCATCACGACCGATAGTAACTATTGTGACGGTCGTCAGTAGTCACGAATTCGTACGTATTTAACTTCTAGATAGTAGTATATTGACTAGTATACCCCGATATACTAAAAAGTAAGGACTTCTGTTTAAAATCAGTGAAGCTAAATAACCAACTTAAATATTCCTCGGCCTAGTATAGCACATATATGAACTATATTAGGCCTCAGATATCGTGTATTAGGCCTATAGGAAGGTTAGTTTAGTTTGCCAAAGCAACACAAGTCAAAATAATTTTCCAGTTTGTCCAACTCAATAGTTCAGATTTGGACTTTCTAATGTAGCTGTATGTCGGTATATGTACTATGGTCCTCATAGTTACTAAGTACTATCACAACAGGAGGATGGGCTGAGCGACCACTTGCGCATGCGCACGCACACTGGATTTGCTCAGGGCGGAGAGGTAGAGCCGCTTGGGCACATTCCTAGTCATGAAGAGGTTAAATAATACACAGGTAAAATATTCGAAAGACAACTGCGATTCTAAATATATAAATTATAGGTGACCCAGGATACACCACACACACACACACACACACACACACACACACACACACACACACACAGACACACACACACACCACAGACACAGACACAGACACACACACACACAGACACAGACACAGACACACACAGACACACACACACACACAGACACACACACACACACACACAGACACAGACACACAGACACACACACAGACAACCACACACCTGGGGGTTGATATCACGCCAGACCTGTCCCTGAAGCTCATATCAAGAGGATAACATCAGCAGCATATGCCAGGTTGGCTAACATAAGAACGGCCTTTAGAAACTTGTGTAAGGAATCTTTCAGAACATTATATACCACATATGTCAGACCAATCCTGGAGTATGCGGCTCCAGCATGGAGTCCCTATCTAGTCAAGCATAAGACTAAACTGGAAAAGGTTCAAAGGTTTGCCACCAGACTAGTACCCGAGCTGAGAGGTATGAGCTACGAAGAGCGACTGCAGGAATTAAACCTCACTTCGTTGGAAGACAGAAGAGTTAGGGGGGACATGATCACCACATTCAAGATTCTCAGGGGAATCGACAGGGTTGATAAAGACAGGCTGTTTAACACAAGGGGCACACGCACTAGGGGACACAGGTGGAAGCTGAGTGCCCAAATGAGCCACAGAGATATTAGAAAGAACTTTTTTAGCGTCAGAGTGGTTGACAAATGGAATGCATTAGGAAGCGATGTGGTGGAGGCTGACTCCATACACAGTTTCAAGTGTAGATATGATAGAGCCCATTAGGCTCAGGAAACTGTACACCTGTTGATTGACGGTTGAGAGGCGGGACCAAAGAGCCAGAGCTCACCCCCGCAAGCACAACTAGGTGAGTACAACTAGGTGAGTACACCGACACACACACACCAACACACACACACAGACACACACACACACAGGACACACACACACACAGACACACACACACACAGACACACACACAGACACACACACAGACACAGACACACACAGACACACACACCACAGACACACACNATTTAACACGTCCAATACAGAATTCAAGTCCAGCCTCGGGGAATCTGAATGCAAATTCAAATGTTTGTTATTCAGGTAAAGTACATACATACAAGGAGTGTACAAATATGCTGAATTTATAGATAGAGCTCGTAATACAATCCTAAAGCCACTATTACGCAAAGCGTTCGGACAGGGAAAAACACTAAAAACTAATACTTAATACTAAAATGCTTTTTTCCTCCAGATAATGTCATTTCAGTTCCTTATTCTCACGCTCCTTGTTCAGGAGCAACAGAAGGGGGTCAAGGTGGACCTCCTCGACTGAGCTAGTTCAAAGGTCGAGTATGTTTATTGAGACAAGAAAGAAATACATCTCAAAGGGATAGAGTAACTTAGGCTATTTCTACCCCTCCAACTGAGGCTAGGGGATGTGTTTGGCTGGATAACTGCAAGTGGGGTCAAATTAGGTTAGGGTAAGTTAGGGAGGTCAGGTATAATCAGGTCTAGTCAGCCAGGTCAAGTCAGTGATGTTACCTAATGATCAAAAACAGATCAAATTGTTTCCTAGCCGGTATTTACCCAGGTCCTTCATGAATCTAAACTTATCTAATTTATATCCATTGTTTCGTAGTCTACATTGTGTTTATATTTGTAATATCATTTAAATACTCACTTTCTTGTATACTCTTTATCAACTTGTTCTCTTTAATCATGTTAACCCTTAAGTCTTCGCCTTTCTAGAGAATGTCAATTATATATCTTTGGTCTCTTCGTAAGAAAGGTTTCTAATTCCGGATTAACTTTATCCTTTAACTGAACTTGTTCATAAGAATGTCATGTCCGTTCTCTAGCATGGTGGCCGAATTCAACAGCATCATCTAAACGGGGCCGAACAGGAACAATATAAGTTGTTTTTGTTGTTGTTGTTGTTGTTGTTGTTGTATGGATGGATGGTTCAAGGCGCGAGGCTTGGAAAGACGGGCGGGGTCACGGGGCTCGACCCTCCCAAATTAAAACTTTGTCGCCTGTCTAACTTCACTATGCAAATTGAATTAGCTGAGTGGCAAAAAAAAAAAAAAAGAGAGGGAGATGGGGCCCTGTTGCAAAGGGGTGAGGACTCAGCTAACTCACTCGCTATTCACTCGCTATACTCACTCAATCTTGCTTCTCAGTCACACACTTGCTATTCACATACACTCGTTGCTTTGACAGAAGTCGAGGGGGGAGAACGTGATCCAGACATACAAAATACCGAGATGTATCAGTAAAATAGAGATAGAATGTTTACGCTAAGCAGCAACATAATGACCAGACATGTGATATTAGAGGGTACAAGTAGTACAGTCTGATTTTTGACTCAACAATAGGGGTATTCGGGGTTCGATTCCCGAGCAGGACAGAAATGTAAGGCGCGTTTCCTATCACCTAATGTCCCTGTTCACCTAGCAGTAAATATGTACCTATGAGTTAGTCAGCTTGTTATGGGGTTGCATCTGGGCAGGGTCAGTAATTCGGAGCATCGATATAAGCTTAATATGTGTAATACACACTGGCTGCCTGTCCCCCAATACAATAAATTGTGAAATTTATATATTAGCTGGAGTACCGAGTGAAGAACTGCCGCCAATCACACGGAACATCTGGGAACGAACTCAGACCTGCAAGAAATGAACATGGAAAATTCACTGTTAATAATATATGCTTGGTAAGGCCAGTTTCGAATGGTTAATGAGAGGAAAATTATTAACATTGATTTGGAGTAGACGGTAGAGCGACGGTCTCACTACAAGCAGGTTAGCGTTCAATCCCCGACCGTCCACAAGTGGTGGGCACCATTCCTTTCCCCCGTCCCATCCTAAATCCTCGGAGTTGACGGTAGAGCGACGGTCTCACTACAAGCAGGTCAGCGTCAATCCCGACCGTCCACAAGTGGTTGGGCACCATTCCTTTCCCCCGTCCCATCCCAAATCCTTATCCTGACCCCTTCCCAGTGCTATATAGTCATAATGGCTTGGCGCTTTCCCCTGATAATTCTCTCTCTTATAAACAAATAACTGAGGTCAATCTTGCACTAATGGATAATAGACCTCTTAGGGGTCCAAAGGATAAATATTTTGTGTGATAAACTTTCTGTAGAATCTAAAATCTAACTTGTTCACTTGAACACGAGCAGTGAGTGTAACCACCGCCCTGGGCCTGTGTAACAAGCCTTCCTAAGGCCAGGCTCGTTAAAGCGGTGGACGGCCCCCGACCCCGTGTTCCCCCCCCCCATGACCAAGAATCATTTAATATTATCATTTATAAAGTTGTATGTATAGATAGGCATAGGTTAGGTTAGGTGATCAGGTTCTGTTGGCGATTATTTGTATTTGGCAACCCATCCTCGACTCAAGTCCATTCCATCCAGCGGTCGACCCCACAGACGCATTCGTATATTTTTACATGCTGTTCATTCAAGACGGGAATGTTCTCAAATATAAATTAATATTATAGTATATTAGCATATTGTGCATGTGTAGGCATTGGTTAGGTTAGGTGTTTAGGTTCTGTTGGCGATTATTTGTATTTGTAGTACGTGGGTGAAGCATTTACAGCGTTGTGGTTCGAACACAATTCGTCAGTGAAGCACTTGTTCCAGAAGTGTTCCAACGAAATCAGTTGTGAGTCGTGTGTAAACCGTTTTTCGTTCATAAACAGGGAGTTTGGCGGGTGTACGGAATCACTTTTGGGTCTTTGTTTGGAGGACGGGCTGGTTCGCAACCCGTCCTCGTCAAAATGCTCGTTAATATAGACGCCAAATGATGAATGTTAATGAAGGAAAATGACTTTACACAGGAAACTGATGACGTTCGAACATTTCTCGAACAGTGCTTCACTGACGACCTCTGATCGAACCCCAACCCTGAAAATGCTTCACCCCACGTACTTCAAATACAAATAATCAACAGAACCTAAACACCTAACCTGACCTGACCTATGCCTAACTATACATAACATTTTAATACATAATCATATTAATTTATAAATGAAAACCCAACTATTTTAACACTGTTAAAATTTATGAATTGAGGGGCGAACGGCGGCTCATTTAACGAGCCAGACCTGAGGACGGGTTGAGATACCAGTAAATCTGAAGACTTTGCCTCGCGCGCGTACATAGCCTTCCGGGCTTGGTGCCTTCCGGGCCTGGTCCCTTCTTGGATAATTGCTTACTTTGCGCGCGTACGTAGCCTTCCCGGCTTGGTGTCGTCTTGGATAATTGCTTACTTCGCGCGTGTGTGCGTGTGTTGTGTGTCCGGTGGGAGTGCTTTTTGTGGGGATGTGCTTGGGGTTTCTCGACGGTTTCTAAGCACCACTGGAAAGATTACACAAGACTCTTCTTGAGAATAGGTGCAGTTTGCATGAAGGGTTTACCACTCCCGATGACTGCACCAGGACAAATGTAGGGAGACGCGTAGACGTTTAGGAGGATAAGCAAGTCAAAAGTGTTAGATGTGGCGGGCCGCAGAGAGAGAGAGGAGTGGCGACGAAAACAGAGGTGGACGTTAGAGGCTCACACAAGATGCTCCAGTAACAAGTGCTTTACGATCCATGAAACTGTTACTGCCAGCAAGTCGTCCTGCTCTTGACTCGGGTGTGATCGTGGTGAAGAATTACTCAGGATGTGAGTATGAGGGTGACTCTTCCCTACTTTTTAGTATTGTTAAGTCAGAATACACACTTATATGCATAATATGCATATATACACACATGTATACACGCATACATATTGAGACACACGCATGCTCAATTGCGCTTACACGTGGATACACTTACACAGTGCACAGACGCTATGAACGTGCACACACACTCTGTGCACGCGCGCGTACACACGCACTCTGTGCACGCGCGCGTACACACGCACGCACAGTCACGCGTGACCAGAGGGTCAAGAACCTGGACTCATGAATGATTACAATATTTATTTTTGTTCTTGTACGTCACGTAAGGCAGCCCTGCTATTTCCTACCACAAGGACTGGTCACTTACCGCTGACGGCGTGGTGGTGGTGGTGGTGTATGGTAGTGGTACGGTGGGGTGTGGTGGTGAGGTGGGGGGGTGGTGTGGTGAGGTGGGGTGGGTTTTTCTTTTTTGGTGGTGGTGTGTGTGTGGTGGTGATTGTGTGGTGATGATGATGGTGTGTGGTGGTGTGTGGTGGTGGTGGGGTTACCTGTATTGCCTTGAATCACTTGCGTTATAATTTAACTAATCTGACGTTCAAATTCTTTGTTCAAAAATCAAAATCAAAATGTTTATTTAGGTAAGGTACATACATAAAAGTGATTGTACAGAGTGATGGAGTAAATAGATAGGGCTAGTACATACAATGCCTAAAGCCACTATTACGCAAAGCGTTTCGGGCATAAATTGTTGATTCAGGTCTTATATTTGTGTAAGGTGGCGCCTTCCAGAAGTTCCTCTAGCGCCTCTTCCTTCTTTCTCTGAATTTATATAAGCGGTCCATGTCCATCTTGTCTACTTCCCTCAGTATTTTGTATGTTGTGATCATATCCCTTATATTTATTTTTTTTTCTTTAGAATTTTGAGAATGAGGGAGGTAATTCAGTTTTCAGGGTTTAATCCTCTTATGTCTGGCACTAATTTAGTTCCAAACCTCTGTCCTTTCTCAAGCTAACTTTTCTGCTTGACAACATTTAGATTCCTAGCCGGCGTTGCATATTTCAGAACTAGTCTAACGTACGTTGTGTAAATTGCCTGGCAGAAGTCCTTATTTAGATTTTAAATGACATTGTAGATCTCGCTTATGTAGTAAAGACCATGAAGGGAGAAGTTGACACGAGCATGTTGCTGCTTCCATGCTTGGGGCGACCCCCCCCCCCCCACACACACTCTTTCGAAAGTTGTAGTTCTGTTACGAAAAAAAAATTCTTGTGGCCAGGTCACATAACCTGGCTTCTAAGCTAGCCACTGGGTTCTTCTTCCTCCTCCTTCTTGGGCTGGACGGTAGAGCAACGGTCTCGCTTCGTGCAGGTCGGCGTTCAATCCCCGACCGTCCAAGTGGTTGGACACCATTCCTTTCCCCCGCCCCATCTCAAATCCTTATCCTGACCCCTTGCAAGTGCTATATAGTCGTAATGGCTTGGCGCTTTCCCCTGATAATTCACTCACTCCTCCTGCTGCAATGTTGCATCCCTTCAACCATTCCAGTCCACTTGGACTGGTGGATATACACCTTGATTCTTGCAGGGCCGGCGTTCAATCCCTGATAGTCTAGATCCCTGCTTGTGTGTTCCGGCCTCATAGTCCCATCCCAGGGCTACTGACGCCAGCTTGGTGCAATCTTCCGTATTCCCTCGCAGGATGATCCATCATACATGATGGATCATGCTATATGTAGGCATGTATGCATGATGTAGGCATGCTAAAGTGCTCTGGACAGGTTTCTGGTGCACGCTGAGGACATCTAAAAAAAAAATGTTAGTGGCATGATGGAATAGTTACGAAGCTTATAAGCATTTCCTGCCGTTGTTGCTGGGGTGCTGTAACTGGGGGACCTTCTTGGCCTCCTTGACCAGTGTCTCTGTGCTTGTCCTGTACGTCTGAGAACCTTAACCCGAGAGGCTGTCAGAAATAATTGAAGATTCAGACGAGGAGTCACAATAACGTGGCTGACGTATGTTGAACAAACCACAAACTAGAAAGTGAAGGGACGACGACGTTTCGGTCCGTCCTGGACCATTCTCAAGTCGATTGTGAAGATGCTGGGTAATTGAAGATGCTGGATAATTGAAGATGCTGGATAATTGAAGATGCTGGATAATTGAAGATGCTGGATAATTGAAGATGCTGGATAATTGAAGATGCTGCATGTGTAAACGCGAAGATATTTACCGTCATCTAGGCTGTATTAATTGACCTTTTGAACACATTTCTTAATGTATCCAGCGTCAGCATTCATTGCCACTGTATACCATCATGTGTCCCCACCCAATAACTGTGCCCCCTGAATCATTCGGCATCCATACGAGTAATTCCCCAGTTTCCGTGTGTTTACGTGTGACGTATGAATCTCTCTGTACATTGCATGCTGATGTATCCAGCTATGGTCTGTATGCGGATGAGTACGTCCAGCATACGGAATTATATCGGTATCTTCTGGCCATTGGCGCCCTCGAGAAGACCATAACGTCGCACAAAATCTGTCTTGGCGACACTGATTCTTGTATCACGCCCATTGCCACCAGTGGCTGCAGGAGGGGGAGGAGCGGGATTGTACTCTGCGACGCGGGATTGTTCGTGCGATCAGTCACGTAGTTCACCTCGCTGTTCACTGTAGAGAAGCTGTCTTGAAGGCTGACATGTGTACAAAGTCACAGCCCCGCTCCTGTGCCAGGTAAGTCCACTACGGGCTCACCATAGCCCGTGCTACTTGGAACTTTTTGTTCCCAGTAGCTGAATCAACAACAGCAGTTGATGTGTTTTGATATCGTTGCATTGCGTTGGTAGATGGTTTGTATGATATGGTTCAAGAGGTTCTAGTTTGAGCAGGCGTGCACTTCACACGCGGTTCTCTGTGGTGTGTGTGTGTGTGTGTGTGTGTGTACTCACCTAATTGTACTCGCCTAATTGTGCTTGCGGGGGTTGAGCTTTGGCTCTTTGGTCCCGCCTCTCAACTGTTAATCAACTGGTGTACAGATTCCTGAGCCTATTGGGCTCTATCATATCTACACTTCAAGCTGTGTATGGAGTCAGCCTCCACCACATCACTTCCTAATGCATTCCATTTGGCAACCACTCTGACACTAAAAAAGTTCTTTCTAATATCTCTGTGGCTCATTTGGGCACTCAGTTTCCACCTGTGTCCCCTTGTGCGTGTGCCCCTTGTGTTAAATAGCCTGTCTTTATCTACCCTATCAATTCCCTTCAGAATCTTAAATGTGGTGATCATGTCCCCCCTAACTCTTCTGTCTTCCAGCGAAGTGAGGTTTAATTCCCGTAGTCTCTCCTCGTAGCTCATACCTCTCAGCTCGGGCACTAGTCTGGCGGCAAACCTTTGAACCTTTTCCAGTTTAGTCTTATCCTTGACTAGATATGGACTCCATGCTGGGGCTGCATACTCCAGGATTGGTCTGACATATGTGGTATACAAAGTTCTGAAGTGTGTGTGTGTGTGTGTGTGTGTGTGTGTGTGTGTGTGTGTGTGTGTGTGTGTGTGTGTGTACTCACCTAGTTGTGTTTGCGGAGGTTGAGCTCTGGCTCTGTGGTCCCGCCTCTCAACCGTCAATCAACAGGTGTACAGATTCCTGAGCCTATAAGGTGAGCAAAGGTAGGGTAAGGCTTAAGATGAGCCGAGGAAGGAGGAGCGCATCTCTACCTTATAGCGTGCAAGGGGGAAATGGAAAAAAAAACTCCCAAGAACTCTGCGTTCAGGAACTCTGCATTCAATGTATACGTGAGAGTTCATGTTAAATTGCTATGCTTCTTTAATGTGTGCGTGCAAGGCAACTGTGATGGGTGGGTGCATGTAAAGGTACTGGTTGGGTGGTCAGCGACACCCCTCCCTCCTCCCCCCCCCCCCTGTGATTGGTGACCGTGTACACGCAAATGTACACACGACTGAGGCTCGGTCCTTCCCCCCCCTCTGAGAGAGGGGGTGGGGGGGGATATTGCGTGCATGTGAATGAACCCCCCAGGGGATCAAAGCCCCCCTTCCCCCCCCTCTCCCCCCTCTCCCCCACGTTATAGCACTAGCTTCCAAGATGGTAGTGGAAAGCAGACATAACCAATTGGTTTGGTTATATGCTCTGTGATCATGACTGAGGCGGGACTGAAGACATCACGTCTGAGAGAGAGAGTGTGTCATGTCGAACTGAGGCAGTGACACAGAGAGAAACTTACACTGTAACAACAGTGAGACACATCAGACGAAAACAAAGCTCTCAGACGAAGACGAAGCTGTCACACCTGAGACGCAGCATCCGGCATAACGACCCATTTAACTGACACACCAGGAAAGTGCCGTGTCGTCGAACTGATCACCGGATCCACACGAAGGACCCACGAACCACACCATTGCCCCCCCCCCCCAAGCTACAGAAATGTCAACAAAAACATCCTGGCTGGCTTTAATAACTTTACATCAGACGAGATCACACTAACGTGATGCATCCAATGAACAAATCCACAAGGGCCCGTGATGAGGATTCGAACCTGCGTCCTCAGACAGAGCCTGATTAAGGCAGTGTCTGGGATGCTCCCGGACGCAGGTTCGAATCCTCGTCATGGCCCTTTTGTGGATTTGTTCATCAGACGAGTTTATTGACAACATCGATATGCCGTTGAGAGTTAAAGTTTCCTCGCCCTCATTTTTGTGTGTGTCTGTGTGTGTGTGTGTGTGTGTGTGTGTCTGTGTGTGTGTCTGTGTGTGTCTGTGTGTGTCTGTGTGTGTCTGTGTGTGTGTGTCTGTGTGTGTGTGTGTGTCTGTGTGTGTCTGTGTGTGTCTGTGTGTGTCTGTGTGTGTCTGTGTGTGTCTGTGTGTGTGTGTGTGTGTGTGTGTGTCTGTTTTTCAGCTGTAAAGACTTTCATTCAAGAGGCAGGTTTGTCAATTTTCAATACGGTCATTCTGGTCGGGGGGGGGGGGGGGGAAAGGTTGAATCTCGACTTGTGTTGTTCGAGTGAATGACAGAAAACTCGTGAATACAGGTTCCGTTGGCTGTGACCCTCAATTAAAACAGGAAGCTACTTCGACTCAGTCTCTCCACTCTGCCACATTTCCCCCCCCCCCCCCTCGCGATTCTCTTCCTGGGAACCAATGTAACCATCCCCTAACCCTCCATCTATCTATCCTTTCCTCCTCCCTCTCCAAAATGTGCACCAGGGGGCTATAAAGGCTGGTTCAGATATGTTGAAAAAGTTCAACAATACTTTTCCAGCAAAGGGCTGCCGGTGATGTCCTTTCATCTGTCACCGTCAATTCTTGCTCCTCAGCGCTAGCCGTCAGCGCCTGCATGATGACGGGCTGTGATTGGCGGGTGGGCTGTGCATACGGCAGAAGGTGGGCGGTGATTGGGTAGCCGGGAGGTTGCATATGCTCACCCCCAGGCATCTCTCGCTCACCCTTCCGCCTGCTGGCCCGAGGCCTTTGTGCTTCTAGTGGTTTTTTTTTGGGGTGGGGGGGGTCTTGCATCCTGGGCGCCATTCTCTGGTGGGGGATTGGCCAACGGATTGCAGGCAGCTTTTTGAAGGGCGGCTGATTGAGCGTTTGTACCACCCATCCAATTTCTAGTTTTTATCCGTACTTCAGCCCGGCAGTGTGTGTGTGTGTGTGTGTGTGTGTGTGTGTGTGTGTGTGTGTGTGTGTGTGTGTGTGTGTGTGTGTGTGTGTGTGTGTGTGTTTTATAACTTTATTTGCTATAGGGGGGGAGCATTGGAGCCCATTGCTCCGAAATTCCTAGTTTGGCTGTGAAGGAAGAGGCTTTGACAGCCGCGCCACTGTCTGTCGTCTGCTGCACTCTTATATTCCTCGCCTATAGCGAGGGATATAAGAGTATATACAACATATATACGCTCAAAAAATCAAATATTCAGAGCGGTAATGATTGATTGATTGATGAAGATTAAGCCACCCAAGAGGTGGTGCTGGTGGGGGGGGGGGGGAGGGGAAATTGAGGTGGACCGGTAGTTGGAGATCTCTTCGTCACCCTGAGCGCTAACTACCCCCTTTGGGTGTACATATCAAGGACAACCCCCCCCCCCCTCCCTCCCCCCCTTTCCCTTGTCTCGCTAATTAAACCCGTAACCGGACACCACTTTATAGTTTGTCTAACCACTGTCCAGGTTTCCCACGCTGATGTCAGCTCCCATCCCCCTTTGGAAGCCAAGAGATGTCGGCTCTCGCCCCTTTGGAAGCCAAGAGATGTCGGCTCCCGCCCCTTTGGAAGCCAAGAGATGTCAGCTCCTGCTCCCTTTGGAAGCCAAGAGATGTCGGCTCCCGCCCCTTTGGAAGCCAAGAGATGTCAGCTCCCGCCCCTTTGGAAGCCAAGAGATGTCAGCTCTCGCCCCGTTGGAAGGGGCATCAGCATCGCCTTCAAACTCGGCATCTCTTCAGATCAGAATTAGCATCGCCTTCATCTCCTTCATCTCCAGGACAGCATCTCCTTCAACACGCCTGCAAAGAGTGTTATAAGAGGCGCGGGCGGTGATTGGCGGAGCCGGGGAGGTGTTGCGGCATAACCCGGCTGCTGATTGGCTCCCCCCCTCCTGTGTGCGCTCCCTTTGTGGCATATGGCTGTTAGAACGAAGGGGGGGGGGCCTTGTTGCACTTTTTGTTGCGCTTCGTTGCAGCTGCAGCATTTTGCATCCCCGATGGCGGTTGGTTGATGGGGGGGAGAGGGGAGGGGGGGTGTGGAGCAATGGCGGGGAGGTAGCCCACAGGGCACTTCGGGGGGGGGGCAACATCAGATTGAAAAAGTCTGATTATCTAGCAATCAGATTTTTAATAAACATGTCTTCAACAAACACTTGTCCTGTTATACGCATTTAATCAAATATAATTGTTATATTACACCTATAATGATATATGATGGGGGTATGCTCGCCTATCTATGAGGGGGTGTATTATCTATATATTATATATTATATATATATATATATATATATATATATATATATATCTTTTTATTAGGCTTGTTTACCCCTATTATGCGCGCCCCGTGGCATAGTGTGGAGAGAACATATACTGTGTGACGTTGAAGTGACGAGGTGTCACAGTCACGTGACTGAAGAGGTGATGACCCAAAACGTCGACGACGACGTTTCGGTCCGTCCTGGGCGGCCACAATCGAGTCGTGATCCTGGACCGAAACTTTGTCGTGGTTCCTCCTCATCTTCTGGCGTGTGTGTGTGTGTGTGTGTGTGTGTGGTGTGTGTGTGTGTGTGTGTGTGTGTTATCATCTTATAACCTTCCTAACACGGCTAAAACGCGACGTACAACAACTTGTAAGATGCGTACGATACTTTACTGACGTGTGAGTGCTGCCAGCCGTCACCCCAGGGGCAAGTGACGTCGATTAGACGTCGCTAATCGACGTTATCGTTCCTTCTAATTAACACAGCCATTAAACCTACCTTAACAGTGCTTAATAACACAGGAAAAGCTAAAAAAAAAAAAAAAAAAAAGCTGGCAGTGATTAAAAAAAAAAACATATTGAGCTCATTTTCCTGATTGGGTTTCAAATGCATTTGCAATCTTAACATTTTTACGTAATTTTGGTCAACATTCGTTTGTGATATTTTACCAAAAAAAATTATTTCTGGATATGTTAATTTATTTTATCAAATCGCATTTGATTCGTGACATTTACCAACTTAACATTTGGTAAGTTTGGATAAACAAAATTAGATAAAATCAATGAATGTTTAGAATTGAGCGAGACTTTTTCTAAGACTTCCTGAGAGATTATACAGGAGCTAGTAACCTGGATTGAATGCACACTGGAACACTCGGTGGCTTCAGTATGCAAGATCAATAATATTTCAACGTTGAATCGACGTTATTTCAACGTTGAATCGACGTTATTTCAACGTAGCACTGGCGTTAATGCAATGTTACTCTTGATTAATTGTGACCACTGGGCTATATTATTTACTTACAAAAAAAGATATGTTTGCAACTGAACTTAGGATATGTAACTCAGTACCTAGGATATGTACTCGGTACCTAGGATATGTACTCATAATACAGTGAGGTAACTCCTGTTATACAACCCGCTCAACACAAGCCATAAACTTACACAAACCGTGAACGTACAGAGCCCATATGACTTTCCAACGCCACTCAACGCAAGCCACAATCTTCCAGCGCTGAAACGTGGAATCAATTCTGAATTTGGTGTTTGAGTGGAAGGTGATATGGTTACACGGGCCCGCTGTAGCGAGGGAGGCCTACAAGGCCCGGCTGTAGCGGAATGGGGGGCTACAGGCCCAGCTGTAGCGGAAGGGGGGGGGGGATCTACTTTAATCCTATATATTAGTGTTGGTCAGGCTAAATACAGCCAGTGCTGTCCCCTCGACACGGGTTCCCTCCCTGCCTATTCTACCATCAATATCTTTTCATATTCCTGATCTTCATCTGGGTCCCTGTGTGTGTGTGTGCTTCTGCATTTTCAT